>JASDQU010735307.1:9856-39316 GCA_032191745.1 Picea mariana
CTAACCTTTTTACTGATGTTTGGTGTAGATCCTCCATTGCGCTTTGTCCGCTTTCTTGCGCTGCTCCTTCCAAAGACAATCCTGCAATCAAGACAAAACACTACGCATGCATGCTATTTTTCTACTTGAGGGTTAGAGATTAAGCATAAATCGAATAAATCATACAAAACTCATGATTGGGACGGGAAAAGTATTCTTTTATTAATCTCAAGATGAATCAACTTACAATAATAATAGAGATCGGCCACCGCTCCTTGATCCTGATCCTGGGGTCCTCCTCTTCTTTGTCCTCCAACTGCTTTGCTTGAATTCTCCTTAGGCTTGAGGAAAGGCTAAAGGGTTGGGACAAACGGATTCGGCAGTTGGGCAGAGTTTCTTTGCTATAATTTTCCTCTTCCAAATAGTACCCCTACCCCTTCTTTTATAGGCTAGAAGGAGCTAGGGTTTTGGACGAACCCTCGACCATGCATGGCCAGGAGTTTCAGTTAAATGACCCATAGCTTTTTGTCCCGTCGGCAACTTTCCTGTTTTTGTGCTTTGTTAGGTAAACACGGGCTGTAGTAGGCCAGCCAGCGTTCCAACGTGTGCAGTAGTAGGCCTGCCAGCGTTCCAACGCGTGCAATAGTGGTTTAGGGCGTGTGTCACTTGTTTTAAGAGGATTTTTAAGAGTTTATTCAGCATGGCTTTGGAAAGGAAGGGATATGAGTTGGCCTGATGCCAGGTAAGCATGTGTGGTGCAATTTAGGGTTATAACATCTACCAAGACATCTAACTCTTCATGTTCCCTCTCTCGCCAATGAACATACATCCTGTTGCAAAAAAGATAAAAATTGTGAGGTTAGCCCCTTGTTTCATATTTTTTGAAATATAAAAGAGATGTATGTGGGTTGTCTTTAAGACAATCGCATATGTACGTGGGCTAAGTATTTCTCTGTCTGCGTACATAGGCGTGTTGGGAGTGGATAACACGCGTACACGTAGACCCGACCCTTTTACTACGGCGCGCACCCTCCAAAAAATAATATAAGCAACAAATAATGAATGAAAAGCAAGGTCATTTGTACTTGGTTCAGGTTTGAGGATCTTTCATCCACTGTAGCTCCTTGAATTCACGTTTTAAAGAAGAGGGTTTTTTGAATTTTTGGTTATTTTCCAATTTTCAATGGTTAAAATGAGCTATCCACCTCTATTTATAGACTTTTTTAGCCCTTTTTACCTTAGTTTGGTCCTCTTTTTCCTTATTCTTGGCTCGGTGGGTACTTGAGTTTATTTTTGAGAGACCTTTGGGTCGTTATAATGTACTTGTTCTTTTGGTTTGGTGTTTTCATGAGACTAGTTACACTCATATCATCCCATGGTAAGAAAAAAAATCGACATTTGCATATAGGTTAGGTTCTAACCACCTTGTGTTTTTTATATTGTTGACTTTTTCAATTTGCCATAGGATTGATCCCACCGAAGTGCAACATAGAACCTTCTATGTTGCTTTAGAAGTGTCATAATTGGGTGGTAGAGCCTTCCTCTACATGGATGCCCTAGGTAGATCCCTTACTTCATTTTGGCGTCCATGCTGTCATTTTTCTCCATAGTCTTGGGAGTCCTTTTAGTCCAGCCATGATTGTATATCGAAGTCTCATTCTTCTTCATCTTTTTTGGCTCATACCTAAGGGACTCCCTATGAGCATGGTTTGTTGTCTTTCAGGCTCGCTTAAACTTTGAAAGTAACATCTAATGAGAGCTTATTTATTCTTTTCGATCTCGTTTAGATTACTTAAGAAAAGAAGCCCCCCTAGAGTCTTATTTAATCCCTCTTCAGACTCTTTAAAATTGAAAAGATTGTCGAGCGATCTTGTTGCCCTTCACACTTGTCAAAATAAAATTTGAAGACACCTATGTCCGACGGTAGTTTACCCATTTTTCGGCCCGTACGGTTAATTTATGAATAAAGGTATTCCCTGGGAGCTTTGATTCTCTAGGAGAGTATTCTCAAGCGTAAGTTTAACCCTTTTTTGGGCCTGAGGGACTAAATTTTTGAAAAAGGGCCATTCTCTTTGGTTTTAGTTTATCTATTTTTCGGGCCTTGGAGATTATCTACGAAAAAGGAACACCCCCCCCGGAGTCCATAGTTGAGCTCTTTTCAGACTCCCTAAATATGAAAAGATCGTCAAGTGACCTTGTTTGTTTCTTTCACACTCGTTAATTGGTCCAGAAGGAATATCTATTTGGCATAAGTTCAACTCTTTTTCTGGCCAATAGATTATCCAACAAATGTAGATTTTTTGAGGTCCTATGAGGCTGCCACCTAAGGTCTATCCTTGACCTTAGTATGTCTCTAAGTTTCAACTGTGTGGTTGTCTTTTCTTGTTGTTTTAGGACAACAAACAATCACCCAACTTTCTGCTCAATATTTGATGGTTAAGTGCTCTTTTAAGGTGCCCTTGCAAGTGTTTTCTTTACTCAATGTTAGCACATACATAATACATTAAAACACATAACACTACCTCTAGATCTTTGAAATTTAAAATGTTGACCTATACTTCTAAGCATGCATAAATTTGACACAGGTATTTTTGGTCAACATGACCCTAGATAAAACCCCCCTGGGGAAAACAATATATATATATATATATATATAGAAGGCCTCAAAGAAAAATGTACAACACAGGAAACATAAACAAGTGAACCTGGTACAATAGCAACCACTCTCTGGTGCCTTGGAGTTCCTCAAATACTTTACCACAAGCCTTGTGAATTAATGTGCCCCTTGCCTTGGTGAACCTTCTTCCTCTTGTGTGCCTTTGTCTTTATCTTGATCCTTTACTTTGCCTTTACTCTTGCTTGCCTCTGAACTTGCCTTGTCTTTGTCCTTTCCTTTGAAGAATGAATCTCAAAAATACAATATACCCTCCTTTAGCCTCCTTTGGCCAAGCCCTAATAGATCAATGGCCTAGATCCAATCTAGCCAAGTCTAATCAATGGGTGAGATCTCATCCAAAAATATCACTAAGGAAACCCAATTTCCTTAGTTGTTTTATGTCTATTAATTCACCCACTTTGTGAATTAATTGTCACTTTATGACTTAAGTGACATATTTCACTTTTGACTTAAATCTCCTAATTCAAAGTGAAATTAGAATCATAAAGTAAAGTACAAGGGTAATAGTCTCCTCCTTTGTGCTTAGAGAATCATAAGAACACGGGGACCACTTTCCAAGGTACCCAAATCTCAACACTCCCTCTTACCGAGGAAAGTGCTCGTCACCACCAATCGCATCCGTGCAGAGGACATGGTTGCCTCCTGGCATATACTCGATGAGTATGGATGTACGTTGATCACTGAAAGTGGACTCTGTCACAGATCTTCTCAATCTGTGTGATCTATAAATGGAACTAACTCTCCATATATCCAAGATTACCTAGATCTCAACATCACACCAAATATCTCCACCTTGGTCTCCCACCAAGGATTTCCACCTACTCTTGGCATCTCACCAAGAATCACTACTCTTAGAATCTCACTAAGAGTCTCCCCCTCTTGGCATCTCACCAAGAGTCATCAACTTGGCCTCTCGCAAAGTCACTTCCACCTGAAGTGAATCCAAAACCTAATCTTCCCATCTCAGAAGCTAAGTGAGGCTCAAGCCTCTGTGGTGCCCTACTGCTCCTTCTCATCAACCTATGATGATCTGAAGTTGTAGCACCAACTCTCTGTCTGCTCGGCTGCTCTAAAACTGTAGCTATACTGGGTGGACCAGTCATCCACTCTGAAGATGTCCAGGGACATTGAGTCTGCTATCCCTCTAAATCACTTTTGTGAATCTTTCAATCCTCATCAACTCTGTCTCCCCATCTAATGTTGGATGGTGTAAAAATAGACAAAGTAGTCATGAAATCACACTCTCTCTCTCTAACTTCTCCTCAAACTCTATCTTCATTGTTATAGTTGCTGACACACCCTGCTGCTTCTTCTTCTTCTTGGGACACTGTCCTACATAGTGACCCATCTCTCCACAAGAAAAGGATCTCACTATGCTCATGTCTCTCTTCTACCCACTGTTGTTGTTGCTCTCTCCTCCATGTGGTGGGGCCCCAAACTTGGGACCCTCCTGACCTCCATGACCGATCTTCTTCTTGCCCTTTGTCCAAAGAGCAAGGTCCTCATCACCCAAAACTGATTGTTGTTGTTGCTACTGCTGCTTTCCATAAACCTCTGCCACTAGCCTAGTCTCCTTCTGGATGAATTCATCCCACATCCTCTCCCATGTAAGCATAACCTCCCTGACAACAATGTCGCATACGAATGGACCCCATGGTTTGGTAAAGTTGTTCAAATATGTCCTCACCATAGATTTGGGATCCACCACCTCTTCAATAGCTCCAAGCTCATCTCTGATCTGGGTGTATCTACCAAGGAATGAAGTAACCGACTCATCCTCAAGCATGCGAATTCCCCTCAGTCGATCATGAAGAACCAAATTCTGATTCTCAATCGAGCTCTCATACAACTTGCATAGAGATTCCCACATCTCCCATGCATAAGTCTTCTCATTCAAGTGGGGAATAATATGATCTTTGACTGCATCACAAATGGTCCTCTTTGCCTTATTGTTCCTCCTCCTTAAATCTGCCAACAAGACTGGGGCAGTGACAGGAAGAACGGGAACAACCACCTCAACTATATCCCATAGCTCGAGGTCCTCTAAGACAAAGATGATCCTCGTCTTCCAAGACGACCGGTTGCTAGCCTCGGCTAGCCTGTCCTCAACACGCATCTGAGATACTGACATGTCTTTCAAACTGCGCTCACTTTGATGCTCCAAATGAAAAGGAACGTTGCCTCACTCCTATCAACACAGTTGTGAAAAGAGGCAAGTGAAACCCTGACCTCACTCATAGAAAATAGGTGTGAAAAGAGGTTGTACACTACAACCTCACTCCTGTCCACGCAAGTGTGAAAAGAGGTTGTCCACAAGTATCAAAAATCAGCCCAACAAATCTGCCCACAAATTTCCACAAACACTGTCAACTAGCTGTTCAAAATCTGCTCTGAGTTGTCCAACTAGCACTAAATGAGAGGTACCTTTAGATCTGAATTTTACCCACTGTTTTGGACTGAAATTTTTTTGTCCAAAATAGCCAACAAATATGATATAAAACCTCACAAAACTGCCCACAAAAGTGCTCCAAAATCAGCAAGTCTAAGCCACCTTTGGCTCTGATACCATGTAGATTTTCTGAGGTCCTACGAGGCTTCCACCTAAGGTCTTTCCTTGACCTTAGTATGGCTCTAAGTTTCAACTGTGTGGATGTCTTTTCTTTCTATTTTAGGACAGAAAATAGTCACCCAACTTTCTGCTCAATATTTGATGGTTAAGTGCTCCTTTAAGGTTCCCTTGCAAGTGTTTTCTTTACTCAATGTTAGCACATGCATAATAAATTAAAACACATAACACTACCTCTAGATATTTGAACATTAAAATGTTGATCTGCACTTCTAAGCATGCATAAATTTGACATAGGTATTTTTGGTCAACATGACCCTGGATAAATCCCCCCCACCCCTCGGGGAAAACTAGTTTGGAATATATGTATATAGAAGACCTCAAAGAAAAATGTACAACACATGAAACATAAACAAGTGAACTTGGTACAATACAAACCACTCTTTGGTGCCTTGGAGTCTCTCGAAGACTTTCCCACAAGCCTTGTGAAGTAAGGCACCCCTTGCCTTGGTGAGCCTTCTTCCTCTTGCTTTCCTTTGTCTTTATCCTAATCCTTTGCTTTGCCTTTGCTCTTTCTTGCCTTTGAACTTGCCTTGTCTTTGTCCTTGACTTTGAAGTAGTCTCCCTCTCAACAGAAAAACCTCCTCCAAGTGATGGACTGCCCCTCCTCTCAAGTGCAACCCCCACATATGCAAAAACTCAAATAAGGAGTGAATCCTCCCTAGCCAAGAACCCTCATCTCCTCATGAAGTGCGCCTCCTCTCTATTAGTGAGAACCCACAAAGAATAGGCCAAGCCCTTGCTTGATGTTCCCTCCTCTCAAGAATGTGCCCTCCTCTCAAGAAAATGCGCCTACCTCCATAGAATGTGCCTCCTCCTCTAGACTCATGATCCCTCACTCCATAGGGCTTCCTCCATAGCACAAGAGTGAGCCAAGACCATGGGAGTGACCCAACAGATAATGGGTAGAGCTCCTCCAACTAGAAATGTGCTCCTCCTCTCAAGGTTGCACCCTCCTCTCTAGCAAATGCATCCTCCAACAAATGTGTACGCCCTCCTCTAGAAATGTAGTCATGCCTCCATGGAAGGCTTCTCCAAGCTCCCTAAAACTAGCACAAGCTTCCTCCTCAAGCTCTCATACAAGTGCGTCGTCCTCTCCTTGAGAAATGTGCCCTCTCCTCTTCCTCTCCAAAACTCACAAGTGAAGAATGAATCTCAAAAATACACTATACCCTCCTTTAGCCTCTTTTAGCCTCCTTTGGCCAAGCCCTAATAGATCAATGGCCTAGATCCAATCTAGCCAAGTCTAATATGACCTTAGGAAGTTGTTCTCGTTACTTAGAGTTGTGTCCTCCTTCATTTGGTTACTCTTTCAAACATATGGAGAGTTTGTGGTGCCTCTTGTATCATAGACTTATGTCAATAGTATGTTGCTTGAGTCTCATTACTTTGTCATGATTTTGTCCAAGGGAAGTTTTATCCAACCTAAGTCGACCATTCTGTAGTTTATCTCTTGACTTTCATGAGTTGGCCATCCCGAGAATCTAGTCAAGTTTGGATTCAAAATCAATGAAGTTTTGTGCCTGATGATCAAAATCCTCTAGTCTTTCCCCGACGACATGTTGAAGACCTCAGAGTAGTGAGTCTTGCACTCTTATTGTACTCCTACCTAATCTTTTGAAGATCTTGAAGTTGTTGCTCAAGCTATGAAGTCCTCATCTCCAGCCATAGGGATCAATGCTTCTTGAAGATGCATATCATATTGTACTTGTATATCTTTAGATGATCTTTGTTACACGTCAAAATTGCTCAGCTAGATAAGTGTTGCATATTCCTCTCAATTGTCGTAAGTGTCGCATCTTCCTTACAACTTTCGCAAGTGTCGCAAGTTGGTCACAAGTGTCGCAAATGATGTTTGAGCATACTGCCATGCCGACGACACTAAGGAAACACTTGGAACATCTCATGTGCTTGATATGAAGAAGGAGAACTGGTTTANAGCTAGATAAGTGTTGCATATTCCTCTCAATTGTCGTAAGTGTCACATCTTCCTTACAACTTTCGCAAGTGTCGCAAGTTGGTCACAAGTGTCGCAAATGATGTTTGAGCATACTGCCATGCCGACGACACTAAGGAAACACTTGGAACATCTCATGTGCTTGATATGAAGAAGGAGAACTGGTTTACTGAAGTCAAATAACTCTTGACACCTGAAGAGAGCTCTGAAATAAAGGTTCTGAGGGGGAGCGCTCCCCTATATCAGCTCTAGGAGCGTTGGCGCTCCCCTACAAGGCTTCAGGGAGCGTTATAACGCTCCCCTGCCCCCTCTGAAGGAGTGTTGCTCATCTTGAGAGCGCTGGCGCCTCCCCAAATCTTACTAGGGAGCGCTACAACGCTCTGATGCCCCTTCTAAGGGAGCGCTGCTTAATCTGAGGCAGTAGTTGGCCCGTTGAGGAGAATAAGGGGAGGATCTTTCGAGATTGGGAGTCAGTTGTGTTCGAATTCTTGGTTTCATCAAGAGATCCCTGATCTGAGGAGGAAGTTCCCAACTTGTTCTAAAGATAACTCAAGAGGTTAAGCTCCTCTTAACCTATATAAGCAGGCTCTATGATGGTGGAAAGGGGGAAGAACTGCTGGTATGAAACTTATGATCTTGGAGAAAACACACAGTCAGCCAAAGGAGAGTGATCAGTGAAGCTGTTGTTGTCCAGGTTGTGGATCTTTCAGGCAAGGGTTAGACGAAGAGGACTCGACGAAGTTGTCGCATTCGCATCTACGATTGTAAGTATTGCTGTCGTTATTCTCATCAATATGAAACGCTTGGCCTGTTTCTTTCTAGTTTGTGTATAATGTCACATGAACTTATCATTAATTGATAGATCTGTTTTCAAGCTAATATCAATAGAGTAGGAAGTGTTCGTATCTTGTTTTGTCCACAGGATCCAGCGAGAAGTAAAGGATCGAAGCGCAACTAGGAGTGTGTAGGGACAAACGTCGATAAAGAGGTACTTCTATCATCCTTCCTTCTCATGTGTTAGTTTAGATAGATTTGAAAGGAATTCAGTGTCCACGTTAAGCATTTTCTGTCTAGAGTTAGGGTCAAGCTCTTAGAGGCGATCTACCTGTCCGCAGGGAGATTTTCCTACAACAATCTTGAGATGTAAATGCGTTGTGTATTATTCGCAACTGCACTTTATATGGACATTTATATTTTGTCTAAGTAGTCATATATGACATGGATTTGCAGTGTACTTGATTGGCATCCATGCTTAGTTCATCTCGAGTATGGGTATGCCCGCCTCAGAGAGTTTATCATTATTTTTCAGATGGCACGCTCACGAACACTTGTCTCGAGCTCATTCAACTCTGTGCCTTCCCACTGTGTAAATATATTGTAATGTATTTTGGCCATCAATTGTTCTTCTGACCTCACACATTAGGGGGCATATGTTATAGTCCTAAATGCATTATCCATGCATACAAGACATTGGCCATTCCATATGCATATTTTTCCAAAATATTATTGAGGCTTCCCTTTAAAAACCCATTTTTTGGAAAGTGTACGCGCCCTGTTGAACTAATAGCCCGCGTACACCTGTGTGTTGCATGCTAGTTAGCCCGCGTACACATGCATGTTGCATGCTAGATAGCCCACGTTTACCTCCAAAAGTTGCAAACAATATAAAATTACGCGGAATTCGACGGAGTTTACGAGCTATGGAGGATTTACTAACCATTTTACCCCTTATAGCCCGTCCCCAAACCGAATAACCATCTTTTTCTCATATAAAAAGAGGTCTTGGGGAGTCATTTATAGAAATGAATAAGAGAATACGAAAACTCTGCCAAAATCCCTTCACTTTCTTAGCCCAAGTTTTGCATCCCATTCTGAGTTTTAGCCTCGGGCTTCCCCTCTAGCATTTCTCCTTATGCAACCCTTCCTCCTTCCCTTGGTGATATGTTGGTTGCAAGAAGCTAAAGTGGGATTGATGCACTTGGAGCCACTACAGAGGAGCCCAGACTTGGTTCGTGGAGCCGTTGCTAACGAAAGTTGTAATTCTTTTTATCTTGAAATTGAATAAAAGAGTTCATCCTTGTCCCAAAACCCTATGTTTACATTCTTTTGTTAATTTGAGCATTTATATCTATGTCTAAAATTTTAAAGTGATCAGTAGAGATTGCATATGTTGTTGCATTGTATTCCTAATCTTTTGCAGGTCAGCTTTGGGAGTAGATCCATGATCTAGGAGGCGGAAACAAGCAAAAGAGGTCTACACCAACCGCGAGGGCTAAAGGTGCACTCATTAACTCTCTTTCCTTTCTCTCTCGTCACTTTGTTTAGATGGTTTTGGGGTAGATCAAGGGTAGAACAATATTTTAAGGGAGTTATCGCTCTGCCTTTACCTTAGACCCAGTGTAGGGGGATTTTCCTCGTAGCAATCATTAAATCTTAGAATGGGCCACGCTAAGAAGGAGGTAAGTTGAACTGTTACAATGTGGTGGTTGAGTTGGTTTGAAACAAGCAAGGGAGACCACAAGTTGGAGGGAGATGGATCTTTGTAGCGAGAAGCAAGGTGAGGAAGAATGAAGCAAATCGAGTTGGTTTTAAGGAAAGGATTTCAATCCCAATGGATTATAAGTGGAGGATCAATTATATTACATTTTATGATTCTACACAACATTAATAATGACACAAATATGCTCAAAAGGAAAATATCCAATAAGTCCAATCTTTCATGATGTTACAATACAAAGCACAAGGCTGGTATATAAAGAAATATTGAAAGGGTTGCGACCTTTTTGTTACACCCAAATATATATTATGATTTATATAGAGATATATTTTTTCAAAAGAGATAATTATTCCCTCCCTCCCACATTTAAGCAAGAAATGGGGAAGTTGGTACCTTACCAACACCATTTCATGGATTTCCCACTTCTTCAACCTTGCACAAATGGATCCCGCAATCACCATGTGCATTACGTTTTAGCGGAAAGGGTTGAACCAATTGTGTTATATCCCTTGGGGCATGTGTGTGTGTATCCAATGGAAAACATTACAATATTCCACATATTCCCTAGAATATTCATATGAGGTACAATGTCAACCACTAGCCACAAGAGCCACTAGTAACCCTGAGGAATTGACTGGATTGGAACAGATGACCCCATTGGGAACATGCCTTTGGGGGATGGTCCAACCGATTTAGTCCAATTGATTAAGCTAACCCTTGGGGCTTGAAAAGTTGAAAGACATGGGGGTGGGTTTTGAACCACTTATGTGCATAGGTTACGAGATCATTAATACAATCCCTCTGGGTGCAACTTGTTGATATGAACAACTAACCCTCATCAACCACATATACTTGTTGGGGAAAAAATCCTTATTAGACCTTTCTCCATTGGAATGGAAAGATATCTAGTAACAACTCGACTGCCATATGCAAAGTAAAATGCTATGTTATGTTATTTATCTAGATTAATCTAAATTATTCAATGTAGAATGTAGGAATGTAAATGAAGTTGGGGAGGATGCAAGGAATGAAATGCAACAAATGAAAAATACAAAATGTGGCTAATCTTCTTTCCCTCATTCTTCTTTAGGCATGAAGCTTACTCAAAAAATGGCCTTTCTCTTGCACCGGGGAAAACACTTTTCATCCCTCCTTGCTTACTCTGATCTAGAGTACCTTTTCCCTTCTTGTGCTTAAGTGAAGTTGCATTAGCACTTCAATCATGAATCCATTCCCTTTCATCCCACTCGTGAAGTCAACTCTCTGCATACATAAGCCTTTGCAAACATATTATGATAATGTAAAGCCATGCTTATACTATAATGTTCATAAGATAAAAGAAGACGCATTACCTTGGTTGTCATGATAACTCATTAAATGCATCGAAACAACAAAACAAACATAGTTAGTTAACGAGTTAATAAGGTCCAGTTAACTAAAAATGATTAAAATCACGAAATGAAATTGTCGAATAAGAGAAACATGAAGTATTGTTCCCCTCCCACAAATGCATAATATCATTCTGACAACTTCCGATCACTTGTGGCACAAGAAACGATGCTTAATTCATCAATTAAGATTTCTCATCAATCATTGTTGTTTTAATAAATTCTTGTCAATGAACTAATAATCAAGGTAGCGATGGAATGTGATGCATATAACTAGTTGATAGGGAGATAAACAAGTATGAGGAACAAGGTTAAAACTCAAATTTGATATTCGAGCATTGTACAATGATTTCAAAGCCTTCTCCATGCCTATTAAAAAAACTTGTTTTTTAATTAGAATTCCCATCGAGTTCAAATAAATATAACAATCATTTTGGTAGCCAAGTATGCCTCCTGAAACATCATGAACAACCAAAAAGGATGGTGTTAAGCATGAAAGGTGTGTCTAAACTTAATCATGCATGATCTAATATCTACAAGGAAAATCTTATTGCCCAAGATCAGTCAATAGGAAAAATGTTGCACCAACAAGTCAAAGAACATACCTTAATAAAAAATGCATTAGTTCCCTTCTTGCTTCGATAATGCATCCATGCTTTCACCTAGAATTCATTTTTAGCTTGCTTGGGCGCTGACGGGGCCATCCCAAGGAAAAATGTAGTAGTGGATGCCTTGCTTTGCTTTCTTAGTTGCTTGATTAGTGTGTTTTACCCTTTGAAGTGTTTTTTCACTTGTGGCAAGGTCTAACAATTACCCAAGGGGAAAATGCATGATTTGCTCTCTTGTTTTGTTGCCACAGGCTCCCCAATGTTGTGTTTTTGTATCCTATGTGTTTTTTTAGTTCGTGGCAATGTCTAACTAAGCCCCAAAGGCTAAAATACATCACTGGCTCACTTGTTCTAGTTCCTCGGTTGCTCCGTGACTGTGTTTTTGGTTCCCATGCATTTTTTAACTCACGATGAGGTTCAACAAAACCAAAAAGAAAAAAACACATCACTCTATTCATTTGAAATTATCCCACCAAAAAGAAGCATGAATCTTCATTTTTATACAAGCAAACCTAACCCTTATACGACCTCTAATCTTCTCAATTTCAAAGAAATTTTCCATTTATCCTATCCAATCTATCAATTCCCTAGGATTTAAACTTTTAGAATATACACAAGTATCAAATTTAGGTTTACTTCCAATATATTGATTTCTCTAATTATCCTCTCCTCAATTGTCACTTGTTCTTCCAATTCTTCTCCCATAGTCTTTGATTATGCTTCATCATCTCTAGAATTCTACACCACATGGACAATACCTCTCCTTTGGGATACCTCCATGGTATCCACTATTTCCATCATTGTCCTCACCATCACTGCAAGGAAAAGCACATATTCTACACTCTCTAGTCTCGTGGGTCTCCTACGACCACTTCCTCCTTCGTCATCATGTTAATTATATTCTAGTCGGTCTCCTCCTATAATCTAGTTACCTACTTGACGAGAACCCTACAAAGTTCTCATTTTCTTAGAGGTTTCATTTCATCATGGTTGCTTTTACCCCTATTTGAAAACGTGGTACTCCAGGATCACCCATTTTTTTCGAGGTAGTTTTTTGACATTTTGAATCTTCTTAGTTATAAAGTATCAACATTTTTCTTCAAATGTTGTTTTTTCAATTTTGTTTAAAATGTCTATTTTTTTAACGATGTTTTTTCTTGTTTTTTCATTGTTAAAAAAATTAAAAAATTGTTGTTTTTAACATCATTAAAACATTAAATTTTATTAATTTAGAAAAAGAAAGCAAAAATACATTAAAAACCTCAAATCTATGTCCAATCCTCTCTCCACTGCACTCGGAAAAATTAAAAAATAAATAAAGAAGGGCTAATTAAATGAAAATTAAAAATTAAAAAACAAAAAAAATTAATAAAATGAAAAATTAATTATTATTTAAAAAAATAAACAAAAGGGAAAAATCATGAAAAACAAAAATTGAAAAAAAAAACATTAAAAAAAATGCAAAAACTTAAAAAATTAATAATAAAAAAGCCATACAAAACAAAAAAAATTAGATACAAAATGATGATGTGGAGGAGAGAGGATTAAGCACATATTTTGTTTTAAGCAAAAAAAAAAAAAAGAGGGTGCTACTGGTAACAGTACGATTCAATTCAAGGGTTGATTTTAATATTATTGTTGTCATGATACTAATTGTTAAGGCCCTGGTTCCATAATTGCAACAATTTTAAGATCGAAAAAGGGGGTGTTATTGATCTAGCATTGCTTTTTGGTTTGAGGGCTAATTCTAAGATTTTGATTGTAACATCACTAGTTGTTAAGGCCATTGTTTCAAACAAGTTGTAATTTTAACTCCACCCCCAAAAAATGCTATTGGTAGCAACACTTTTTCACTATCATTGAATTGATTGAAATTCGATTGGTTTGAATGTTTTATTTTCATAGAGATTGTGATGTTACAATTCATGTCTAGGAAGTGTTACCCAACTCACAATGAGCATCTAGGTTTTTAGGTGGTGAGATAATTGTGGTGGAATCAACCCTTCTAATTATTGGGATGAAGATTCAAACCAAAAGACCCTAAGTTGTATTTGATTTGGTCAATACTCCATGATATTTAAAGACTACTGAATCCCCATGGTCAATTTATTCCTTGGGTTCCACAATGAGCCTTAACATGAGACCCCACAGTCAATCAACCTCGAGAATTCATAGTTGGAATAGCATGGAAAATAATTTCTTGTGGAAATTCACATAAACTACAATATATTCAACATATATGATCTGTCATGGTTGTTAAGGACTCAACCAATACATGGGTTGTCAATAAACTAGGATAACAAATTTGAAATTATGAAATCTGCAAGATTGCCATCCATTCAACATGCTCCTAGTTTAGTTCCATCTATCAAATAGTGAAAATGGTGATAATTCTATATCACAAATAATCATTGGATCAAACGCTTCACTTGTATATGAAAGTCACTGCCTTCTTTGAATCTAGCTTACATACATGCACCATTCAACTTTTATTTCTATCAAACAATGATATATAGGTAACTTCATCCCATATCCATAATGTTTCAATTTTGAGTTATATGATCAATGAAACCTTCTGCTATCCACATCCCTAGTAATATGTCCACAAAAATTTCTTCTTCGCCTCAAACAGAACACATTTGTGGTTACAATCTCAGGAAGTATGGTTCTATCTAACTCTCACACGAATGTAAACAACCTTTAATTTTCTATGTAGGTTAGTTTTCAAGACCAAGGATGCTCCTACATCATATATGTTTGTAACCTCTTGTTCTATATTGCTCCCTTCATAGTTACCTTATGATTCTTCACATCAAGTTCTGTGAATTGCACTCTTGTCAAGGATGAGTTGGAACACTCTGGAAGAATGGCATCAAAATTGTGTGTAGATACAATAACAATTTCATAACATGTAAATTTTTTATTGGATACACCATTATGTTGTCAATATGAATTTTTATATCTATTTAGGTGATGCTAATTTGATGCAACCATGATGCAAATGACACGAGCCATGATGTAGATGTTGGAATTTTAAATTTTCTAGTTACATAATTACAATTACTTAATCCAATAACAATTGTAGTAGGATCACTGAAAGATAGGCAATCATAGACACAATAGAACACACAGATTATCTTGGGAAACCCTCGTGGGGGAGAAAACCAGCAACCAAAATCCTCAATATAGATTCCTTCAACCAGTACAATGATGCACTATAGCTCTCCAAGAAAGACCAAGACCAAAACACCAAAAGAACCAGTCTCCAAGACTTGTGCACCAAACCTTCGTATGCACTCCAAGATGCACAAGAGAAGTGTGTGAGTGTGTGTCCAAATGAAAGGAACTATCCTCTATTTATACACAACAGTGTCTCTTGAAGAGACATGACTCTTGACCTAGCTAACCCATAAAGTGGGGCCGATTAGCCACAATGGGGATTTTTATAATTATAAGTAAAATACCAATAATACAATAATTTATGTTGAGACAACTTGTACAATATAATTATAATAACCTTTTAAAGGTTTGACTAAAACAAATATACAATAATATCTTTCATAGTTACACCAAAAATATTAACACTCCCTCTTAACTAAGAAGGTATTCTTTCTAGACATAGACTCCAAGTTTGATACCGCACGAGCTCACATCCATTGATTGATGAACATGCGAATCTATATATCCTTGGATATCCATAGTGCAACATGACTTCACCGCATGCAACCAAGGTCTATGGGTAGCTCTCAATAGCTACAACATGTCCCCGGGACATCCACTCGATGTGATGCAACAATGTATGATCATGTGCACTCATGTCTCAATGCCATCCCTTTTTCATGCTAGATGAGACCTACTAGACTCAGTGCCAACCTTTTTTCATGGTAGATGAGACCCACTAGACTCAGTGCCAACCTTTTTTCATGCTAGATGAGATTTTTCCATACTCAGTGCCAACCCTTTTTCATGTTGGATGGGTTCCACCTGTCACTCCCTTTGAAGAGGGACCACACCAAGCTTGTCCCTGAAGTACTTGAACTCCGTCCTCGACAAAGGCTTGGTGAACACATCTGCAACCTGATCCTCGGTAGTCATAAACTGGAGCCTCACTGCTCCCCTCTCTACCATATCCCCAATATAGTAGTATTTGATCTTGATATTCTTTGACCTGACATGGAACAACAGGTTCTTTGACAACTTCATGGAACTCTAGTTGTCACACCAAATGTAGGTTGCCTCCAATCCGAGACCAAATAACCCAGACAACAGCTTCCAAAGTCATACTGCTTCTTTGCTCGCTGCACATGCTGCCACATACTCAACTTCAACTGTACTGAGTTCCACACATGACTGATTTATGCTACTCCACGAGACCATATTGGAGCCAAGACTAAAACAGTATCTGGAAGTGTTCTTCTGGTCACTGGGAATACTTCCAGCCCAATCTGAATATGAGTATCCATTTAATCCAAACTCATGGTCATATCTATACCAGATACCATGATCTAGAGTACCTTTAAGGTATCTCAATGTTGGAGTTACTTCACACACACCTAGGATTTATTTTTCCTAAGGTTTTTATTTGTTTATTAGTCATAATTAGTCATTATCCAATCTCCTATATTTTAGGAGAGAATATTCCACCTAGAGAATATTCTCTTCCAGTTCACACTTTAGTTTGACTAGTTGAGTTGAGTTTAGATGTTGCATTGGGATCATCACCATGCAACATTGGGATCATCACCATGATAATTCGACCTTGCCTTGGTATCATCACCAGAGTGGCGCATTAGCCTTGATTCCCTTAGTTAACTCCTCACTACTCTTTGTTCAGTCAGTTAACCGAAGACTAGTTGACTAGTTAACTCAACTAGGTGGCAGTTCACTCCTATAACTACTTGAGAGACTAGAATAGGTGGCAGTTCACTCCCGTAAATACCTGAGAGACTAGAATAGGTGGCAGTTCACTCCCATAACTACCTGAGAGACTAGACTAGGTGGCAGTTCACTCCTGTAACTGTTGTTGTGTGTCCAGATCACTCTAGACCACTACTACGGCGACTTGGTTCACCTCAAGTCGAACTCATTGAGTTATACAGAGTATATCATGTGTAAATTATTCATTATTCACAATGGTTAATGAGAATTATTCCATTATTTCTCTCCTTCTTCTTCTTTCTCCTTTTCTCTCTGCAAATGTGTGTATCATTGTTTAGATAGATATATTATGTGCAGGTTCAACACATTTACATGGTATCAGAGCCGACGGACTGCTAAGCAAAATCTACACTAAATTTTTTTGTAGGTACAAAAGATTGAAGACAGCGGAAAGATGGAATTCCAAAAAGAATTAGTTCTTACACCTTACAACTATTTTGCATGAAAGGAGAAAATAGCCATACATCTCTGATCCAGAGGGTTGTATAGGTTAACCGTGAATATAGATACAGAACCGACATCAGCCATAGAAAAATCCAAGTACTTAAATCGCATGGATGAGGCACTTGGAACAATTTGCAGTCTTATTTCTCCCGATCTCCTTTTTCACATATCTTCCTATAAGACTCCCAATGAAGCCTGAAAAATCTTGGAAGGGCTCTTTGGAAAACAGGATGAGATGAGGGGACACATGTTGGAGGTGGAGCTGCTCACATTAGATCCAAAAATCTTCGACAATATCGAAGATTTCTTTGCAAAATTCAAGGATTTACTATTGCAACTCAAAGCTTGTGGGGTTGATAAATCAGCGGAGGAGAAACAAATGGTTATTACCATTCTCTCCAAGCTTGGTCCTGAATTCTCTGTATTCATATCCACATTACATACTGTCAGATTCGCCTCTGGAACCACCTGGAAGATGCCTTCTTTTGAGGACTTTATCGAATCCTTGACACAAGAGCAAACCAAGCTCATCAACATAGGCACAATCAAAGGCTCGAGGGCGCATGCACTCACTATGCATGATGGCAGCCAAAAATATCAGAAATCTAAAGATAAAGATAAGAAGAAAGCTCATGCACATATGAAGAAAGAAGGGTACACAAAACCCTTCACTGATGCCTTCAGATCCAAAGGAGAAAAGGGAAGAAAAGGAGAGAAATGCACATATTGTCACAAAGGATTCCATTCAGAATCCGCATGCATGCAAAAAAAAATAGATATGATGTCTCAGATACTTTAGCAAAACAACCTTGGAGATTGAATCCCTGAGGGTGCAAAGAAGAATAAGCCAGCAGATCTGAATTCCAAGAAAGGCAATTCTAGCCATGCCTTGATTGCCATCAACTCCTCTCCCGATGCTTGGATCATAGACTTAGGAGAATCACATCACATGGCTGCCTCAGAAGTAGTATATTCTTCTTTGGATGCATGCAAAGGTCCTCCTATTCTGATGGGGGACAACTCTTCTGTCGAAGTCACCGGCAAAGGAAGGATTGAACTCACCAATGGAAGTTTTGAGAACGTGTTGCATGCTCCTAAGCTTTCTGTCAACCTTCTTTCTGTGTATCAAATGACAAATTCTGGCACCGGAAATAAATTCATCTTCACACCAAATTTCGTGGACATATACGACATGCAAACCAACTCCAGGGTTGCTACCGGTGAGGTAAATCATCAGTCTAGATTGTATACATTTTATGAATTCATTGAACCTGATTCTGCTTTATTGCTTACTCATGCTAATGAAAGTAGTAGTATATGGCATGAAAGGTTTGGACATTTGAATTTCAAATACATGCAACAACTTAGCAAGCATAGATTAGTTGATGGTCTACCAAACATCCATTTCTCCAAGGGAATATGTGAGGGATGTGTTCTCGAAAAACACCCTCAAGAGAAATTCGACAAAGGAAAGTCTCAACGAGCTTCCACACCTTTAGATCTGATCCACAGTGACCTCATGGATCCTTTTCTGCATACATCGATCAGTAAAGTGAGGTTTGTTCTCATTTTTGTTGATTATTTCTCACGTTTTACTTGGATCTACTTTCTCAGGCAAAAATTCGAGGTCTTTCAACACCTCAAAGATTTCAAAGCTTTGGTTCAGACACAGTCCAGAAAGAAGATCAAAGTCCTCTGAACTGATAAAGGGGGAGAGTATGTGAATCATGAAATTCATAATATTTTCCATGAGGCAGGGATTCAGTTGCAACATACAGTTCCCTACACTCCGCAGCAAAATGGAGTTGCTGAGCGGAAAAACAGATCTCTAAAGGAGATGGCTTCTTGCATGCTACATGCAAAGTCACTATCATAGAGACTATGGGCCAAAGCACTTAACTGTGCAACATACATCCAAAATAGATCTCCTCATAGATCTGTCAAGAATAAGACCCCCTATGAGGCTTGGAGCAGCCTCAAACTGGAAGTGACCCACTTTCGCATTTTTGGTTCTCGTGCATGGGCCCGGATTCCCTATGAAAAGAGGAAGGCACTTGATCCACAGAGCACTGAGTGCATTTTTGTTGGATACCCCTACGGTGTGAAGGGATATCAGCTTATTGATCTTTCCTTGGACCAGCTCATCATTGAGCGTAGTGTCCAATTCGAGGAAAGTGTCTCACATGTACCTCAGCAACTGCATGCAGGCACCTTCACTCTTCCACCTGTTCGAGATGATGAGCATGCACATGCCGACTCTTCTTCAGATGAGAGTTCTAATTTAGAGGACTCAGAGGATTCAGATTCAGATTCAGAGTCAGTACAATCAGATGTAGAGTCAGAGCATCTAGCTGCAGTTGCAGAGTCGGAGTAGACGCCCAAGTGGGCACAAACTACTCTTCAGGATGTAGGGGATCTCATTGGTGATCTAGCCGATACCAGGAGGACTCGATCTGATTTTGAGGAGCCTCCTGTTGCACTCACTGCCACTGAACCATTTCCTTCCAGGCATCTTTTCTTGGTTCAGTCTTCAGATCCATAGTCTTATGACGAGGCTGCTGGAAATCCCTTTTGGGAATCTGCCATGCAGGAGGAGTACAACTCCCTCCTCGAGAACTAGACTTGGGATTTGGTTCCCCTTCTTTCTGGGAGGAAACTTATCATATGAAGATGGGTCTACAAGAGAAAGAGTGCAGCAGATGGACAGATTAGAAAATACAAAGCCAGGCTTGTCGCCAAAGGCTTTCAGCAGGTTCATGGTATTGACTATGATGAGACCTTTGCTCCAGTAGCAAAGATGGATTCCATTCGATTGGCACTTTCCATTGCGATAGCCAAGGGATGGGAAGTCCATCAGATGGACGTGAAGAATGCATTTCTTCATGGTGATCTATCTTAGGAGATCTACATTGAGTAGCCCCAGGGATTTATGCAGGACTCATCTTTGGTCTGTCGACTGAAGAAGTCACTTTATGGCCTCAAACAGGCTCTGAGGGCATGGTATGCCAAGATGGACTCCTACCTATTGTCACAAAACTTTGTACGTTGTAAATCAGACCCGAATGTATACATGCTCAGAACGGTTGATTCACTTCTACTTTTAGTTCTGTATGTTGATGATTTCTTAATCACCGGTTTCTCAACTTCAGCGATTGTTGCAGTCAAGAGGATTCTTCATGACAGGTTTTTGATGACAGACATGGGTCCACTACACTTCTTCCTTGGACTTGAGATTAGTCAAGATGCATCAGGCATCAAACTGTCTCAAGCCAAGTATGCATGAGATCTCTTTGAGAGATTTCACATGACAGACTACAAGTTTGCTCTGACTCCTTTCCTATCAGGAGTCAAACTTGAGGATGGCGGGGAGACTCCATTGGTTGACAACACACTATATAGACAACTAGTGGGGAGCTTGTTGTATCTCACACACTCTAAACCAGACCTCTCATATGCAGTTGGCGCAGTTTCCAGGTTCATGCAGGAGCCGCATGAGCTACATTAGAAAGTTGTAAAGTGTATCCTTCGATACGTACAGGGCACAATCACCTTTGGGATTCATTATGCAGCAGACTCTACATTAGATCTCATTGGGTTTACTGATTCTGACTGGGTTGGCGATAGCATTGATCGCAAGTCCACATCTGGTTACTCACTCAATCTTGGTTCCGAGCCTAACTATTGGTCGAGCAAGAAGCAAGTTGTCATTGCTCTATTTCAGCTGAGGCAGAGTAAAGAGGGGCAGTTAACATAACCATTTAGGCTATGTGGCTACAAAATTTTCTCACTGAGTTGGGCATTCAATTTCATCGACTAATTGTCATCTGGTGTGACAACTAGAGCACTCTAAAGTTCTACAGAGATCCAGTTCAGAGGTAATGGACGAAACACATCGAGATCCACATGCACTACATCTGGGACTTAGTACACAAGGGGATCATTGATTTACAGTTCTGTCCTTCAATAGAATAGACGACAGATATTTTCACCAAGACCTTCACTGAGAATAAATTCCATTCTATGTGAGGTCATCTTGGAGTGAAGGACACAGTTGCCTAGCAACTGTAGTTCTTCTTTTTACATACATTGTACCTTGAGGGGGGGGTTTCCCATGAGGTTTTCCCTCTTTCCTCACTTTATTTTCAGTGTATCTTTTGTACTTGGGTACCTAACATGGCCTCATTGTCGGGACCCAAACTTTATTTTCACCATAGTGATATTCAAGGGGGGTGTTGGAGTTACTTCACACACACCTAGGATTTATTTTTCCTAAGGTTTTTGTTTGTTTATTAGTCATAATTAGTCATTATCCAGTCTCCTATATTTTAGGAGAGAATATTCCACTTGGAGAATATTCTCTTTCAGTTCACACTTCAGTTTGACTAGTTGAGTTGAGTTTAGATGTTGCATTGGGATCATCACCATGCTAATTTGAACTTGCCTTGGTATCATCACCAGAGTGGCACATTAGCCTTGATTCCCTCAGTTAACTCCTCACTACTCTCTGTTCAGTCAGTTAACTGAAGACTAGTTGACTAGTTAACTCAACTAGGTGGCAGTTCACTCCCGTAACTACCTGAGAGACTAGAATAGGTGGCAATTCACTCCTGTAACTACCTGAGAGACTAGAATAGGTGGCAGTTCACTCCCGTAATTGTCGGTGTGTGTCCAGATCACTCTATACCACCACTATGGGGACTTGGTTCACCTCAAGTCGAACTCATTGAGTTATACAGAGTATATCATGTGTAAATTATTCATTATTCACAACGGTTAATGAGAATTCTTCCATTATTTCTCTCCTTCTTCTTCTTTCTCCTTTTCTCTCTGCAAATGTGTGTATCATTGTTTAGCTAGATTTATTCTGTACAGGTTCAACACATTTACACTCAACACATGTTTCATTGCAACCAAATGAACCTGTTTGGGATGCTCCAAATGCTGACTCAAGGTGTTCACAACAAAACATATATCTGGTCTTGTGTTCGTCAAATACATCAATGAGCCCACTATATTCATGTATAAGGTAGAATCCACAATATCTGAAGTTGTATCATGCAACAACTTAAGATTTGATACCATCGGGGTAACCATGGACTTACAGTCCAACATATTGAACATCTTCAATATTTCCACAACATACTTTCCTTGATTTAGGAAAATCCCATCTGATCTCTGCCAAACTTCTAGTCCCAAGAAGTAGTGCATCATTCCTAAATATTTCATCACGAATTCTGCAACCAATTTTCTCTTACATTCATTGATGATATTTTCCGCACCTGTTAGAAATAGGTCATCTACATACAACAGTAGAATCATCGGTTCACCATCCTCAACCTTAAAGTAAAGGTTAGGATATGCACTTCTCTTGGTAAAACCCAATCTCATCAGCAAATTGTCAATCCTACCATACCATGCTATGGGTTCCTGCTTCAATCCATATAAATCCTTCTTTAATGTGCACACATCAGTCTCCCTGTGATGTGTCTCGAATCCAAGTGGTTGCTCCACATAAACTTCCTCTTTTATTCCACCATTCAAGAAGGTTGTCTTTACATCCATCTAGTGCACCTTCCATTTCATCATAGAAGCCTATGAAAGTATAGTCATGATCGAGGTATATCTTGCTACGGGAGAAAAATTTTCTTCATAGTCAATCTCTTCCTTTTGAGAGAAACCTCGAGCGACAAATCCTGCCTTATATTTTTCAATACTGCCATCAACTATGTGTTTTGTCTTGTAGATCCATTTCGAGCTCACCACATATTTTTCCTTTGGTATGGGAACCACATCCCAAACATCATTCTACATAATGGACTGGTATTCCTCTGCCATGGCATCTTTCCATACTTGATTTTCTACAGCCTCTTCATAACTGGAAGGTTCTGCATCGATTATGTCACACAAGCATGTCAGGTAGCTAGAATACGACTTCGACTTCTTACTTTCCCTAAAATATTTCTCCGGGGCACCAATTCTTTCTGCATCTATGATAAGCTCTTGTTACCAAGCTAGTCCTCTCTTGTGAGAAGGTATCTCATCTGATTTATTAGGTTCTACCATGTCATGATCCTATGGAATGACTTCCTCTCATTAAACTGCCTCAGGAACTTTAGGAACTTCATTCTCTTCTTCATGTGCCTCTTCTGCACAGATCTGTTTGGATTTACTGAACGCTGCATTCTCATCGAAGGTTACATCTCTACTTATCTCCACTTTCTGGTGATCGGGAATGTATATTGTAAGCCTTTGATGTGTCACTGTAACCAAAAAATATTCCCTTAAGTCCCGAAGGTTCCAACTTTGTACTCTTTTCCTTGGGGGCGTGAACAAATACAGGGCAACCAAATATTCTGAAATGGATGACTTATGGCTTCTCTCCTGAAAATGTTTCCTCGGGTGTCTTTTTTTCAAGCACCTTGTGGGGAATTTTATTTTGTACGTACATTGTCGTCTTCATCGCTTCTACCCACAGATGCATAGGAAAATTGTGATCATGGATCATGTCCTTTACTACTTCCATGATTGTTCGGTTCTTCCTTTCAGCTATTCCATTCCGTTGAGGGTTATAGGGAGTAGAAAGCTCCCTCTTAATCCCAACTTCCTTGCAATACTCCTTAAATTCTTCTGAGGTAAATTCACCTCCATTGTCTGATCACAAGGTCTTTATCTTCCACTCTGTCAAGTTTTCTACCAGAGCCTTGAACTTTTTGAATTTTCCAAAAAGTTCATTCTTTGCTTTTAACAAATAAATCCAAGTTTTACGTGAGTAATCATCAATGAAAGATACATAATATACATACCCACTTAGTAAAGTTGTCGAAATTGGTCCATTTATGTCTGAATGCACGATGTCCAAAATTCTGTTGGCTCTACTATTTCTATTGGGGAAGGAGTGCTTCGCATTCTTTCCTTATGCACATCCTTTGCACACACCATCTGGTTCTGCTTAGATTTTTTGAAGACCTGTCACCATTTTGCTCACAACCGGAAGAGCTTTGTAGTGTAGGTGAGAAAATATCCTATGCCATAGTTCATTGGGATTCACAATATCATGAACCATTGTGGACTCTGAATGTCCTTTTAATTTGTAGAGTCCTCCTTCTTCAACTCCAATCACTACTGCATCATCAAGGGTCTTCCCTCTAGGCCACATAATAACTTGACCATCAATAAATGCTACTCTAAATCCTTTCTTGTCCAATGCTTAAATTGAGAGAAGATTCTTCTTTAAACCTGGAACATAGAGAACTTCCTGCATCTTCATTGGATTTCCTGAGTTTAACTTGTACGAAGCTTCTCCAACACCTTTGATTGGAAATTGATATTCATCACCCAATTTCACCTTGTGAAGTGAATCTTTATGAATAAGTTTAGATAAGGAGTCTTCATAGCCTCTCATGTTCTTGGAAGCACCATTGTCTATCAAGCAAGTGTCACTTCCATGAGTAAAAATACTTGCGAGGTCTGAGATAAGTACATAATCCCCATCATTTGATTCATCTTGTTTTGCAACCTTCTTCGAAGGCTCATCATCTTTATTTATGTGAGCTTGATGCCTCTTACTTCCTTTCTTATTCTTAATTTCCATAATGAGGGGGAAATCCCTAACAAAGTGTCCCAATTCTTGACAAAAGTAGCATCTGATCTTTTATTTGTCTCTTTGAACCATCTTAAAATTCTTAGGTAAAGAATGCTCCTTCTTGTTCTTTCCTTTCCTAGTCTGGGCAGCTAGGGCTTGATCTTCATTTGACATATTTTCTTCTCTTGCAGTTGTCCTAGCTTCTTCCCGGTCACAATGTTCCCAAAGCCTATTGAACTTGGGAAGATTCTTTCTTGAGCAAATTCCTTGGATGAATGCATCCCATGGCCTTGGGAGGCCATTCAAGGTAGTCATCACCATCCCTTCTCCTTCTATTGAGTCATTAATGGCTTATATATGCTCCTTGATTTGATTCACTCTTGAGAAGTAGGAGTGAATGGTTTCTGAGTTTTTCATTTTCACATTCTTCAACTGAGATCTCAGAGTCATTCTTCAATTTATGTTTCTTCCCTCAAACAGATGAGTTAAGATGTCCATCATTTGCTTTGGAGAAGATAATGATGATATATGATGGATAAGGTGGTCCTTAATGGAGTCTGCAATAATCCTTTTTTTCTCTCATGATGTCCTTCTTATATTTTTACCTAGCTTCATCTCCTTGAGGTTCTTGAACCTCTTCTATAATGAACTTATCCAGTTCATGTTCTTCAAGAAGGAGGGTTACTCTGTACTTCCAAGCCCTGAAGTTATCAGCTCCATCTAGCTTCTCATCGATATGTTTTCCGGTAGTCATCCTACCTTCTGATGGTATTGGTTTGTCTGACAACCGTCTCTAGACTGAAAATGACTCCCTTTCAGGCTTCTAGATCTGCAATTGGCTTCTATTCAGGCCTGCTCTAATACCATGTTGGAATTTTAAATTTTCTAGTTACACAATTACAATTACTTAATCCAATAGCAACTGTAGTAGGATCACTGAAAGATAGAAAATCACAGATAGAATAAAACACAAATATTATCTTGGGAAACCCTCGTGGGGGAGAAAACCCAACAGCTAGAATCCTCAATATAGATTCCTTCAACCAGTACAATGATGTGTTATAGCTCTCCAAGAAAGACCAAGACCAAAACACCAAAAGAACCAGTCTCCAAGACTTGTGCACTAGACCTTCTTACGCGCTCCAAGATGCACAAGAGAAGTGTGTGAGTGTGTGTCCAAATGAGAGGAACCTATCCTCTATTTATACACAACAGTGTCTCTTGAAGAGACATGACTCTTGACCTAACTAACCCATAAAACAAGGCCGACTAGCCACAATGGGGATTTTTACAATTATAAGTAAAATACCAATAATATAATAATTTATGTTGAGCCGACTTGTACAATATAATTATACTAACATTTTAAAGGTTTGACTAAAACAAATATACAAGAATATCTTCCGTAGTTACATAAAAAATATTAACAGTAGAAAATGACCCATTTGACACAAATGAGACATCAATAGAATAAAAATTTTTTATAAACATCACGAGCATCGTAAACATGAAAAAATGGCAACGTAGACATGATGTAACCACGAAGTAAAACACTATGCAACCATAATGAAAAATGTGACACAAAAACATGATGCACGTTAACAAAAAAAAACTTAGCCAAGGGTTTGAGGCTATAATGACACAAATCAACAATGATATAGCCTTGCATTGTAGTAGTGAGAGACATGTATGGGGTTTCAATATTCATATAGGAAATGACGGGGGATGATTTTGTATATATATATTTTTTAACGCAAACGATTATGGATCTTTATTTAGATAGAGGCAGAGAGGACTGCCGAACCCGTACATATCTATTCAGAGCTAGAGCTCTGTAATACAGTTCCAGCCAGATTCTATTACAATGCAAACCAGAATGACTCCTAAGATACAATGTCTAAGAGAATAACTACTACTGACAAGTCTGATTTCTGGGTTGGATTCATGCAAAAATGAGACTGTTGCTCCGCCCTTAACGCTTTCCTTTGCTTCCAGAGCTGGTGGCTGCTTCTGCATATGCTTCAACGATCTTGCCGAAGGCTGCAGTTAGATCCTCCACTTTCTTCTCCAAGTTACAGAGGCGCTTTCCTAAGTCGCCTACGAGGTTTGCAGTGTCTTTCAGACCGACATGGATTTCATCAGATAGCTCGTCTTTGATATCCTCCATTTCGAATTTCAGAAGTTCCCACTTATGCTGGTTGGAGGCGGCCCTTATGCTTTCGAGCTCGGCTCTAACCCACTCCAGTCGTTCTTTCGGCGTGAGGGATGATTTAGGATCCGAAGCCATGATTTTGGTGCTTGCTGCGGCGATGCTTCTTCTTCCTGCGCGCTGCTCGTTCTTCGTCTGGGTTGTGGAAGAGAATGCCGAGCGGCTTTTTAACACAGAACCCCTAGCTCTGGTGGGATTCTTCACGTGATAAGAGGAGGGCCAAATCTCTGCCTGAGGATCCTGTCTGTCCGACTGCGGGAGGAGCATGTCGTCCTTTCTGACTGAAGCCAACTCGATGTGAGAGAGGTCGCGCGAGCGGATCTGCATTTAGGGAATCGGGTGATGGGAGGGAGTCCCATTGATGATTAGATGTCCTTTACTCTGCATGGACCCGAGGTTCGCCTCATTATCCGCGGCTACATTCAGCGTTCTGAGCACATGGTATAGTTTGAACCCCTTCAGCTGGTCCAAAAGAATTAAAATCTTTTTATAAAGTTGAGCTAGCCTCATATCCTTAGGCTGACTATGGAGGTTAATGGCATCCACTACCTGCTTTGAATCCCCTGCAATCATGACTTCCTTAATGCCCAGTTTGATGATTTGGTTCAAACCTTGCCAGAACGCTAGATATTCGGCCTGATTGTTGGTGGCATATCCAAGACCCCAAGCGAAGGTAAGATATGTTGCCCCACTAGGGTCGAGAAGAATACCTCCTCCCCCTGCCCTGTCGGGATTGCCTTTAGAGGCACCGTCGAAGAGGAGCCACCAATCATCAAGGGTCGATCTCCATTTTAGAAATTCTTGTTCCGGAAGACGAATCTCCCAGTTCCTGGTCTTTGAAGGATTGGAAAGACTGCTAATCTGAAGAGCTGGTTTGAAGGTCTTCAGCCAGAACTCTTCTTCCTCGGTTGTTGTGGCTGAGTTTTGAATGGAGGGATTGGCATTTATCGCTTCTGAGATCATGGTCTGAACTTTGATGGCCACTTGGGCCGGCAGGCGTTTTTCTTCTTTGAAGATCCTATTGTTTCACTCCAGCCATATCTTCCAGCAGGTGAATTTTGGGATCCACATCCAAATAGTTTTGAGCAGATTCTTTTTTGCTAAGTCGAAAGGAGACAAGTTCATCCAGCAATTGAATAGGTCCTTGCTCTCCGAAGGGAGCCTAGAGACTAGAGGGCCTATAAGATACCCCCAGACTTCTTTGGAAAACTCACAGTTTAAGAGGAGATGACCAATGTTCTCTTCTGAGTTTGTGCACAGGGGGCAGCGAGAGGGTCCGTTCCAACCCCGTCTCTTCAGGATGTCGAAAGTGAGAATGCTGTTATGGAGGAGAGTCCAAGAGAAGAGGTCGATTTTGGGGATGGAGGGATAATTCCACAGGGCTTTCCAAGGGCCAGGGTTCGGGGGAACCCAGGGGACGCCCGTAGCTATTTTATATCCAGCAGCTGCGGTGTAGACCCCTGAGCTCGTTCCCCAGCCTCTCTTGTCTCTGCTTCCTGCACTTAGAGGCGATTTCCCTTGAAGTAGATCCAGCAGCTTGGAGGCTTCTGCGTTAAGCTCTTCCGGGTAATTTCCTAGATTCCAACCTGCCCAGGAGCGCTTGAGATCATTGTCCCATCGAGAGATGTCCCATAGTGTTCTACAATTTTTGTTCAGCAGCCAGGTCTTGATATGCTCAATATCTCTTAAGTCCGAGAAGGGCAGTTCTCCTAGAATGGAATCTTCCCAAATATTTATCTTTGATCCATTACCAGGGATCCAAGTGAGATGATTGCAGAGAATAGGCAAGGCTCTTTGGCATAAGTGGAAAATGGGCGATCCTGTTCTTGCAGTTGTAGGCTTTTCCAAGCATCTGTCTCGGTCTCCGGAATAGTATTTCTTCCTTAACAATTGTTTACTCCAAGATCTTTTCCCTGTTATCATATTCCAGAGCACTTTTCCTCCCATTGCAAGATTATGGGCTGCCACGTCCCTGATGTTTAGACCTCCTTCCRGCTTAGGTTTCTTTATTTTTTCCCATTTTACTARATGAAGCTTTCCTTCACCATCTTTGCCTCCCTCCCACAGAAATTTCCTTAGAAGCTCATCAATTTTATTTGTGATTGTTTTGGGGGCGAGGAGAATYGAGCACTRGTAGATGGGAAGACTCATGATGACTGAGTTCATAAGAACCAATTTGCCTGCTTTGTTGAGCCAGTTGACTCCCCAACCTTGAATCTTCAGCTTGAGTTTGTCTATTAAGGGCCTCCAATGAGCAACTTGAGGGCAGGATTTGAAGATTGGAATGCCAAGATAAAGGAAGTTGTCCCATGCTGTGAGACCTTTCATTTCTAAAATTCTGCTTAACTGAAGCATGGCTCTGGGGTTGCAATTCCAGCTGTAAATAGTGCTTTTGTGATAGTTAATCTCGCTGCCAGAGCAGCTTTTGTAAATGTCTAACTCTGTTTTGAGGTTTCTGGCTGTTTTTAAAGTGGCTGCCCCCAAAAGAAGGGTGTCATCGGCGAATTGCGTGTGACTGACCTCCTTGACTGTCGGAGTTACTTTTATGCCCGAGA
>JASDQU010735307.1:67461-79919 GCA_032191745.1 Picea mariana
AGTGTTGATGTGATACAAACCCAACAATCCAACCTCCAAAACCCTGAAACCCGATTAGGGGCCTAGCAAGCACTAACCCTCTCTCTTGTGCAACAAATGCAACCAAATGATGTGACCACGACCCTTTACCTCCAAGGGTGAGTCACATTTTTCAACTTCGGGAATTCTGTTGTTGAGCTCCTCTGACTCCTTCAATCCCTGAACCCCGAAATGGGCTAATGGGTCTTTAGATCCTCCCTTAGCTCCTTGTTGATGCGACCCTCGGATGTGACCTAGGACCCAGTCTTTCGCATCTCGGGACTTCGCCACTTATGGAGTTGCGATGAAAATATCCCAATTTTCCAAAGTCCGAACCCCTGACCTCTCTACCACGGATTGACGGTCTTGGTCACCTCACGATCTGATGACCCAGATCGTGTTGCGATTTCGTGAATCGGGATTTCGTGACTCGAGACCTCCGAGTCACGACCCTCTCCATGTTCCAATTCCCGAAACCCCAAAATTCTCCCACGCTAGATCAACGACTCCTGGTGCTCCAAGATCCGACGATCCAGATCCTCCTCTCACGAATCGGGACTTCATGTTTCGTGAAGTTGGAAAGACTGATCACCTCTATTCCCCGACTCTCGATTTCCTGATATTCATATTCGCTAGATCAATGACCCACAACTCTCCATGATCTGACGGTTGTGATCGAATCGCGATTTCACGATTCAGGATTTCTAACAACTTTGCCTTTTGATTTCTCTGAGTTGCGAGTCAATGAAACACTGATCTCTCACCATGCGTCTTTTCTTGATGGACAACTAGGATCATTCGTCTCCTTGATCCTCAAGTATTTTCTCCTATCTTCACCTCTATTCTCCCGATGTCCGATCTTTCGATGTGTGTGGATCTCTGCCACCTGTCACCCCAGATCCAACAGTCCAGAATGATTTCATGATTTTTCCTATCGCGCGTTTTATCCTCAGTTTCCTTTTGACCTCTCTATGTTTGATTCCACGAACACCCTAGATCTGTTGCCACCTATGCTCTGATGATGGACAATTTTGATTGATTTCGGAACTCAGGACCTCGCATAGTCCACCCTCCTGCATGCACAAGGGTTAAGCCTCATGTGCTTTCCTCCAGATCCACCAACTGTTGGTCCACATGCTTAGATATGACGACCTAGATCTATTCTCCTCCTGTGCGCGTTCCTCCTTCACATCGACGGTTCTCATCGTTTCAATGATTCGGTGTTCAAAAGTTTCAAAATTATGGACGTTCATTCCTCCTAGACCGTCTTCACCTGAAATATATGGATGTTCGCCACATGTCCTCCTAAATGATGGACAATCCCAAATGACTTTGGGACTTCGAGACTTTGGCAAGTCCACTCTCCTGTGCACAAAATATGTTAAGGCTCCTACACCTTCTTCTGGATACAACGATTGTTGATCCTCTATGCTCAGATCCAACAAATGGGATTTATTTTCCCTGCGCTCATTTCTCCTCTACCTGGACATAGATCTAACAGTTCAGATTCTTCTCCACAACTGATCAGATGATTGTTGTCACTCCTCTTCCTAAACTTTCAATTCTTCCGGACTTGGAAGATTTTGAACATTTCAAAGGCCTCGACCTTTGCTTCCTCCTTCTGTGATCCTGATACCTTTGAATCTCACCTGCTTTCTGAAAACACTATCCTTCTTGAGCTTTGGAAATTACTCAGATCTCCAAAGGGACTTGACCCTTATCTTTCCTCCAAAGGGATTTTCTGCCTTCCTGGTAACCGTTTTCTCATGCACTCTTTGAATATCTCTACAGAGTATTTAACAACTATGTAAGTGTCTCCTCCTAGACACTTCTCTTATTTCTGAACTCGAAATAGAGTTCCTTCGTGCACTCTTTGCACATGCTCAATGCTCACCTACCAGAGTTTTTCAGAACCTTCAGTAGTTCTATCTTCTTCTCTTTGTTCCCTCCTCTGCATAGTCTCACCTTCGGAGTATTCAGTAACTCTGAGGATTTTCCCTTGGTTTTTAATTATTTCCACTGGTGCACCCTCTTGGCATGTCTTTGAATGAACTCCACATAATTAAGATGCACACTCCTTGGACTGGCTTACAGAGTCTTCAACCCTCTGTCATGCAACCCCTTGCATGAAGCCACAAAGAACCTAGACTTGAAATCAAAAAAATCTTGACTAGATAGATAATTCTACTTGTCCCTGCAGATGACATCTAGCATACATCTACAACATATAAAATGAACATAGACAAATAGCATTCATAAAAGACACATGAACAACAATATGTAGGAAAAACTGTTTTTTTTTTTATCGTCTCTGTGTGTCTATACAGATGTTTACAAGGAGTGGACTATAACAAAGTCCGAATTCCCTTAAGCTCTTTCTCAGAACTGCTAAGACCTCCTAAGGCCTCTCTCTCCCTACCTTGAGATCTCCCTCTCAAGTCTCTCTTCTCCTCTTACTTACTTACCTTCCCTTTTGAAATCTGATACAAGGTCTCCTTACAAAAGAGGGGCTCTGCGAGCTTGTCCTCTCTCACCTAACTTCCTCTATTACATTAACTAATAGTTATTGAAAGATAAGAGTCAATACTCCATATCCGTAACCTCTTACAGTCCTTCATGACTTTATAAACACATTACAATTTTAAAATGATATTTACAAAATATCTCAACAACTCGATTTAATTCAGAATTAATTTCTGATTCGAAATTATGTCATGATGAGATGTCGCGTCCCTACCTCCATGCTTACATTTTTCACTTTGAAGGCGATGCTCCTGCATCATACTCCTCTGCTGGGAAAATCATGAGCTCCTGCTCATAATTTCCTCTTTTCCAATGCTGAAATCCCCCTGGATCCCAAATTCTTTTCTGGAGTTCTCCTCTTGCTCCTCTCTAGCTATGTTGTTGCTGTCGCTTCCTCTTCTTCCTTCCTACTACTATGGTAGGTTATCCTTTGTTCATCTCCCCTTTATGGACTGCTTCTACTGACTTCAACATCAACTTTCTGATTTCCTCAATCACTTCCTCCAACTGCTCCAATGGCTAGCTTCTTCTTTACAGACTTCTCGACTGCACTTCCTCCTTGGCGATGGGTAGATCAACATGATCCCCCACACTGTCTTCTTCATCTCCTGTGGCTTTAGATTGACACTCTGATGCAGACTCCATCTCTCCAGTTTACTCGTCACTAAGCTGTTGCTCAGCTCCGCCCTCTGACAGATTCACTTCTGCTAGTTCTGCTTGCACTAGTTTAGCTCCAACCTCCTCCATTTTCTCCTCGTACTGGAATTTTAATTCTTCTTCTGCTGCAGGCCTCAACGCTATAGTCATCATCTGTTCAACCTCCTTTCTCAAAATTTTGAGAAATCCTGTCGAATGCTCCTCTCCCAACATCTACATGATTGTCTATTGGCAGTCATCTATTGGCTCTGGATTGTTCAACCAATCCTCCAACATTTCCAACTCCTTCTCCCATGGAGTAAGCATCTTATCCATGCACTCTTCTTATGCTGAGGAAAACATTAGTGTCTGCTCCATCTCTTCTTCCTCTTGGACAGTTTTTGCTAGCTGTCCTTCCTCTGTTGCTGCATCTGCAACACAATGGATGGCCTCTTCTGGGCTATATGGCAGGAATATCTTGATCCCTCCAATAATCAAAATGTTCCTGTGATCCTCCTTCTAGATGGTGAGAGTTTGTAACTTCTCATCAAATTCATTCATGCGGTCCACAAACCCACATGAACATTCATCCATTAGCACTCCTTGCTGATATGAACTCACCTCTGAGTTCATCTTCTCTCCCTTGCCCACCTGGCAAGTTAGAATTTTTCTACTGCCCAATTGGCAGTCTATGAGATCAACCGATCCCATCCCATTTCCCACTTGGCAATCTAAACTTCCAGCACTTCTCCCCTGGCAGTATACAATACCTTCCACTAATCTCTTTCCATTGCCCACCTGGCAAATTGAAAGTCCATTTCTACCCACCTGGCATTTTATGAGATCCTCTGCTAATATCATATCATTTCCCACCTGGAAATATGCATTTCCACTGTTGTCCTCCTGACAGTCTATGAGATCCTTCTTTGATCTGCTTTCCTCCTCATCGCTGACATTTCTCCCAGTCTCTGGTTCATAGATGTGAACCATCTCTTCTTTACCTATGAGACCTTCCACGTACCTCAGCCACATTCTCAACAGCCTCTGCTGTCCCTTGTCCAACAATTTTTGAATGGGCCATTTTATTTTCTTCTTCATGGACCATTCATATACCCAATGCACTTTTGCATCCTGCTACATTTTACATGCAAGCTTCTCCATTCGTGCTCTGATCTCGCTAAGCTCTTTGCCTATCTCAGTCTTGCTTTTCTATTGGCGGTCTTCTCTTGGACCACGTTCATGGCCTTCAGTAGCCATCTTCTTCTTCTACTTGCCTTCCTGGCAAGTTTGTTGTTTACTCTACAATCAAGAGCATTCCCAACTTCTCCTACAACTCACCTGGTTGTCTATTGACTACTGCACACGTTGCAACAATCACCACATAGCATCAACACCTTGTCTTCCTTCACCTATTGTATACATATGAACTTCTGATACCACTTGATGTTACCAGAATTTCTCCTTCAATCCTTTTCTCCTGAAATATACAAACAAAATTTCTCTCTGATACCACTTGATGGTTTGTATCAGAGTATTTATTTATCTACTCTCTACTACAGAAGTTAAAGAAGCTGAGCTTTGATACCACTTGATGGTATCAGACTATCTTCCTCCACCGTCTCACCCTTTTTCCCATGGTATGCAGACGACCTCTCTATGTTGTCTGTAAGCAAGGCTCAGTCTTCTGGTGACCTCCGTTGCCTACAGAAATCAAATATGTGCTCTGATACCACTTGATGCAACCCCCTACCTTATCAGGGTCCACTTGACCTCCCGGTCTAAGGATCGTTCTTACACTTTATGAGCCGAAGTGGCTCCTTTAGTCCCTACTGGAACCTTTGAATAAAATAACCACAGGTTCTATGAAGAACCATGCCTGCACAAACCTGCACCCAATGCGATCCTTCACCCACATGACCACGGTGCTATGGACATGACTCACTCCAAAAAGGTGTTATCGCTAATCAAAACTTCGGGAGTGTTGATGTGATACAAACCCAACACTCCAACCTCCAAAACCTTGAAACCCGATTAGGGGCCTAGCAAGCACTATCCCTCTCTCTTGTGCAGCAAATGCGACCAATTGATGTGACCATGACCCTTTACCTCCAAGGGCATGTCGAGTTTCATGACTTTAGGACTCCTGTTGTTGAGCTCTTCTAACTCCTTCAATACCTGAACCCCAAAATGGGCTAACGGGTCTTTAGCTCCTCCCTTAGCTCTTTGCTGATGCGACCCTCAGCTGTGACCTAGGACCCAATCTTTCGCATCTCGGGACTTCATGACTTATGGAGTTGCGATGCAACTCTCCCCCTTTTTTCGAAGTCTGAACCCTTGACCTCTCTACCATGGATTGACAGTCCTAGTCACCTCAAGATATAACAACCCAGATCGTGTTGTGATTTCACAAATCGATATTTCACAACTCGAGACCTCCGAGTCACGACCCTCTCCATGTTCCAATTCCCAAAACCCCAAAATTCTCCCACGCTGGATCAACGACTCCTGGTGCTCCAAGATATGATGGTCCAGATCCTCCTCTCGTGAATCGAGACTTCATGTTTCGTGAAGTTGGAAAGGCTGATCACCTCTATTCCCCAAATCCCGATTTCCCGATATTCATGTGCACCAAATCAATGGCCCACAACTCTCCGTGATCTGAAGGTTGTGATTGAATCACGACTTCGTGATTCAGGAGTTCTAACAACTCTACCTTTTGACTTCTCTGAGTCGTGAGTCAGCGAAACACTGATCTCTCACCACGCGTCTTCTCTTGATGGATGGCTAGGATCATTTCAGTGCCCAACTCCTTGGGTATTTACTCCTGTCTTCACCTCTGTTCTCCCGATGTCTGATCTTCTGATGTGTGTGGATGTCTGCCACCTATCACCCTGGATCCAATGGTCTAGAATGATTTCGTGATTTCGCCTATCGTGAGTTTTCTCCTCAGTTTACTTCTGACCTCCTGATGTATGATTCCATGAACATCCTGGATTTTCTGCCACCTATCCTCTCATGATGGACGGTTCTGATTTATTTCATAACTCAAGACCTCACTTAGTCCACCCTCCTGCATGCACAAGGGTTAAGCCTTGTGGAATTTCCTCCAGATCCACCGGTTGTTGGTCCAGACACTCAGATCTGATGGCCCAGATCTGTTCTCCTCCTGTGCACGTTCCTCCTTCACATCGATGGTTCTCKTCGTTTTGACGATTCGAGGTTCAAAAGTTTCAAAATTCTGGACGCTTGTTCCTCCTGGAGCGTCTTCACCTGAAATATATGGATGTTCKCCATGTGTTCTCCTAAATTATGGATGGTCCCAAATGACTTCGGGACTTTGACAAGTCCGCTCTCTTGTGCACAAAATACGTTAAGGCTCATGCACCTTCTTCCGGATCCAATGGTTGTTGATCCTMTGCGCTCAGATCCAACGGATGGGATCTGTTTTCCCTACGCTCGTTTCTCATCTCCCTGGACGTAGATCTAATGGTCCAAATTCTTCTCCACAACCGATCAGACGGTTGTTGTCGCTCCTCTTCCTGAACTTTAAATTCTTCCAGACTTGGAAGATTTTGAACATTTCAAAGGCCTCTACCTTTGCGTCCTCCTTCTGTGAGCCTGATACCTTTGAATCTCACCTGTGTTTTGAAAATTCTATTCTTCCTGAGATTTGGAAATTACTCAGATCTCCAAAGGGACTCAATCCTTGTCTTTCCCACAAAGGTATTTTGTGCCCTCATGGTAACCGTTTTCTCATGCACTCTTCGTAGATCTCTACAAAGTATTCAACAAATCTATAAGTGTCTCCTCCTAGACGCTTCTCTTCTTTCTGAACTCGAAATAGAGTTCCTTCATGCACTCCTTTCACACGCTCAATGCTCACCTAGAAGATCTTTTCAGAACCTTCAGTATTTCTGTCTTCTTCTCTCCATGCCCTCCTTTGCACAGTCTCATCTTCAGAGTATTCAATAACTCTAAGGATTTTCCCTTGTTTTTTAATGACTTCTACTAGTGCACCCTCTTGTCACGTCTTTGACTGAACTCTGCAGAATTTAGATGCACACTCCTTGCACTGGCCTACAGAGTCTTCAACCCTCTATCATGAAACCCCTTGCATGAAGCCACAAAGAACCTAGACCTGAAATCAGAAAACTCTTGACCAGATAGAGAATTATACCTATCCCTATATATGACATCTAGCATACATATACATCATATAAAATGAACACAAACACATAGCATCATAAAAGACACATGAACAACAATATGCAGGAAAAACTGCTTTTTTGTATTATCTCTGTATCTCTATACAGATGTTTACAAGGAATGGACTGTAATAAAGTCCCATTTCCCTCAAGCTATTTCTCAGAACTGTTAATACCTCCTAAGGCCTCTCTTTCCCTACGTTGAGATCTCCCTCTCAAGTCTCTCTTCTCCTATTACTTACTTACCTTCCCTTTTGAAATATGATACAAGATCTCCTTACAAAAGAGGGGCTCTGCGAGCTTGTCCTCTCTCACCTAACTTCCTCTATTACATTAACTAATAGTTATTGAAATATAAGAGTCAATACTTCATATATGGAACCTCTTACAATCCTTCATGACTTTATAAACACGTTACAATTTTAAAATGTTGTTTACAAAATATCTCAACAACTTGATTTAATTCAGAATTAATTTATGATTCGAAATTCTGTCATGCTGAGATGTTGCGACCCTGCCTCCATGCTTACGTTTTTGAATTTGAAGGCGATGCTCCTACATCAATGCCCCTTTATAAACTTCCTATAATAGCATGTATGTCCTAGTGTTTCTCTCAACTAACGCATTGAATTTGGTGGTGGTAAATTGACAATGACTGCAATATTTGCACGATCCACTAGTAAACCTTGTTTACAGACTATATGTCCCAAAAATGTTCCAAAAGGTGTACCAAAAATGCATTTTTTAATATTCAATGATATATGATATTGCCTGTGTTGGCACCAAGCCAAAGGGGAAAGAAGAACGATTGTGGGAAAGAAAGCGCATAGAAAATTGAAGTAACAACTGGCAAAAGAACAACACATGCGCATGCAAGAAAGTGTGCACAAAGAAAAGCGACAGCAGGAGGAAGAAAAACACGCGTATGGGAGAAAGACCTAAAGTAAGAAGGGTTAGGGTTTTGGTAATATTCTGTAAAAGGATGAAGATCCCAAAATGTATAAATATAGATACGAAAGAATCATATAGAGGATGATTGGTTGTTAGTATATTGTGGGTTATTGTTGTTTTAGTTGTATGAATCGATTTTTCAAGATGTTTAGCAAAGACTATATGAGGGAAGGTAAATTTGAGGATTAGACTGTAGGTTGTAGAGCCTGGTGTGATATAGTTTGCCTCACATACATCTTATCCAGTTTTGTGGAGAATTGTAAGCGCATGGCACTAGGAATGCATAACTGCCATAATAAAAGAGCCAAGAGACAAATATTTGTGGACGTAGCCCAGGAGGGGGTGAACCATGGTAATACTAGCGTAATATGTTGAATGTATGCATGCCTCTAATTTCTTTTAGCAATTAATGGTTAAGCTTGATGAATGAGTTAATACATTGTTATGAATCTGTTTATACTTTGCTGGAATTAAACTGTGGGATACACATAGGCGAGTTCAAAGAATAAATAGCTTACCTTACAACTCATGGTACCTGGATTTAATCAAGAAACCCCCTATCCCCTACTCTGTCCTAGGCTGTAAACACCTGAGTCTTACAGTCACCCATTTAAAGCTATCTTAGGTGAGACTGCGTAGTACCTTCCGGGTGCTGTGTTGCCTTCTGGTTTACCAGGAGGGCCGATAGTTTTAGACGCTTTGTTGGAATCCTGAATGACATGAACCATGGGTCAATAACTTAGATAACCCAAGAAGGGAAATAGTAAACCAATAAATGGTTTCATTGCCGTGTTAAGAGAAATAAGAAAGGACTGAGTAGATGAGATGGAATGAATAAGAACCAGAGGAGCGGGACAGAAGAGAAATGAGTTGTTAGAAGGGAATGTTGAGACCTTAGAACCCCACGAGAGAAGAAATCGAGGGCTGGTTGAGAACTAAAGAGATAGAGTTTGCACAAAAATACAATAGAAACCCCAGGATCATACTGCGTAAATACCTGGATAAATACATATTTACGAACTTACATGAAGTATTTTTCTGTGATTTTCTGCATCTACTATAGGAGTGGATCTTAAGGTTAAAGGATAACCACTCGACGAATCGGATTTGACATCTAGATTGGACTCTAGTACAGATACAACAACTGCAGCAGGTGAACAACACATTCACCCGCGCAATCGACTTTTGGATTGACAGTATTGTGGCAGGGTTTATCACAAAATTTGTAGTAGACACAACAAAGTCATACAACGCAGCCGAGAAAGAATTCCTATGAGGACCCAAAGGAAGGTACATTCGATAAATGTACACTTATATCAAGATATTTCTATATAACAAAGGTGTAATGAAAATGGAATTAGACAACTAGACTTCCTTGTGTGCATGGGGGAAGGGGGGAAGCACTGACAGAGAGAGGAGGAATGGAAGGAGGGAAGGATCAAGAGAAGAAGGAGGAACACTTGGACCCGATATTGATGGATGATGACCAGCTTAAGTGGATCTTGGCATCATCAGGAACGACGTGTAGCAGAGAACCCTACCAATATAAGGTGAATACCAAGAAGAGAGCCATAGTCGAGAGGGAGGGCTTGGAAAGTGATAAGGAAGAGGTGGAGGATCTCTGGGTTGTGGAGAAGATTGAGGAAATCATGCGTGCCACGTATGAGAGGAAAACAAGAGGCCCAAGAATAGGAGGAAAAGACAACCATCCATTTTAGGTTAATGTCAGTGTGGACCCATAAACCCATGTGCGACCAATACACCAAAGAGAACACCACCGTTTAGACAACCAAAGTTCAGAGGAAGTCCGATAATAGGAAGTACACCTACACAAAGAGAAACAACTGGAGGAGCTAGTTCAGGAAACCTTAGTCAAGTATCTACACTGTGCGGAGGAAGGAGTAGCTTAGTATTTGGAATGGCAGGACACGATCCTACTATCAGATTACCATAGTTTTGAGGAGAAGTAGCAGAAGACCTTAAGAAGCATCTGTTCATTTGCACAAAGATATGGGAAGCAAAGTAGATCACTGATGAAGACACCAAACTCATGCAGCTAGCGATCATGCTAAGAGACTGAGCACTAGAATGGTACATGAGTCTAGACACGAACAATGTTCCTGGAATAACAAGGACACTGGATGACATTAAGAAACTATTGATAAATGAGTTCTAGAAGCTGAGCTCAGAAGATCAATACATGAATGAGATGATTGAAATAAGATAGAAACCAGGAGAATTGATATGGGAGATTGATCAAAGATTCAAGCAATTAAATGGAAAGTTAAAATACCTTATGACCGATATGCAGCATTGGCACCTGTTTGTCAACTCACTACTCCCACACTTAAAATATCCATTACAACAACAAAAGTTTCAGACACAGGTAGAGGCTCTGCAGGAAGCCTCGCAATTGGAAGAGAATCAGTACCAGCAGATGGACCTGGCTATCGAAGAATTGAAAGAGGATCTGAAGAACTTAACATTTCAGCTGAACCATAATAAGAACAAGGACAAACAAGAAGCAGTTTGGTGCACTACCTGTAGGACGAAAGGACACCATAAGAATGAATGCCCAACATTCACACAGTATATGGTGACAGGGATGCCAAACCCACTACCACAGGGAGGATTATGGTGTGAAATATGTAAGAAACTGGGTCATGACCCTTACCATTGCACGATGATGCAAAAATACCAAACAGTTCCAAAGAACTCATATTGCACCTTTTGCAAGTCAGTCGGCCATGATGACAAATATTGTAGAACTATGGAGCTGATGCGGGAAAGAACATCAGACACATACAGGGTACAGGCAAAAATGATGACTGGGCAAGCAACACCGCAGTTCACTCAAGCCCCAACCCCATACAACACCGTGCAACAACAGTATAATACTGCGCCACAGTCGTACAATAACGTGTAGCCAAAGTACAACCCGACACAACCTCAGTACAATATTGTGCAGTATAATTAGGGACCACATTATAACACACCACGAGGTGATCACGCAAGATATAGAGGAGTAGGACAAGCTAGAGGAGGTTTCAGACGTGGTAGAGGACCAATCACATGTCACAATTTCCAACAACCAGAAAATTATGCACGTGAGTGCCCACTGCCACCAACGACTTGTATGTATTGTTGTGCATTGGACCATGATGCAAAGGAATGTCCAACATTACTTATAAAGATCCAAGAAAAAAGGAATCAAAATAACCAGAATGTTCAATGGATTTCAACCGAAGCAAGGGATGACAGACAAAACATCAACATAGTCACTCGAGGAGGAACGAAAATAGGAAATGACGCAGTTCGACAGGAACCAACGCAGAACCAATGGGTAAAGAAGAACACTGACCCCAAGAAGCAGTTCAACGTGCATAAGGAGAAGGATATCTTTATAGAAGCCCGACGAGAATTCCAGAAGGAGAAAATTGCACCGAGTGCACAACATAGCAAGGAAGCTCTAGAATATGAAATGCCGCCATCACTGGACCATACCAACAAAATACAACCCAAGGAACAAGTAAGTACTATCAAAGACTTTTTTCAATCATGCATCAAAATGTTAAGTGATCCTTCATCTATCAAAATATTGCAAAACATCCTATAAAAATGTAGCAATGAGATGGAACAGAAGCTAGAATTGAAAACTGTCAACCACCTACACACAAGAACAGAACAAGTAGGGAATTTAGACTAAATGCTAACATCGGGGATTTCAATATGGGAGATATTATACTAGATCTAGGATTTGAAGTGAATGTACTACCAAAATCTACATGGAAATGCATGGGAGAACCTACACTGGGATACTCAATTGTTCAATTAAATCTAGCAAATCAACATAGAGTCCTACCAATAGGTAGACTGAAAGGAGTGATGGTAGATCTATATGGTGTGTGCACTAAGTCATACTTTGAAGTCATCGAAATAGTAGATGAAACAACACCTTACTCAACGTTACTTGGTCTGGATTGGGCGTTCGATAACTAGGCCATAATCAACTTAAAAACCAAAAAAATGACATTTGAGTCAGGGGACTACAGGGTCATTGCCCCACTCGACCCATCAAAAGGCGAGAGGTTCTTAGAACCCACCTATATGGATTTAGAAGAGATC
>JASDQU010735307.1:79939-120608 GCA_032191745.1 Picea mariana
AACACCTTACTCAACGTTACTTGGTCTGGATTGGGCGTTCGATAACTAGGCCATAATCAACTTAAAAACCAAAAAAATGACATTTGAGTCAGGGGACTACAGGGTCATTGCCCCACTCGACCCATCAAAAGGCGAGAGGTTCTTAGAACCCACCTATATGGATTTAGAAGAGATCGACCAATTGTACAGAAAAACTACGTGCGATGCAGACTATATAAACCCAACTGCAGATGGGGTACTTAGTTGGCGAAGCATTGCTTCATCTACAATAGACTCAGACAAGGTGTGCCAGAATAGACCGCACAGTAAGGTGGATTGGCACATAAATCAGAGAACTACCCATTTTTCATGGGCTAAATGATTTCGAAACTTTCTTGACACAATATGAAGACGAAGTATTAGAAAACTAGAGATTGCTAGCATTGGATTTAGCACTAAAGGCTACACCCACAAGATGGTGGGGTGCACACAAAGAGACTATCATATATTGGTACCAATGTAAGCGATTACTGCGCATAAGGTTCGACGTAGAACAGACAGGTAATAAACAACAAAAATACGACGGACTAGGCACCCCAGCAGAACACTTGGAGGCATGTAAAACGCTGTGGAAAATGATGCCACCGGAGGAATGGTCTCACCACTTCATTCATACTTTATAGGGAATACCGACGAATGGTCTCACTACTTCATTCATAAAGAAACCAAGACATGGGCGACACTCCAACAGAACTTTACAGTCACTTTCTCATTCAAGCATGAGAACCCCAACATAGACRCGACCTTGAAATGGATTAATAACGTCATATTCATTGAAGAATCAGAAGTAGAAGCTATCACAGAGGTACAACAATGGAATAAGAAGATAGTCAAGGATCTACTGTCATGCTACAACGTACAGGAGGAAGCACCAGATGAAGATGATCTGTGCRATATTCAGATCAAAGAAGTCAAAGGCRAGAGAGATGTGGAAGGACCACCCTTAGAGTCAGAGGTCATCTCTACGCCAATCAAGATAACGAAGGTTAACATAGGGACCGTCGAGCAGCCCAAAATGGTCAACATTGGATATACTAGGACAAATAGACACTAGAAAGCATCACAGAATTGTTGTGTGAATACAACGACCTTTTTCCCACAACCTTTACAGAGATGAAAGGCATAGCCAAATAATTAGGAGAAATGAAGATACCACTCGGACCTAATGTGTGACCCATTAAAAAATGACCATATAGATTGAACCCCATATATAATTAGAAATTTAAAGACAAGATCGACAGGATGCTTGAGGTTGGCATCATCGAACCAGTAGAAGAATAAGAATGGATAATCCCGATGGTAGTACAGGACAAGAAACAAGGAAGAGGGATCAGGATATGCGTTGACTTGAGGAAGTTGAACGATGCATGCCTACATGACCCATTCCCCACACCGTTCACGGATGAAGTACTCAAGAACGTAGGAGGCCATGAAGCCTACTCATTCACCGATGGATTCTCAGGATATCATCAGATTAATATAGAACACAAGGATAGACACAAGACCATGTTTGCGATAGAATGGGGATCTGATCAATATACAGTCATGCAATTCGGACTGAAGAATGCACTTGTGATATTTTCTAGAGTGGTCATTGCAGCATTTAAGTAATTCATCCATCAATTTCTTGAAGTATACCTGGATGATTGGACAGTGTATAGCTTACTAAAAAACCATGTGGAAATTTTATGACTAATGCTAGAACAATGCAGACAGTGCCAGATATCATTGAATATCATTGGATACTATTGGGACACATAGTATGCAAACAGGGTTTGCTAGTGGATCCGGCCAAAATCACATTCATTGTTAATCTACCGGCACCAAAAATAGTCCGCCAACTAAGAGCAACGTTAGGACATACGAGATATTACAGGAAATTCATAAAAGGCTACATGCAGATTACAACGCCAATGGAAAAAATATTTAGGAAGGATACAAAGTATCAATGGAACGACAAGTGCCAACATGGTCTGGATACCCTGAAGGAAAAGATGGTCACCACACCAATATTGGTATTTCCATATTGGGAGAAGACATTCCATGTACATGTAGATGCATCAATGATAGCACTTGGAGCTATCTTAGCGCACCCAGGCGCAGGAGACTTGGATCACCCGATAGCGTTCGCAAGCAGAAAATTATCAGACTCAGAATAGAATTATAACACGACAGAAAAAGAAGGCCTAGCTATGGTTTATGCACTACAAAAATACAGACATTACCTATTGGAAAATACTTTAAGATGTTTACAGATCACTCAGCCCTGAAATACCTAGTCAACAAGCCATTGTTGGGGGGGATAATCTGTCGATGGTTAGTGCTATTTCAAGAATTTAACTTTGAGGTAATAGTTAAACCATGAAAACTGAATGCAGGACCTGACCACCTATCAAGGGTCACAAATGGAGAGGAACCAACAAATTTAGAAGACAACTTTCCAGTTGCACAACTATTCTCAGTACATAATGCTGACGATTACTTCACAGAGATTATCTAGTGCTTGAGCACAGGTACTACACCACAAGAATATACCACTGTGCAGAAGAAGAACCTGGTAGTCCGCACAACCGACTATCAATTGATTGCAGGACATCTATACAATATGGGTGCAGATAACATCTTATGAAGATACGTACTAGACCACGAATGAACAAGAATCTTAGTAGAATCCCATGAGGGAATAAAATGAGGGAATTACGCAGGAAAAGCTACCGCGCAGAAGGTACTACGCGTAGGATTATGGTGGCCAACGATCCACAGAGACTCGAAAGACTATTGTCAGCAATGTGATGTCTGTCAAAGGGTAGGCAAACCCAATAGAAGGGATGAGATGCCACTACGACCGCAAGTGACACTTTAGGAATTCGACAAATGGGCGATAGAATTTGTGGGACCCATTAACCCACCATCCAAAAGAACGGGGGAAAGATATATTATCACCATGAAGAAATACCTAACAACATGGGCGGAATCCGCACTAGTAAAATATTGTAGCTCAGAGACAACTGCACACTTTCTGTTTGAACAGGTAATTACTAGGTTTGGGTGCCCAAGAATTCTGATGAGTGACCAAGGAACCCACTTCATAAACAACACCATCCAAGTGATGCTCGAAGAGTTTGAAGTTCATCACCAAAAAAACACACTGTATCACCCACAGGAAAATAGCACGGTAGAAGCCTTCAACAAAATTTTAGAGAACAACTTGACAAAGATATGTAACGTCAACAAGGAAGATTGGGACCTCAAGGTACTAGTAGTGTTATGGGCGTATAGAACCACATGAAAAAATTTGAAAGGCCACACACCATTCAAACTAGTCTATGGTCAAGAAGCAGTAGTGCTGTTAGAATTTTTAATACCCAGTCTACGTGTAGCAGCTATCACACACATGATAGAACAAGGCACAGTACAGGAAAGACTGAATCAGTTACTGTTGATGGATGAAGACCGAATCTTGGTAGGATTCCACCAACAAGTACAGAAAGCAAGAGACAAAGCTTGGCACGACTTCCACATCAAGAGGAAGACGTTCAAGGAAGGAGATCTAGTATTTCTCTACGACAGTAAATCGTTACAGCACCTAGGAAACATGAGAATGCATTGGCTAGGACCATATGAGGTAAAATATGTTACGGATGGAGGAGCTGTACAGTTAAGAGATATAGCAGGTGCAGACCTCAGAGGAATGATCAATGGGAGACGACTGAAGTTGTACAAGGACAGTCAACCACCCACCGCACAGTAAAAAAAAACATAAAAAAAAACAAGCGAGAAAAGGAAAGTAAGCTGCATGTGAAACATGAAGCCAGCAAGGGAAAAAATAATATCCATATCGAAAAAGGAAACAAGCGGTAAAAGGAAAGTCGGCAAAATCAGGCTGACAGGAAAACATGAGGCAGAGTTAAAGAAAGGCAAGGACGGATGGGATGTCACATTAAACGTGCCAATTGGAGACGACAGAGTAGGCGTAATGACAAGTACGAAACCTCCACAGATGCATTGAACCCACAATTATGGTGCGTTAATCGCATGATGGAGGAAGCATCCTCGACAAGCTTCATGATGAGCCCATACAACACACGAACATAAAAACAGGAGCAACAGGCTCAAATAGAACCATTGCAGGAACGAGTAGCATAAGTACTCGCGTAGGCAGAAGAAGCCAGAAAACAGACAACACCGACTCAACTAGAATGTGCAGGACTGGTGAGGGAGGAAGGGAAGATTAGACAGTCGACACCATCAAGGAGAAAACCGTGCAGGCACTGACAAAAGCGACAGAGTTTCAAGAGAAGTTCCAGACGATCACCAAGGAGATCGAGGAAGCACATAGCAATTAGGTGACTCGGGATGAGTCACATGTTAGTGTTGAGGGCATGTTGACACCAGACCGAAGGGGAAAGAAGAACGAACRTGGGAAAGAAAGTGTGCCAAAAACTGAAGTAACAACTGGCAAAAGAACAACACGCGCGCATGCAAGAAAGTGTGCACAAAGGAAAGTGACAGCTGAAGGAAGAACAACACGTGTATGGGAGAAAGACCTAACGTAAGAAGRGTTAGGGTTTTGGTAATATTTTGTAAAAKTCTGAAGAGTCCAAAATATATAAATATAAATACGAAAGCATCATATAGGGGATGATTGGTTGTTAGTATATTGTGGGTTATTGTTATTTTAGCTGTATGAACTGATTTTGTAATATTTTGAGCAAAGAAGATACGAGTGAAGGTAGATCTAAGGATTATACTACARGCTATAGAGCTTGGTGTGATCTAGTTCACCTCACATAGATCTTACCCAGTTTTGTGGAGAATTGTAAGCGCGTGGCACCRAGAATGCAKAACTCCCATAATAAAAGAGCCAAGAGMCAAATATTTGTGGATGTAGCCCAGGAGGAGGTGAACCACGGTAATACTCATGTAATATGTTGAATGTATGCATGTCTCTACTTTCTTTCAGCAATTAATGGTTAATCTTGATGAATGATTTAATACATTGTTATGAATCTATTTATACTTTGCTGGAATTAAACTGTGGGATACACATAGGCGACTTCAAGGAATAAGTATCTTACCTTACAACTCACGGTACCTGGCTTTAATTAAGAAACCCCCTATCCCATACTCTTTCCTAGGCTGTAAACACCTGAGTCTTACAATCACCCATTTAAAGCTATCTCGGGTGAGACTGCATAGTACCTTCTGGGTGTTGTGTTTCCTTCTAGTTTACTAGGAGGGCTGATAGTTTTAGAGGTTTTGTTGGAACCCCGAATGACATGAAACCTGGGTCAATAACTCAGATAACCCGAGAAGGGAAATAGTAAACCAATAGCCTGCATATTTCCAACATTAGCTTTAGTACTTATACATGATATTTTAACAGACTATATATAGTTTAGTCATCCAGATATACTTCTAAAAAATGATGTATGAATTCCTTAAAATAAGCTGTGACTACTCTTGAAAATATGCCTGGTACATTCTTCATCCCGAATGGCATGACTGTGTATTGGTAGGATCCCCATTCCGTAGCAAAAGTAGTGTTATACTTGTCTTCTAGAGATATTTTGATCTGATGGTAGCCTGAGAATCCATCTGTGAATGCATATGTTTATTGGCCTCCCACATTCTCTAAGACTTCATTTGTAAAAGGGGTAGGGAAAGGGTCATGTAAGCAGGCATCATTAATTTTCTCAAATATACACAGATCCTTATTCCCCCCTTGTTTCTTTTCTTGGACTACCATAAGACTTATCCATTCAGATTCCTCTACTGGTTCTATGATACCAGCTTCCAACATTCTATCAATTTCTTCCTTCACTTTCTGCTAATACACTAGATTCAATCTGTAAGGTATCTATCTGACATGTCTTGCTTTAGTTTTGAGAGGTATTTTCATCTCTCCTAGCTCTTCTACTATCCCTTTCATCTCTATAAAGGTCGTTGAGAAGATTTCACTGTATTCGCATAATAACTCTCTTATTCGTTCTACTGTTTGTTCATCCCAATAGTCTCCAATACTTGCCATTTTAGGATTGTCATTTGTCCCAATGTTTAATTTCTTAAATTTGATTGGTGTAGCAAATACTTCTGACTCTAGAGATGGAACTTGCACCTCTCTCTCTCCTTCAATTTCTGTAATCTGAATGTTGTGTGGGTCATCCTCATTTGGTATTTCCTCTTCAACATGATAGCATGACAATATTTCTTTGGCTGTATGTCTATTATGTTGTTGATACTCTGTCATGATTTCAACCTTTGGTTCATCAATACATATCACTCCTCTTATCTGCTTTAGTGTTGAATCAATGTTGGGGTTTTCATGTTCAAATGAGAAAGTTACTTCAAAGTTCTGTTGTGATGAGTCCATTCTTTTGGTGGTGTCATCCTCCATTGTGTTCTGCACTTCTCCAAGTGTTCTGTTAGTGTTCCTTTCCCATCATACCTATGCATTTTATTTCTCCCCTGTTCTGCACCGAATCTAATGCGTAGTAGTCGTTTACACTAATACCGATCATGAATTGTTTCTTTGTACGCACCCCACCATATTGCAGGTGTGGCATTGAGTGAAACATCTAGGGCTAAGAGCCTATGATTTTCTAATACTTCTTCATATTTTGTCAGAAATTCCTCTAGGTCATTTAACCCATGAAAATTGGGAAATTCTCTTATCTCTATACCAAACCATCTTACTATGCGGTCTATTCTTGCACACTTTCTTGTGGAAAATTCATGTAATCGTTGTTGGCAATTCTCCAAACCTATATCTAAGTTAGAAGCACATGATGTGATGCTTCTCCAGCTGAGTAACCCATCTACAATTAGGTTGACATAATCTTCTTCTCGCGTGGTGGTTCTATACAACTGGTTTATTTCCTCCAGATCCAAGAAAGTGGGTTCTACAAACCCTTCTCCTTCTGAGGGGTGTAATGGTGCAATGACTCTATATTCACCTGATTCAAACGTCATTTTCCTTGTCTTCAATTTGATTATGGGCTGGTTATCAAATTCCCAATCCATTCCAAGAAATTTTGGATATGGTGTTGTGCCATCTACCATCTCTATTACTTCAAAATATGCCATACTGTGCACTCCATCCAAATATACTGTCACACCCTTAATTATTCTAATTGGTAGCACTATGTGTTGATTTGCTAATTTCAACTGGACATGTGAATAGCCTAGTTTGGGTTCTCCCATACACTGCCATGTCTTCTTAGGTAAAAAATTTACTTCAAAGCCTAAGTCCAGTATAATATCACCCATATTGAAATCTCCAATGTTGGTATTTAGTTTGAATTCTTTGCTTGTCCTTCTTGAATGAAGATTATTGACTATTTTTTTCTCTAATTTCCCTTCTACCTCTGTGTTACATATTTCTAGCATATTTTGTAAGATCTTGACAGATGATAGGTCCTTTAATAACTTAACACATGATTGAAGAACAATTTTTATGTTAATTACTTTCTCTAAAGGTTGTGCTTCATTGGTATGGTCCATTTAGGAAAGAATCTCATACATGGGAGAGTTTTGATTTTGCTGCACAGCTAATGTAGACACAACATTTTGCTTGAGAAACTCCTGTCTTTCGTCCTTGAGTGTTTCCTTTTCTTTCCATGCATCAAACTTCTTATGTGGGTTAGTATTCTTCTTTATCCATTGGTGTTGCATTGGATCTTGTCTTACTATGTTAGTTCCTATCTTAGATCCTACTCGAGTGAATATATTGATGTTTCTTGCATCATATCTGGCTTCTATAGATATCCACTAGAAATTCTAGTTGTTATGGTTCCTCTTGTCTTGTATCTTCCCCAATAGTGTTAGACAATATTATGTATCATGCTCTATTGCGCGACAGTACATACATGTCACCGATGGAAGTGGGAATTCCCTTGCATAATGACCTCACAGTTGGAAGTTGTGGCACACTAACGGACCTATTCCTAATCCAAATCCTCATCTACCTCATCCTCCACCTCTGTATCCACCTCGATCTCCTCGTGGTGCATTGTACCGAGGTACCTGATTGTACTGCACGGGGTTATACTGTGGCTGCACATTGTTGTATTGCAGTTGTGCATTATTATACTGCTACTACACATTGTTATATGGAGGTGGTGCCTGGTTGAAATAAGGTGCAACTTTCCTTGTCATCATTTCTTCCTGCACCCTATTAGTATCTAAAGTTATTTCTCTCATCTGCTCCATTGTCCTACAATATTTATCATCATGACCCACAGACTTGCAAAAATTGCAGTATGAACTTTTAGGTACTGTCTTGTACTTCTGCATCATTGGACAATGATATGGATCATGCCCATGTGTTTTAAAAATCTCGCACCATGGTCCTCYTGTTGGAAAAGGGTTTGGTACTCTTGTTTCCATGTACTGTGTGAAAGTGGACATTCATTCTTATGGTTACCTTCTGTCCTTCATGTGGTACACCAAACAACTTCTCTTTTMTCTTTTCCCCTATTCTGGTTAAGCTGAAATGTTTGGATCTTTAGATCCTTCTTCATGTCCTCTATTGCTGGATCTACCTTCTGATACTATCTCTCTTCCAATTGTAAGGATGCTTGCAGAGCCTCTACTTGAGTTTGGAAATTCTGATTTCTTAATGGGTGTTTCAAATGTGGTAGAAGTGAGTTCACAATTAAGTTCCTATGATACATGTCGGTCATTACATACTTCAACTTACCTTTCAATCATTTAAACCTATGATCAATATCCCAAACAAACTCACTTGGTTTTTTCCTAATTTCAATCATTTCATTCATGTACTAGTCCTCTGAGCTAGGCTTATGAAATTCATTTATCAACAGTTTTGTCACATATGAAATAGTCCTCGTTACTCTTGGTGGACTATTTACAGCTAGGCTCATGTACCAATCCAGTGCACGGTCTCTTAGCGTGATAGATAAATGTGCAAGTTTTGTATCCTCATCTATGATAAGATTTGCTTCCCATATCTTCTCGCATATGAATAAGTGCTTTTCAGGGTCCTCTGATGCCTCTCCCCAAAATTATAGTAACATGATCCTGGGATCATGTCCTACCATTTTAAACTGTGTTGAACTACTACCTCCACGCGGTGTAGATATTTGACTGTTACTTCCTAAACTGGATCCTCCAGTTGCTGCTCCTTGTTTATATGCATTTCCTGCTGTCTTTATTCCACTAAAATTCGGTCGTCTAAATGCTGGTGTTCTTTTTGGTGTACTAGTCGCACATGGGGTTGTAGGTTCCACACTGAAGGTGACCTGGATTGGAATCTTGCCTTCTGTTCCTGCCCTTGGACCTCCTTTTTTCCTTCATATGTTGCATGCATGATTTCCTCAATCTTATCCATATCTCGAAGATCCTCTACCTCTTCCTCATCTCTTTCCAAGCCCTCTCTATCAACTATGGCTCTCTTATTGTTATTCATATTATATTGGTAGGGTGCTTCGCTGTGCGTATTTCCAGCTGTTTCCATTATTTTATTTGTCCAGTCTTTATCCATCATGATTGGGTCCATGGCCTCCTTCTTCTTTCCCTTATCCATTTCTTCCTCCATTTCTCCACCTCTTGTCAGTGCTTCCTCCCTTCCCCCATGCATGAAAGGAAGTTTAGCTGTCTGATTCCATGGTCATCACACCATTGTTATACAATAAAATCTTTATTGAAGTATACATCGATCTGATATATCTACCTCTATTTCCTTTTAGTAAATATTGCTCTGTTGTGCTATAAGACTTCATGGTATCTACTGCAAATTCAGTGATAAACCCTGCAATAATAATGTTTAACCATAAATCTACTGCGCACATAAATTTGTTGTTAACTTGTTGTAACTACGCGATATCCACAGGATTCCACTCCATCTGTCTGAGTTGATTTGTTGGGTGGTTGTATTTTAACCTCAATAGCCACTCTTGAAACAAATGAGGGAAATCATAGAAAAATACCTCATGAAAGTCGCTAAACATGTATTTTTCAAGATATTTGCACGATGTGAACTTAGGGTTTCTGCTATCCTTCTATGCAAACTCAACCTCCTTTGTTTTCAACCATATTTCAATCTCCGCCTTCGTTGGATTCCATGGCCTAAACATTCATTTTTATATCTTCATTCTTCGCCTGCTTCTTCTACGAATTGCGTCCACTCAATCACATGTAGTTCCAGCCATCAATGGAACCATTTGTTGGTTTAGTTCTCTCATTTCTACTCTTGGTTTTACCCAGGTTCATATCTGAACAGGTTTCCAACAAAACCCTCTAAAAATATTGGCCCTCTTGGTAAACCGGAAGGCAACACATCACACAAAATGCACTGCACGGTCTCACTCGAGATAACTTTATGGGTGACTGCAATTCTCAAGTGCTTGTAGTCTAGGAATGAGTGGGGATCTGGGATTGTATTTGATCTTCTTCATTCATTCATCATGTTATTCATTCAAATATTCCTAATATTCATTCATCTTTAGCCTCTTGCATGCATTCTACTATATCTAGCGAATCATTTATTCATAAAATAACCATTAATAGAAAGTAAACATGCAATACCCATCACATTTAACACATGTTTTACTGTAGTTCACCCCCTCTTGGGCTACGTCCACAAAGATTTTTCTTCTCTTCTCTTTTATTTAGTTTTTTGCAAAATTTGGTGTTGTGCACATTACATCTTCCTTCTTACAATCATAAAGAGGTTCAAGAACCTTTGTGAGGCAGACTAGATCACACCAGGCTCCTCATCCTGTGACCTAATCCTCAAAATATAGATACTTGACTCTTCTACAACTCAACAACCTTTTCCTTCACAATCCCTAGAACTGAAAACCAATCCCAACCTAGACCTTCTAGGTTCTTATTTATACTATTTTACACGATTATAGCCATTACAATCTCTACCAAAACCCTAACCCTATCATGGTTAGATTTTCATGCCTGCGTGCCACGTTGCTTTCCATCTTTGCATGCTTCTTTTCTTCACACATGCTAATTTCTTTCCATCAATTGCGCGTGATCCAAAATTAGGTATTCTTTCAAAAATTTGGTCTTTCCCAAAATAGACCTTTCCTCCAACAATATGCCTACACCCAAAATAACCTTCCATCTCAAAATAAGCCCGTGTCCAATAGTGCATGTTTCCCGAGAACCCATAGTTCAATTTTCACATAGATTTCCAATTTATCATCATTTTCTTGGAAAAGGTCCCACCTCATTCCTCCCTAACAAGACATAGCATAGGTGAACACAATTCCCTGAAATGTACTTCGTACTTACAATAGTTCCCCATCTCTATAAGCCCGAAGCTGGTTAGAATGTCTCCATGGATAATTACCTTTCCTGACATGGATAGCTTGAAGATGTGGGATATCCATTCAACCAAGCAAGAAGGACCTTTTCTTTTGTCTTATCTTACCAAAAAAAAATACAAGAAAACCATGATGCTCTCTCTTGAGGGAGATGAAGTTTTTTTTTCTCATTCAGCAGGGTGGTGTCTGGAGGGTGTGCTTTAAACAAAACCCTCATTCATCACCACAAACACCATCAAAGGGAAAGATTCAAGCCTTTGGTCACATGAAATCCACCGACATGTTTCAATCAGTCCTGAATCAATGTTAGATTATATATTACACCTACAACCTGAATAACTGTTCTCTCACTCAAAACCGACTGCAACCATAGTTCGGTTTAAGACTTTGGTTCGGTAATGATGATTTTCTCTTACTTAGAAGCATTGTCACATCCATTTCAATGGTCATTCTATGAGGAATTTTTCTCCAGGACGAGCCAAGTAATAGTGGCAGAGGCTTATTGGCACCCAAAGTTTTGGGTTAATCTTGCGCGCATGCACAAACAAATTTGTGTGCTCCCATTCCAATTTTGTGTCCACCCAAGATAATGTACAAGGATTGACAATAAGTGTGAGCCATACCGATTTTTTATATTGCACGCTAAGTCCAAAGTCTACCAAATGACGTGCATCGGAATCAAGAAAGGAATGACTGAAGAATCTTTCCTAATGATTATTGCCAGCAACACAAGGGAACGTGGAGTGAAAAAACATGATTTTGAAAGGCAATTAAGATTTCCCTGATTCCAGAAAGGATACATTGAATGCGGGAGGGAAAAAGAAGGATGTGACACTATTAGTTAGTAGAGAAAATGGAGAAGAATTGAAAGCGACAAAGCTCTCGAGCAGATACATTATGTGTCATTCATGTGTTATTTGGATATGTGTGTGTATTGTTTTACATATTGATAATAATATGGTGTTAGCTATGGATTGTATGAACAAAAACAAAGATAGATATCTGTGTGTCTAGTCCTTCATCCCCAACACAAGACTAGATGGTCTCTGTGATCCTCATTGCGTCTCGGGTGAGACCTTCTTTGACCTTCTCTGAAGATTGATATGTCAATGATTTGGGGGTTTTGTTGGCCAACTCTAGATGAACCTTGGGTCTCATCCCCCCAACATTAATAAAGACACACACAATTATGAAATGATCCAACACAAACCCATGAATTTTCACTATAAAACCACTAGTTAGAGAGAAATGACATAGGAAATTCTGAAAAAAAAAAAACACCCTCTTTGATCCATGGGCCATGAGAAACAAGGGTGGAAGAGTATGAAAAACCTATTACTCAAACCGTATGTCGATATCAAGTAGGAAAATGAATGTTTAACCAATTATACACCATGAAAAATTTAGATGATGAATTTTTCATCTAGATATGGATTATTGTCATTGGTAATTCCCCATTGGTTATCCCCTTACCTTGGTCTATACATATGAATGTGTTTTCCCCATTTTATGTTTATCACCTATAAAAGGTGCCCTTTGTTTCTTTCTTGGATCACACTTTTCTCATGTTTATTCCTCATGCGCTCCTTTTTTAGACATCAAATTCCTTACCTAAAATCAATCTCAACATTCACACTTGATTTTGCCAATATTGCTTGGTTATAGATCCCTTTTTCAAAGTTCCTAACATCCACACTATAACTATTGTTAATTTTTGGGCTGCTCTGAAATTTCTCACACCATGTTATGGTTGCACTTCATGTGATGTGGCTTGAATGGTGAAATTTCATTCCCTTGTTGTATCTTACACTATTTAGTTGATTGACATTTGAAGACATTGGTATGGGAGATTTTGAAAATTTGAGGAATGGGCATGGTGGGGAATAAGTAATGTTGTTGTCCCGTTAAATATTCCATGTGTACCTTGTTTCACAATTAAATATTCCATATGTCCATGTGTCCTCTGTGTCATCCTACTCAAAGTTCAAGGGTTATGCAGACGAAGAAGGTGAGGCAAGGTGATACATTGAGCCAACATCGATTTTTGTGGTGTCATTTGGTGGAATGGAATAGTTGAAGAATAAAGATATGAAAATCAATGAGTGGGTGGGAGTTGGAAAAAAGGAAAAACCATTGGTCCTTTACATTAAACCATAATAAAGTGAAATGTATCTTAAAATGTAGAAACCTCAAAACATATAGACATAAGCATGGAGGCCCCCAAAATACTAATATACAAATGGGCACTCATGCCCAACATCCTAGCTCACACGCATATAAAACATGTACTTTTGTTACTTGGAGTTCAACCTAAGTGTATTATTTAAAATGAAACAAAACCTTTAAAAATAAAATTCTTTAAGAGTTTGTTTACACAATTATATTTTAAGCTAAAAACAACACAAGCATAAAAATCAAAGGCCAATGTTATCATGATTCGTCCATATAAAACTGAAAAAAGTGTCATTCATCCATATTTGGGTAAAAAAACAGTTACAATTAGAAGTCATGGGCTCACCGAGGTTTTTATGGTACCAAGTTTGTTTTGTTAAATGTCTTGTGTTAAAAATAGATAAAAGAAAAAAATAAAAACGCACTAAAATTTCTAAATGGAAAATAATCTAAGCCGATCATTGATATTTGGTTAAAAAAAGAAGAGGAAAAGAATAAGCTTCGATCATCTATATTTGAATAATAAAAGCAGATCATATATATATATATATATATATATATATATATATATATATATATATATATATATATATATATATATATTTGGTTAAAAAACTTAGAGGAAAATCATAAACACTGATCATCTATTTTTAGTTTTAGTGCATCGGGACGTCCAGAAGAGAGGAGCCTATGACCAAGCTAGGTTTGACGACCAAGATAGGTTTGATGACCTAGGCATGTAGGATCCATGCACACAACATTGGAATTACTGTAATTAGATATTTCAGACACATTGTTTTAGAAAGTGACTCAATTTTGTAATCAGTATATTCTCTCATTTCTTCCTGCAAAGATAGGAAAGGAATAAGAAATAAAATCCCTGTGTTTTCAATAATATTCATATTCATTGCATCGATTCAATTTGCGCATAAATTTGCTATTTTCTCATATATATATGAGTTCTTGTGTTTGGAAGGTCCTTTCATTTCTATTCAAGATTTGGAAACAAATTTTTTTGAATCCAAATATATAAGCATGCTTGGTACATATATTGATATTGTGATTTCAAATGCTCAGACTGACCAAGGTAATAATTAATTAATTCTCTGTTCACTGCATGTCTTCTTCTTGTATACATTTTGGCCATTAATTAATTATAATTAATTACAACTTCAATACACCATATTCTTTCCTGAGTTTAAGTTGAAGACAATTAACAATAATATGATAATTACCAATAAGATTGAACTGTAAAATCTAGATAATGAATTCTGTTTTAGATTTAATTATTCATCATATAAATTTACATACTGTAAACAACGGTAACTTACACTATGGTAGTAATTGATTGTGCATTCATTTTCATGTGTTTCTTAACAAAATATGTAAGTAGTACATAATTTGTGCCTAGAAACATTTCCCTTGTACTACGCATAGTTGGAGGAAACCCGTGGATTAAAAAAAAAAAAAAACTAGGATACTCCCACCGCTAGATCCATACCAAGTTATGAATACAAGAGATTCATTTCAAAAATATACTATCCTCACCAATTCATCACCTCCATCAGACCTTTCTATCATCCCCGCTTTCCCTTTACCCCAACCTCCACCCTATATATATTTCCTCCCTTATGCACTCATTGGAGAAATTCTCCATGCCCCACTCTCTCCCACCCCCTCATGTGACATCCTCCATCGTTCACTTGGAAATTTCCCCCATTTCCCCCTCCTCATATATTTTTCCCGTTGATGGAATGACTTAGTAGAGTGTCATTGTAACTATGTCCCTCCCAATTAGGTCACGCCACCTGAGAACCCACAATTCAATTTTCACGTAGATTTCCAATTTATCATCAACTGCTCAACATAGCTCCCACCCTGTTCCTCCCTGGAAAGACATAGCATAGGTACACACAACTCCTTGAAATGTTCTTTGTACTTGCGATAGTTCCCCATCTCTATAAGGCCGAAGCTGGTTAGGTTGTTGTCATGGATAATCACCTTTGTTGACATGGATATCTTGAAGCTGCAAGATATCCATTCCACCAAGCTAGAATGACCTTGTATTTTTTCTTATCTTACTATAAAAAAAAGACAAGAAGAGGATGATGCTCTCTCTTGAGGGATACAAAGTTTCTTTTCTCATTCAACAGGGTGGTGTCTAGATGGTGTGCTTTAAACCAAATCCTCATTCATCACTGCAGACACCATCGAAGGGGAAGATTAGACCCTCTGGCCAAATAAAATCCATCGACATGTTTCAATCAATCCCAAATCAATGTCGTTACAGGTTACACCTACAACCCAAACATATGATTTTCTCTTACTTCAACTCGACTGCAACCACAGTTCGTTTTGAGACTTTGCTCTAGTAATGATGATTTTATCTTACTCACAAGCATTGTCCCATACATTGAAAAAATCATTCCATGAGGCAGTTGGCTTGATGACAAGACAAGTAGTAGTGGTGGGGGCCTATTAGCACCCAACGTTTTGGTTAATCTTGTGTGCGTGCACAAACAAAGTTGTGTGCGCCCATTCCAGTTTTGCGCACACACAATCTAATGTGCAATTATTGACAAGAATTGTGTGCTAGAATGAGTTTTGATATTGCGCACTAAGTCCAAATTCCACCAAATGTGCATCAATTAGAGTTTTGAGAAGCACACCAGAAAGAAAGAAGACACGTGTTAGAATTTGTTAGCACTGAAAGTTGCACTTTGAATTCTAAAGTGTAAGATGAGCACCCATCAGAATGTAAAAGATAATTTGGTTTTGAATAGGTGGATTAGCAAGATGGATAAAGAAAGAGAAAGGGCTGCAAAATGTCGATCAGTAGGCTACACCAATGGGCAATGGAGTCACAAACATCCTACTCATCGAAGGCACAAAAGCTGCTCAATCGAAAACAAGATTATATGCTAATAAGTGGAACAATGAAGAAGGAAAACATAAGGTAGAATGTTCACTAAAAAAATATCTTCTCAATTTAATGAATCCACAAATACTTGAATATAAACAATGATTGATGGGCAAAATACAACAGATCCTCTGTTGCTTAGGGATCCATAAATCATTGACAGCCTTTGATCCTCAAATCTGCAATATATTCAAATAAGAAGAAATATAAATAGAAGAGTTACAATCTGAAATCACAGCTCTCATGAGTCTCCAATAGCAGTAATGCTTACAATCATAAAATGCCCACAGGCTTACAAATGAACACACACAGGAAAACTGCCTACTCCTACTCTCTTTAGCCTCTCTTGGCTCATCCATCTTTCTCCAAGATATATCTCCCTCTTTAAATAAAAAAATATCATCCAAATAACCTAAGGAGGTCGAATCCCATCTCCTCCATTGGATTCTAATCCTTGGAGATAGGTGGCAACAGTCAAAGAGACAAAAATCCAACAAACTGCTGATTTTTAGGAATTTGTTGGAAGTCATTAATAAATTGTTTCCACCTCATGCATGAGGCCTTTGCTAGAGATAAATATTAGGTGCAGGTGTCCCTTGACATATAAATGATCCTTGAGAAGTCATTTGAACTCTCCTTGGCATGTGGCAACCTCCCAACAAGGCGAATATCAAAACCGTGACCGCTACAGGAAATTAGTACGCAGCGCCTACTTCTATATACAATAATTCTCAAACCAAAACACATTTTGAAAAAATGAGAGAGGTTTTTGTTATTTGGAATGTTATGAACAAAAAAATTCTTTAGTTTTCAAAAATACATCCTCAACTTCTCATAACCCAAGTTTTAAATTAGTGACTCAAAACTAGCAGAATAACTTTGCACAATTTAGCCTCTGCCAGAATATTACGCAGTGCCTATAGGTAGCGCCTGACTGTGTTTCTTCATGAAATTCGGTAGCATAAATCCATGGGTGCTTTGATGCTTGAACTTGGATATTGGGAATAACTCAATATAATTTCAATTTTCCCCAAAATAAATAAAAATCCCATAACAATTGTATTCATTTGCCAAAATGAATAATGAAATGTAGATTCTGTTCTCTGTGAAATATTAGGTAGCGCCACTTATGCAATGCTGAGGCATAAACCAATATTGTGCTAACATAGGCTCTATGGGGGATAGATTCCTCCCTGTGAGGTTTTAAGAACTCTTGTAGTTTTAGTACCTTATCCTTTGGGCTTGTGGAGTCATGCTCTCAACCTTTAACCTCTGCAATCTGCTTTGATCTGTGACCTTCAGCTGAAACTAAATGAAAATGAAAACTAGAACTTAAAAAATGATGAAAACGATGCTTGTCCATCAAGCTTATTGCACACACCTACTCTAATTATTGGGAAATTGAAGCATTCAAGTTACATGAAACAACCAATGAAGCCATTTCATCATTTTTTCAACTGTTTGAAGTTTTGAAATGTGCTTCCTTAAGCACCAGAGATAATTCTTACTTGAAGGCGTGTCAAAGAAACATTTGTAAATACACTTTCCATTGAAGAAATCAATGATCCTAGGCCCATTTTCTGCTTGCAGACAGGCTGCAAATGGATCCTAAAAAACATCATCAATACTTGCCCCTGCAACATTGCTTTGTGTAAAAAGGAAAAGTATTGCATTGGGTCTTTCGTCCACTGTTCTTGGTTGTTGTATGGCTTGTTGATTCTCTAATTCATCCTCAATGCATATGGCCTTGGTCCACTCCTGGTCATGAGGTGTATTAGGAAAAAGGCTTAGTGATGCTTGTCTTTCTTTAATTTCAACCTTTCTCATCTGATCACATGGCATTTGATCTTGGTTGCTTGATGAAACTGAGCTTGTGTCTTCAAGAGGAATAGGGGGTTGATAGGGAAGTTCATTACAATTAGAAGTGCTTGGGAAACTAAATTCTTCTATCTTATCTTCTGATTGTGAGGGATATTCATCATATCTTGGCTTATGGTCCCAATTTCTGAGTTTTTCACCCTCTAAAATTAGATTATCATCTTTTTCTTCTTTTTCAGCAACAAAAATATGACATGAGGGTTGAAACAAGCTATTGTTGCTTTGATGTGAAGTGTACTTTTCTGATATAATGTCTTCAACATATTGTTCATGGAAATCATCTTCATAATCATCATACAAAGGTGAATCAATGACCATTTGACTATTAATGGCTGAGGGGATTAGTGCAATAGTTGGGACAACTGGTTGCTCAGGGAAAACATCCTCATGGTCATCAAAACTTGGCAAATCATGGCACATTGGTTCATTAACAATAGGAGGGACTGATAAGCTATGAATTTGGTCATGACAAACTGCAACACTATTCTCATGATAAAATAATTATGAATCTAAGATGACCTCTTGACTTAAAGAATCAAGAAAAGGAGGAGATAAGGAAATGATGGATTGTCCATATTGATCTTTCTCTTAGGGACCTAGATTTTGACATGAATGATGAATTTGTTCTTCAAATTTAGGAAAATCATTATGAAACTCATCATCTAATTCTTGCTCTCTACAATCATCCCCTTCATCATCACTGCTAGAGGAATCACTTGCTGAATCTTGAATATATGATGCATACCCCTCACAACAATTCTCAAAAAGTCTTTCAGCTGGATAAATTTTATTGCAATGAGAGTAAAAAACATCATGAAAGTCCTTCAAAGAGGAAATACTAGAAGCAGGGAGTGTTCTATACCATTGCCTCGCATCACCTTCCAATGAATACGTGAACATTTTCATCAACATATCTTCATGATGAATGTCAAGTTGCTGCATGAAAGCATGAAATTCATGAACATGCTCAAAAGGGTTGTCATCATCACCTTCATAAAATCTGGGTAGCAGATCTTGCCATTCATCAATTTGAGGCACAAGATGTGGATAACCATCTATGGCTGAGAAAGTGAGTGGGGCAAACCTTTTGGCCAAGATAGCCTTCATAGCCATTTGACTTGCCTCATCCCCAGTGTAGTCACCAATAGATTCTGAACAATGGAGTTTCCATGGTGAATGTGCAGTCTTGAAGGTGTCCAACTTTAGTCACCATCTAAAGCTGGAGTTGTACAGTGTCCTTCCCAGGGAACTTTTCAATCTGCTCAAATCTGTCCCTGGCAACGACGCCAAAAATGTTAGCACTGAAAGTCACACTTTGACTGCTAAAGTGTAAGCTCAACACCCATCAGAATGTAAAAGATAACTTTGGTTTTGAATAGGGGGATGAGACAAGAGAGGCTAAAGAGAGTAGGAATAGGCTTTTTTTTGTGTTTGTTCATTTGTAAGCCTGTGGGCATTTTAGGATTGTAAGCATTATTGCTATTGGAGACTCATGAGAGTTGTGATTTCAGATTGTAACTCTTCTTTTATATTTCTTCTTATTTGAATATATTGCAGATTTGAGGATCAAAGGCTGTCAATGATTTATGGATCCCTAAGCAGTAGAGGATCTGTTGTATTTTTCCCATCAGTCATTGTTTATATTCAAGTATTTGTTGATTCATTGAATTGAGAGGATCTCTGTTTACTGAACATTCTATCTTATGTTTTCCTTCTTCATTTCTTCCACCTATCAGCATATAATCTTGTTTTCTATTAAGCAGCTTTTGTGCCTTAGATGAGTGGGATGTTTGTGACTCCATTGCCCATTGGTGCAGCCTACTGATCTGCAGTTTGTTGCCCTATCTCTTTCTTTATCCATCTTGCTGATCCACCTATTCAAAACCAAATTTATCTTTTACATTTTGATGGGTGCTGAGATTACACTTTAGCAGTCAAAGTGTGACTTTTAGTGCTAACATAATCAATAAAGGAATCACCAAGGAATCTTCCTGGATGATTATTTCCAGCAGCACAAGGGAACAGGGAGTTGAAAAAAGATGAGTTGGAAAGGTAGTTAAGATTGCGCTGATTCTAGAAAGGATACAATGTGGAATGTAGGAAGGAAAAATAAGCATGGGAGACTGTTAGTCAGTAGAGAAAATGGAATAGAATTAAAAGAGACAAGGCTCCCGAGTAGAGAAAGATATAAAAGGAAGCATTGACATCATAAATAGAGTTAGATACTTGCTTAGAGGATTCACTAAGTTTCTATTTGTTGTGTTGTCAAGCTCACTCTCTAAGCCTCTGTAGTATTATAATGTCTTCTATTATGGCATGAGTTTGTCACATGTCTAAGTCTTGAAAGAATGTGCATGGCGCAATGCATTTTAAATATGAGAACTATCTGAGGAATCAAAGACTTTGTTATTGTCATATAATATTTTCTTAATGTATGCTTTTGTTTAATGGAATGGAATGAATAATAAAGCTACAACGATTCATATCTATCATGTATAATTCATGTGTTATTTGGATATCTGTGGGTATTGTTTTACATATTAATAATAGTAAGTTTCTAGCTATGGATTGTATGAATGACAACCCAGGTGGATCTATGTGTGTCTATTCCTTCATCCCCAACGCAATACCACATGGTCTTTGTGATCCTCATTGCATATCGGGTGAGACATTCTTCGGCCTTGCCTGAAGATTGATATGTCGATGATTTTGGTTTTTTGTTGGTCAAATATGGATGAACCCTGGTTCTAATCCCCCCAACATTAAGAAGGATGCACGCAAGAGTGAAAAGACCCAACAAAAACCAATGTATTTTCACTAGAAAACCACTAGTTAGAGGGAAATGACATAGGAAATTCTGAAAAACACCCTCTTTTATCCATGGGCCATGACCAACAAGGGTGGAAGAGTATGGAAAACCTATTACTCACACTGTATGTTGATATCAAGTAGGAAAATGAATGTTTAACCAAGTATAAACCATAAAAAATTTAGATGATGAATTTTGCATCTAGATATGGATTATTGGCATTGGTAATTCCCCATTGCTTATCCCCTTACCTAGGTATATACATATGAATGTGTTTTCCCCATTTTATGTTTATCACTTAGAAAAGATGCCCTTTGTTTCTTTCTTGGATCACACTTTGTTCATGTTTATTCCTCATGGGCTCCTTATTTAGACATCATCTTCCTTACCTAACATCAATCTCAAGATTCATGCTTGATTTGGTCAATCTTGCTTAGTTGTAGTTCCCTTTTTCAAAGTTCCCAACATCCATAGTATCACTGTTGTTAATTTTTGGGTTGCTCTTAAAGTTCTCACACCATGTTATGGTTGCACTTCATGTGGTGTGGCTTGCATGGTGAAATTCCAATCCCTTTTTGTATCTTACACTATTTTAGTTGATTGATATTTGAAGACATTAGTATGGGAGATTTTGAAAATTTGAGGAATGCGCATGGTGGGTAATAAGTAATGTTGTTGTCCCATTAAATATGCCACGTGTACCTTGTTGCACTATTAAATATTCCATATGTACCTATGTCCTTTATGTCATCCTATTCAAAGTTTGAGAGTTAAGTGGATGGCAAAGGTGATACATTGAGCCAGCATCGATTTGTGTGGTGTTGTTTGGTGGAATGGAATCATTGAAGAATAAAGCTACGAAAATCAATGATTGGGTGGGAGTTGGTACAAAGGCCAAACCATTGGTCCTTTAGACTAAACCATAATAAAGTGAAATTGATCTTAAAATGTAGAAACCTCAAAACATATAAACATAAGCATGCAAGCCCCAAAAATAATTATATACAGATGGGAACTCAGTCCCAACATTCTGTCTCACATGCCTATAAAACATGTACTTTTATAACTTGTAGTTTAACCTAAGTGTATTATTTAAAATGAAGAAAAACCTTTAAAAAATAAATTCTTCAAGAGTTTGTTGGCTCAATTATCGTTTTAGCTAAAACTAACACAAGCATAAAAATAAAAGGCCAATATTATCATGATTCGTCCATATAAAATTTAAAAAAGTGTGAATCATCTGTATTTGGGTAACAAAATAGTTATAATTAGAAGGCAGGGGTTCACTGAGGTGTTTATGGTACCAAATTTGTTTGGTTAAATGTCTTGCGTTAAAAATAGAGAAAAGAAAAAATTAAAAAAAACACTGAAATTTTAAAATGGAAAAGCATCTACACCAATCATCGATATTTGGTTAAAAAACCCGAGAAAAAGCATGATAAACATCGATTCTCTATATTTGATTAAAAAAATAAGATCATCTATATTTGGTTAACAAACTCAGAGGAAAATCATAAACTCCGATCATCTATTTTTAGTTTTAGTGCACTGGGACGTCCATAAGAGAGGAGCCTGCGACCAAGCTAGATTTGATGACCTAGGCATGCAGGATCCATGCACTCAACGTTGGAATTACTGTAATTAGATATTTCAGACAAAGATGTTTAGAAAGTGACTCAATTTTGTAATCAATATATTCTCTCATTTCTTCCTGCAAAGACATGAAAGGAAGAAGAAATAAAATCCATGTGTTTTCAATAATATTCATATTCAATGCATTGATTCAATTTGCGCATCAATTTGATATTTTCTCAGCAAGCAGTACATATATATCGATCATGGTTGTTTATTCTAAATTCAAGAGTGCCAAGGATTATGATTTATTACGTTTGAAAGGTCCTTTCATTTCTATTCAAGATTTGAAAACAAAATTTTTTGAATCCAAATATCTGAGCACGCTTGACACATATATTGATATTATGATTTCAAATGATAAAACTGGCCAAAGTAATAATGAGTTAATTCTCTGTTCACTACATGTCTTATTCTTCTATACATTTTGGCCATTAATTAATTATAATTAATTACAACTTGAATACACCATAATATTTCCTGAGTTTAAGTTGAAGAGAATTAACAATAATACGATAATTACCAATAAGATTGAACTGTAAAATCTAGATAATGAATTTTGTTTTAGATTTAATTATTCGTCATATAAATTTAATTACTATAAACATTTGTAACTTACACTATGGTAGTAATTGATTGTGCATTTATTTTCATGTGTTTATTAATAGAATAAGTAAATAGTACAAATTTGGTGCCTAGAAACACTTCCCTTGTACTGCGCAAAGTTGCAGGAAACCCGGGGATTAAAAAGACGTAAAAACACAACAACTAAGGTATATTAAAAGCTATTATATGATACCTGCATGCATAAATTTATAAGTACTTGGACTCAATTAGTAATACCCATGTCGTAATATTTAGCTTTTGTAAGGATTTTTGTTATTGAATATTGGGAAGGTTTAATGATGGCAACATAGAATTGCCAGGAAATTGTAGGTTTTGATCTCTCCATACGATCAAATAGTTTATCATATGGTATCTTGAGATACTCAAAATAGAAATACATTGCTTGTTTGTGTCAATTAATGTATAGAAAATCATGTGATAAATATCGGTCAAGAAAAGGAAACAGATGGCAAATGCATTTTTTTTGCACAAACTTCTTATTCTCAGATGTAACAAGTAAGATGGTTTGTGCATATTTAATTGCATATATATATTTTGATGTGATGTGTATAAATAAACAATTCATTCATGCCTGAAGTGTGATGAGACAATGAAAGAGGATACATATTTTGGAGGAGATGTGTATGCAGTACTCCCGCCTCTAGATCCATACCAAGTTTTGAATACAATATATTCAGTTCAAAAAGATACTATCCTCACCAATTCATCTAAGTATTCTCCAATTCATCACCTCCATCTGACCTTTCTATCATCCTCTCTTTCCCTTTCCCCAACCTCCACCCTATATATACTTCCTCCCTTATGCACTCGTTGGAGATATTTTCCATGCCTCACTCTCTCCCACCCCTACTTGTGACTTCCTCCATTGTTCACCCTACAATTTCCCCCATTCACCCCTCCTCATCCATTTTTCCCATTCATGGTGTGGCTTAGCAAAGTGTCAATGTAACTATGTCCCTCCCAATTGGGTCATGCTTCCTCACAACCCACAATTTAGTTTTCATGCAGATTTCCAATTCATCATCAAATGATTGGCAAAGGTATCACCCCTTTCATCCTCGAAAAGACATAGCATAGGTCCACACAATTTCCTAAAATATGTTATAATGTTTTCTAGTTGTGGCAGTTCCCCATCTCTATAAGCCAGAAGATGGTTAGGTTCTTGCCATGGATAATCACCTTTGCTAACATGGATAGCCTAAAGTTGTGGGACATCCATTCCACCAAGACAAAAGGACCATGTCTTTTGTCTTATCTTACCAGAACAAAAATACAAGAAAAGCATGATGTTCTCTCTTGAGGGATCTAAAGTTTCTTTTTGTCATTCAACAGGGTGGTGTCTAGATGGTGTGCTTTTAAAAAAAACCCTCATTCATCACCATAGACACCATCAAAGGGGAATATTTGACCCTCTGGAAAAATGAACTTCACCAACATGCTTCAATTAGTCCTGAATCAATTTCAAGTTACATGTTACACCTAAATCATGGATGGATGATTTTCTCTTACTCAAACTCAACTACAACCACAGTTTGGTTTAAGACTTTGGTATGGTAATGATAATTCTATCTTACTCAGAATCATTTTCCCATCCACTGCGAAGATCATTCCATGAGGAAATTGGCTCAAGGACGAGCCAATTAATAGTGGTGGGGGCCTATTGGCACCCAAATATTTGGGTTAATCTTGCGCGTGGGCAAAAAATAAGTTGTGCGCACCCATTCTAGTTTTACGTGCACCCAAGATAATCTCAAAGGATTGACAAGAAGTGTGTGACAGAATGAGTTTTGATATTGCGCAGTAAGACCAAAGTCTACCAAATGTGTGTCGGTTCAAGTTTTGAGAAGCACACAAGAAAGAAAGAAGACTCACATCGAAATCAAGAAAGAAATCACATGGGAATATTCCCTAATGACTATTTCCAACAACACAAGGGAATGTGGAGTGACACAAGATTAGTTGGACAGGAAATTAAAATTGCCCTGATTTCAAAAAGGATACATGGAATGAAGGAAGGAAAAATAATCATGTGAGACTATTAATTAGTAGATAAAATGGAGTAGAATTGAAAGAGACAAAGCTCCCGAGAAGAGAAATATATAAAGGAAGAAGTGACATCATAAATAGATTTAGATACTTGCTGAGAGGATTCACTAAGTTTCTATTTGTTGTGTTGTCGAGCTCGCTCTCTAGGCCTCTCTAATATTATAATGTCTACTATTGTAGCCTGATTCTGTCACATGTTTAATTATTGAAAGAATGTGCATGGCATGATGTCTTGTAAATTTGGGAACTATCTGAGGAATCAAAGAATCTATTGTTGTCATATAATATTTTATTAATGTATGTTTTTGTTTAATGGAATGGAAAGAATAATAAAGATACAACAGTTTTGATCTATCATGTGTCATTCATGTGTTATTTGGATATGTGTGTGTATTGTTTTACATATTKACAATAATAAGTTGTGAGCTGTGGATTGTATGAACGACAAACCAGATGGATCTTTGTCTATCTAGTCCTTCATCCCCAACACAAGACCAGATGGTATTTGTGATCCTCATTGCGTCTTGGGTGAGACATTCTTCGGCCTTGGCTGAAGATTGATATGGAAAAKCTTTGGGGTTTTTGTTGGTCAACTATGGACGAACCTTGGGTCTAATCCCTGCAACCTTAAGAAGGTTGTGTGCAAGCGTGAAATCACCCAACAAAAAACTAGGTATTTTCACTAAAAAACCACTTGTTAGAGGGAAATGACATAGGAAATTGTGAAAAAAGAAAACACCTTCTTTGATCCATGGGCCATGAGAAACAAGGGTGGAAGAGTATGAAAAACCTATTACTCACACCATATGTCAATATCGAGTAGGAAAAGGAATGTTTAACCAAGTATACACCATGAAAAATTTAGATGATGAATTTTGCATTTAGATATGGATTATTGGCATTGGTAATTCCCCATTTCTTATCCCCTTACCTAGGTACATACATATGAATGTGTTTTCCTCCTTTTATGTTTATTACCTAGAAAAGGTGCCCTTTGTTTCTTTCTTGGATCACACTTTTGTCATGTTTATTCCTCATGGGATTCTTGTTGGATTACTGAGCGGGGGGCTGAATTAGTAATAGATCAATTTAATCCTTTTTAACCATATAATCCAAGTGTTATATCAATGTAGCATTATCATCCAATAACTGTAGAGTAAATAAGAAATGAACAAATGGGCAATCATACACATACACAGTACATCGGTGTTTTACAAGGAAACCCAAATCGGGAGAAAACTATGGAATTCTTTTTCTTATATGTCTTGAAGAATTACATCCATTGGAAGCACCAACTTCCTTTGTTTTCTAGCTGCAACTGGAAGGAGGCTCCAAACCCCTTGTTTCTCAGACTACAACCTGAAGGAAGCTCCAACTCCCCTATTCTCTGGCTACAACTAGAAGGAGGCTACAACYCCCTATGTTCTCCRGATACAACTGGAAGGTGGCTACAACCACCTATCRTTGCCCTGCCCAACTGCCCTGAAGTAGAAGTAGAATGATGGAACCATTGTCACACTATCAATGTGAGATATACCATTGTAAACCTGTACCAATAAACCTGAACCATGCATCAACCATGAATCAACATGTACCTCAACYTGTAATCAACCTTTACCATAAACAAGTGCATCAACCATGCACCAACATGTACCAAACAACCTGTAATCAACCTGTACCATAAACAAGTGCATCCAACCATGCACCAAACAACCTGTAATCAACCCGTACCATAAACAAGTGCATCCAACCATGCACCAAACAACCTGTAATCAACCCATATCATAAACAAGTGCATCCAACCATGTACCAAGTATGTACCAATCATGTGTCAACTACTCATCAACTATGACTTATCAATATGTACCAACATCATCAACTATACAACTCATGTATGTGCCAACTCATCAACTACTTGTCTCAACCATGTACCTCAACCAAAATCCCTCATCAATATCATCATCCAAATATGATTTGTAACTTTGTAATAGACCTAGTGTATATGATCACACATACCTACAAACCTTTCTTAACTTTAACAACAAAAGACTAGCATTTTCATCAAACTTTTCTTTAGTCTCACATGACTAGTTTTGGATTAGCCAACAACCCTAACTTGAAATAATCATAACTATGTACCTATAATGAATAAAGATATGAAACTTATACACAATGTTATTTAGTGTGTTTTATGCAATTCCTCCAGGTGTCACTACTTGGAACCTCTCAAAAAAGGAGTTATAGAAAAACTGACATACCTTGTTGAATTCTGGCTTATTCTAGAGAGCGTGTCCCACACAGAATATTTATTTAATCGATCTGAAAAAATTACAAAACATACTACATAATGTACTTTAATCAACACATTTTTTATTACTGAATTTGGATTTGTTATGAATAAGTTATGACGTTTTTACCCAAAACACCTGTTTTAGACTAGTTTCAGGACTAGCCACAAACCCTATTTTTCATGGAGTGTAACTCCAAAAATACAATGACCCACAAGCTGAATATTTTACCACAGATACTTGGATATGTTTCCTCGAAGGCCTATCAATTTCATGGTCTGACTTATTCTAGAAAAAAGGTTATTGCGAAAATGGTGAGATGAACTGTAAATAACATACCTTAGAAAGAACCATCAAAAGAATTTATCCTCCCTTGAATTCTGGCCTTCTTTTCTTCACCTTCCCTCTAAAATTTGGCTTAGATATACTTTGGTTACCTCATTCACCTATATATATTCAATATGATCAAGTGTAATATAAAACGAGAGAGCCTTGCCTCTTATTTATACTCTCCAAATAACATCTTCTAGGTCATTTAACCCATTTCTAGGTCACTTAACCTATTTCTAGGTCACTTAACCCATTTCTAGGCCACTTAACCTATTTTTAGGTCACTTAACCCATTTATAGGTCATGCAACCTATTTTCCTCATTTTTAGGGTTAACCACTTTTCATAATTAAAAAGTTCTCCATTATCATTTAATTATTCCTCCTTGACTTTGTCACCTCACTTTATCATTTAAATAATCTTCTTTGATTTTGTCGCTTCACTTTATTATTTAAATAATCCTTCTTGACTTTGTCACTTTACTTTATCATTTAAATAATAATTTATTATTTGTAAGCTCTTTGGCTTCTTTGACCTTTTGGGGCTTCAAGTCAACATCTGAGGGTCCTCCAACTTCGTAAGGCCATAATTCTCAAACCATGAGGAGTTAAATGACGTTCCACATACCACCATAAATGACATGACATGTACTATCTATATATAATAGTATTACCTTCAAATATATTAAAACTCATACCATTATACATGAAACAACCTTGGGTCCATTACCCAAACCTTTGTGCTACTAGAATTCGCTACCAGACTTTCTTCAAGGGTTGACATCAATGACAACCAACCTTAATCAACAATCTCTCCCTTTGGCATTGATGGAGACACTCTGATGAAATATTGAAATCTTTTCATGCAATACTGAAGTCATATCACTCATGCTCCCCCTTTGTCATCAATGGAAAATGTATCTTTCCATCTGGGGCTGCTCCCTCTGACTGAACTGTCCTCTTTATGGTGCTTCCCCATGTACATCTAAGACATATAAGATAAGCATTCAAAAGCATTCATTTTTGAGTAGAAATAACTCTGATTCTCTGGAGAAGATACTCAAAGGCTTCCCGTGGAAGTGGTTTTGTAAAGATGTCTGCCACTTGTTCTTTTGTTCCCACATACTCAACTCTGATGTTATTTTCTACAACATGTTCCCATAGAAAGTGATACTTGATTGGAATGTGCTTCGTCTTGGAGTGCATCACTGGGTTCTTTAAGATACTGATGGAAATTGTATTATCGCAATAGATTGGAATGGGCTCATCATACTCAACCTGTATATCTATCAAAGTTTGTTTCATCCAAAGAACTTGTGTACAACACACTGCTATTGCAATATACTATGCCTTGAATGTAGATAGAGATATTGATGATTGTTTCTTGCTTCGCCATGATACTAAAAACTCACCCAAATAGAATGTTTCTCCACTGGTGCTTCGTCAATCATCAATACAACCTGCCCAATATGCATCTGTGTATGCAATAAGAGATAGATCCTTTCCTTTTGGATACCATAATCCAAACTCTTCTGTTCCTTTGAGATATCTGAAAATTCTCTTCACTCCTAATCTATGTGATTCTTTTGGTGCTGCTTGAAATCATGCCACTTGTCCAACTGCCTGCATTACATTTGGTCTGGATGTTGTTACATATAGTAGGTTGCCAATCATTGACCTGTATTGCCTCTGATATGTAGACTTTGAATCATCATCTTTTCTTAACTTGCAATTGGGTTGCATGGGAATGATAACTAGTTTGCAATCTTCCATTCCGAACCTCTTTAGCATTTCTCTGATATACTTGGTTTGAGAAATAAAAATTCCTTGGTTGCTTTGACATATCTGAAGTCCCAAAAAGAAGGGTAGTTCTCCAAGTAATGACATTTCAAATTCATTTTGCATATCCTTTGCAAATTTCTGGCTTAACCTGTCATCATCACTACCAAAAATAATATCATCAACATAAATTTCAATTATTAAAATATTACCTTGACTTACCTTGATGTAGAGGTTGTTGTCTGCACTTCCTTTTCTGAACTCTGCCCGATGTATACATTTATCCAGTCTAGAGTACCATTCTTTAGGAGCCTATTTTAGACCATACAAGGCCTTCTTTAATTTGCACACATAATCTGCATTCTTTGGAAACTGAAATCCTTCTAGTTGTTCAATGTAGATTTCTTCTTCAAGTTCCCCATTCAGAAAAGATGATTTTACATCCATCTAATACACTTTAATATTTTTGGAGCATGCATAAGCTAAAAGAAATCAGATTGTTTCCATTCTGGTAGCTGGGGCAAATGTCTCTTCAAATTTGATTCCTTCAACCCGTGCATATACTTTACATAACAATCTAGCTTTGTTCCTTGTAACCTATCCATATTCATTCAATTTATTCCTATATACCCACTTTGTGTCGATCACATTCTTATCCTTTGGTCTTGGAACCAATTCCCAATTGTCATTTTTCTCTATTTGATCCAATTCTTCATCCATGGCCTTGTTCCAAAATTCATCCTTGATGGTCTCTTAAAAATAGGTTGGTTTAATNGAACTCTGCCCGATGTATACATTTATCCAGTCTAGAGTACCATTCTTTAGGAGCCTATTTTAGACCATACAAGGCCTTCTTTAATTTGCACACATAATCTGCATTCTTTGGAAACTGAAATCCTTCTAGTTGTTCAATGTAGATTTCTTCTTCAAGTTCTCCATTCAGAAAAGATGATTTTACATCCATCTAATACACTTTAATATTTTTGGAGCATGCATAAGCTAAAAGAAATCAGATTGCTTCCATTCTGGTAGCTGGGGCAAATGTCTCTTCAAATTTGATTCCTTCAACCCGCGCATATACTTTACATAACAATCTAGCTTTGTTCCTTGTAACCTATCCATCTTCATTCAATTTATTCCTATATACCCACTTTGTGTCGATCACATTCTTATCCTTTGGTCTTGGAACCAATTCCCAATTGTCATTTTTCTCTATTTGATCCAATTCTTCATCCATGGCCTTGTTCCAAAATTCATCCTTGATGGTCTCTTAAAAATAGGTTGGTTTAATCGTAGATGTGAGTGCTAGGGGTGTTTGTTCTGGTGAACATATTCTTCTTCTAGTCTCAACTCCTTCATATTTGTTTCTGATAATATGATCTGAAGGATGATTCTTCTGTACTCGTCTTCTAGGTGTCTTTGGAGGCACTTGGTGAACTTGCTCTTCTGATTCTGTTGGATTCTCTTCATCTTCCTCTTCTACTTCATTTTCATCTTCTGCTTCTTCTTCGAAAAGTTGTTCTATCAATTCATTTTCTTCTTCCTTTGATTTTGGTCTTCCTGTTTCATCAATTGTTACGTTGATTATTTCTACAACTTTGGTCAATCTCAGATTGTAACACTTGTATGCTTTCCTTGTACTTGAGTAACCAACAAGTACTCCTTTTTCCACATGAGAGTCTAACTTTCCCATTTTTCCATCTTCTCTTTTGATGTAGCATTTGCTTCCAAAAAATCTGAAGTACTTCACATTTGTTGGTCTTCCTTTCTATAGCTCATAGGGAGTTTTGTCAGTGTTGTTTCTGAGAATTACTTTGTTTTGAATGTGAACTGTTGTATGCACTTCTTGTGTCCAAAATATATCTATCAATTTGGAATCCATTAGCATTGTTCGAGCCATTTCCTGTGCTGTCTTGTTATTTCTTTCAACAACTCCATTCTGTTGAGGTGTCCTAACAACGAATACTTTCCTTTTTATTCCATGACTACTGTAGTAGTCCATAAATTCTTTTGAAGTGAACTCTCCTCCATTATAATATCTCAAGAATTTTATTTTTGAATCCATTTCATTTTAAACCATTTCCTTGTAGATCTTGAAATTTTCAAAAGCTTCTGACTTACTCTTGAGAAAGAAAACTACAATCATTATTGTATAATCATCAACTAATAACATAAAGTATTTCTCACCTTTTAAACCCTTTGTTGTTGTTGGTCCAACTAGATCAATATGCACAATTTCCAGTGGTCTTGTCATTGGATATTCCTTTGATTTGAACCTGGTCTTTGTTTACTTTCCTTGTTGACAATGCTTGCATAAAGTGTTGGTTGGTTTCTTGATCCAGGGCATTTCTCTGACTACTTCTCTTATGCTGACTTTGACAAGGTTATCAAAATGTATGTGACCCATTCTTCTGTGCCATAGCTAACTTTCATCTTCCTTTCCTAGACAACACTTTTCATTTCCAATTTCACTTAATACATATATGTTAATTGAAGTTCTCATAGCTGTAGCAATCAATTTCCTTGAACCTTCTTTTCTTATCTCACACTTTTGTGAATCGAAAGTAACTTTATGAACTTGGTCACACATTTGAATCACACTTAAAATATTATGTTTCATATATTCTACTATTAGAACATTTTCTACCTTGGTATTCTTGTTCCCAATTCTGATTGTGCCTTTTCCAATGATTTTAGCTGAATCATCATTTCCGAAGGAGACTAGTCCATATATTTCCTTTCGTAATGTAAGAAACCTATCTCTATCACCTGTAATGTGTTTTGAACAACCACTGTCAACATTCCAACCACGTTTCTTCTGCTTAGCTTGTAGAGAGAGTGTGCATTCTTCATTTCTATATTGATCCTAATTTCTTATCCATGTCCTTTTCTGAGGTTCCTGTCTGTGACTGTTGTTATTCAATTGCGGTTCTCTAGGAGGGATTGTCATTTTTCAATCTCTGACCATGTGTCCAAAATTGTTACATTTGTAACATTCCATTTTAGTGCTCAAAGATTCAAACCCGTTATAACTTATTCTCTGTGTTTCACTAGGCCTTCTTGGATAACCGCTTTTTGTATGACTTTCAAACTTGTTTGTGTTCCTGTTGTTAGCTTTGCAATTCACATCTTTTTGTCCAAAATTATTACATGCATAACATAAACCAAAAAAGATAGTTTGATACCTGGGAGTTGAAGATCTTTTGAAAGGAGGTACTCTTATAAATTCTTCTTCTTCCAGAGACCTATCTGTCAATTGTTGATTCTGAAATCTGAATCTTCTCGGTGGAGGAGTGTCCCTATAATGTTCCTTGTAGCTCTTCCTATCCCCCTTGATTGTTTCTGCATAGCTTTTTGGATATATTTCTTGCTCTATTTTTTTGGATCTTGATCCTTTTTTCGTCTGATTATATCCAAGTCCGTACTTGTCATGATGAGATTTTTGACTCCTGATAATGTCATCCAAAACTTTTGAGTTGCTCTGCATATTTTTCTTTTGAAAATACTTTCTTAATGTGACAATATTTGTTCCAAATTTCCAATGATCCTGTCTTTTTTTTCTAGCTGTTCTTTGAGTGCTTCTTCAATTATTTTATCTTCTTCTATTTGAACCTTCAAATTTGTGATCATTTTTTCTATTTCTTGAGTGTCTTCTTTCTTGTCTAGTTCTGCTTGTAGTTTCTTGTTTTTCTTCTTTTCTCTTTTGATAACTTCTATGACACACATTAATTCCTCTCAGTAGTCAACTTCGGCCTCTTCAATTTATTCTTTGACTTCTTCATATTCTTCTTCAAAATATCATTTATCAGAGTCTTCTATTTCCATGAATATAACTCTTTCTATCTCACTGTCACTGAATTCATCTTCATCTGATGATGAGATGTCTTCTTTAGTGCATAAGCTTTTCTTGAAAACTTTCTTTGTGGTTTTGTTTCCTTTATATGTTTGTTTGCCTTTTGAGTAACCTTCATCATTTCTCTTTTTCTTATAAGGACATTTGTTAGCAAAATGACCAATACCACCATAATTAAAACAAATTAAAGGAAGCTTACCTCTATACCTACCATCGGTTCCCTTATTCAGTCTTTTGACAAAGTTGTCCACTTCTTCATCATCTTCTGAGACGTCACTTCTACTGCTATGTTATTCTTTTTTCTTCCCTTTTTCTTTGACTTTTTGGATTCTTTGAAGGCTGCTTCTTTTATATCTGGATTTTCTTGTTTAGTTCTCATTTCATATGCTATGAAGATTCCATGTAATTCGTCCATGTTTATTGAGTTTATATCTGATATTTCTTCTAGTGATGATATCTTAGGGTCAAATCTTATAGGAAGAGATCTTAGTACTTTTTGAACAATTACAGATTCTTTGATTTCTTCTCCCAATCCTATGATTGCATTTACTGTTTCATCAACTCATAAAAAGTAATTTGCAATATTCTCATCTTCCTTCATCTTAAGTTGTTCGAACTGACCTCTGTAAGTTTGAAGCTTTGCTTCTTTGACTTTTGAATCTCCTTTATATATATTTTGAAGTTTGTCCCAAATCTCTTTAGCGGATTTACAATGTGCAACTTTGGTGAATACCGTTTCACTAACACCATTCATAAGTGCATTTTTGGCNCTTTTTGAACAATTACAGATTCTTTGATTTCTTCTCCCAATCCTATGATTGCATTTACTGTTTCATCAACTCATAAAAAGTAATTTGCAATATTCTCATCTTCCTTCATCTTAAGTTGTTCGAACTGACCTTTGTAAGTTTGAAGCTTTGCTTCTTTGACTTTTGAATCTCCTTTATATATATTTTGAAGTTTGTCCCAAATCTCTTTAGCGGATTTACAATGTGCAACTTTGGTGAATACCGTTTCACTAACACCATTCATAAGTGCATTTTTGGCTTTAGAATTATTTTGACTGAGTTTCACTGCTTTGTCATTTGTTGGCAGAACTGTTGGTGCTATGTATCCATCTACAATTGATTGCCAAATTTCAATTCCATGTTCCTGTATATATGTTTTCATCCTTATGCTCCAAAATGCATACTTCTGTCCATTGAACTGTGGTATTCCATTTTTATACAAGTTGTTGCTCTCCATGATCTACCTTTCAGTGGTTAAAATGATTTATGAAGGAACCTGCTCTGATACCAATTGTTGGATTACTAAGAGGGAGGGTGAATCAGTAATAGAGCAATTTAATCATTTTTAACCATATAATCCAAGTGTTATATCAATGTAGCATTATCATCCAATAAATGTAGAGTAAATAAACAATGAACAAATGAACAATCATACACATACACAGTACACCAATGTTTTACGTGGAAACCCAATGTGGGAGAAAACCACATAATGCTTTTTTTTATATGTATTGAAGAATTACATTCATTGGAAGCACCAACTTCCTTTGTTTTCCAGCTGCAACTGGAAGGAGGCTCCAACCCCCTTGTTTCTCAGGCTACAACCTGAAGTAAGCTCCAACTCCCCCATTCTCTAGATACAACTAGAAGGAGGATACAACCCCCTATGTTCTCCAGCTACAACCGGAAGGTGGCTACAACCACCTGTCCTTGCCCTGTCCAACCGCCCTGAAGTAGAATTAGAATGATGGAACCACTGTCACACTATCATTGTGAGATATACCGTTGTAAACCTGTATGAATAAACCTGAACCATGCATCAACCTATACCATAAACAAGTGCATCAACCATGCACCAACATGTACCAAACAACCTGTAATCAACCTGTATCATAAACAAGTGCATCCAACCATGCACCAACCTGTACCAAATAACCTGTAATCAACCCGTACCATAAACAAGTGCATACAACCATGTACCAAGTATGTACCAATCATGTGTCAACTACTCATCAACAATGACTCATCAATATGTACCAACATCATCAACTATACACCTCATGTATGTGCCAACTCATCAACTACTTGTCTCAATTGTGTACCCAACATGTACCTCAACCAAAATACCTCATCAATATCATCATCCAAATATGATTTGTAACTCTGTAATAGACCTGGTGTATATGATAACATACTTGCAAACCTTCCTTAACTTTAACAACAAGAGACTAGCATTTTCATCAAACTTTTCTTTAGTCTCACATGACTAGTTTGAGATTAGTCAACAACCCTAACTTGAAATAATCATAACTATGTACCTATAATGAATAAATATATGAAACTTATAGACAATGTTATTCAATGTGTTTTATGCTTATTTTAGAGAGACACATTGTAGAGAATGCCCTGCATGAAATATTTATTGAATAGATCTAAAAATGTTACACATAATACTACAGAATGTACTCTAACCAACACATTTGGTCTTACTAAATTTTTATCTGTTATGAAGAAGTTATGACGTTTTTACCTGAAAAACATGTTTTAGACTAGTTTCAGGACTAGCCACAAACCCTATTTTCCACGGAGTGTAACTCCAAAAATACAACGACCCACAAGATGAATTTTCTACCACAGATACTTGGATATGTTTCCTCAAAGGACTATCAATTTCACGGTCTGAATTATTCTAGAAAAAAAGGTTATTGCGAAAATGGTGAGATGACCTGTAAATAACATACCTTAGAAAACACCATCAAAAGAATTTATCCTCCCTTGAATTATGGCCTTCTTTTCTTCATCTTCCCTCTGAAATTAGGCTTAAATATCCTTCGGTTACCTCAGCCACCTATATATATTCAATATTCTCAAGTGTAATATAAAATGAGAGAGCCTCGCCTCTTATTTATACTCTCCAAATAACATCTTCTAGGTCACTTAACCCATTTCTAGGTCACTTAACCTATTTTCCTCATTTTTAGGGTTAACCACTTTCCATAATTAGAAAGTTATCCATTACTTTATCATTTAAATATTCCTCCTTGACTTTGTCACCTCACTTTATCATTTAAATAATCTTTGATTTTGTCACTTCACTTTATTATTTAAATAATCCTTCTTGAATTTGTAACTTTACTTTATCATTTAAATAATAATTTATTCTTTGCAATCTCTTTGACGTCTTTGACCTTTTGGGGCTTCAAGCCAACATCTGAGGGTCCTCCAACTTCGTAAGGCCATAATTCTCAAACCGTGAGGAGTTATGTGACGTTCCACATACCACCAGAAATGGAATGACATGTAATATCCATATAGAATAGTATTACCTTCAAATATATTAAAACACATACCATTATACGTGAAACAACCTTGGGTCCATTACCCAAACCTTTGTGCTACCGAAATTCACTATCGGACTTTCTTCAAGGGTTGAAGTCAATGACAACCAAGCTTAATCAACAATTCTTTCTTAGAGATCCTCTTCCTTACTTAACATCAATCTCAACATTCACGCTTGATTTGGTCAATATTTCTTAGTTCTAGATTCCTTTTTCAAACCAAAATCCACACTATCATTGTTGTTAGTTTTTGGGTTTCTCTGAAAGTTCTTACACCATGTTATGGTTGCACTTCATGTGATGTGGCTTGCATCGTGAAATTCCAATGCCTTGATGTATCTTACACTATTTTAGTTGATTGACATTTGAAGACATTGGTATGGGGGATTTTTAAAATTTGAGGAATGGGCATGGTGGGGAATAAGTAATGTTGTTGTCCCATTAAATATTCCATGTGTACCTTGTTGTGTAATTAAATATGCCATATGTCCCTGTGTCCTCTGTGTCAACTTACTGAAAGTTCGAGAGTTAAGTGGATGGAAAAGGTGAGGCAAAGGTGATACATTGAGCCAACATCAATTTGTGTGGTGTTGTTTGGTGGAATGGAATCATTGAACAATAAAGCTACGAAAATCAATGATTGGATGGGAGTTGGAAACAAGGCCAAACCATTGGTCCTTTACACTAAACCATAATAAAGTGAAATTTATCTTAAAATGTAGAAACCTCAAAACAATAAACATAAGCATACAGGCCCCAAAAATACTTATATACAAATGGGCATGCATACTAGCTCACACACCTATAAAACATGTACTTTTATAACTTGGAGTTCAACCTAGTGTATTATTTAAAATGAATCAAAACCTTTAAAAGCAAAATTATTTACGAGTTTGTTTACTCACTTATCTTTTAAGCTAAAAATAACAAAAGCATAAAAATCAAAGGTCGATGTTATCATGATTTGTCCATATAAAATTTAAAAAAAGCGTTGATCATCCATATTTGGGTAACGAAATAGTTATATTTAGAAGTCAGGTGCTCGCCGAGGTTTTTATGGTACCATATTTGTTTGGTTAAATGTATTGCGTTAAAAATAGATAAAAGAAAAAAATAAAAACGCATTGAAATTTTAAAATGTAAAAGCATCTAATATGATAATCAATATTTGGTTAACAAAAGCATAGGAAAATCATAAGTGTCGATAATCTATATTTGATTAACAAAACTAGATCATCTATATTTGGTTAACAAACTCAGAGGAAAATCATAAACATCGATCATCTATTTTTAGTTTTAGCGCACTGAGACGTCCAGAAGAGAGGAGCTTGTGGCCAAGCTAGGCTTGATGACCTAGGCATGCAGGATCCATGCACACAACGTTGGAATTACTGTAATTAGATATTTCAGATGAAGTTGTTTAGAAAGTGACTCAATTTTTTAATCAATATATTTGCTCATTTCTTCCTACAAAGATGGAAAAGGAAGAAGAAATAAAATCCATGTGTTTTCAATAATATTCATATTCAGTGCAATGATTCAATTTGTGCATCAATTTGCTATTTTCTCATCAAGCAATACATATATGTTGATCATGGTTTTTTATTATAAATTCAAGAGTGCCAAGGATTATGAGTTATTGAGTTTGGAAGGTCCTTTAATTTATATTCAAGATTTGAAAATGAAAGTTTTTGAATACAAATATCTGAGCACGCTCAGTACATATATTGATATTGTGATTTGAAATACTCAAATTGGTCAAGGTAATAATTAATTAATTCTCTGTTCACCGCATGTCTTCTTCTTCTATACATTTTGGCTATTAATTAATTATAATTAATTACAACTTGAATACACCATATTCTTTCCCAAGTTTAAGATGAAGACAATTAACAATAATATTATAATTATCGATAACATTGAACTGTAAAATCTAGACAATTATTTCCTTTTTAGATTTAATTGTTCATCATACAAATTTACTTAATCTAAACAATGGTAACTTACACTATGGTAGTAATTGATTTTGCATTCATTTTCATGTGTTCCTTAACAAAATATGTAAATATTATAGATTTGGTGCCTAGAAACACTTTCCTTGTACTACGTAGAGTTGCAGGAATCTCGAGGATGAAAACGACAACAAAAACACAACAACTAAGGTATATAAAGATCTATTATATTATACATGTATGCATACATTTATATGTACTTGGATTCAATTAGTAATACCCATGTCATAATATTTAGATTTTGTAAGAATTTTTGTTGTTGAATATTGGTAAGATTTAATGATGGAAACAAAGAATTTGTTGGATTACTGAGAGGGGGGGTGAATCAGTAATAGCATAATTATAATAATTTTTATTCAAATGTTATATCAATGTATAATTATTATCTAATAATGAGCAGTAAGAAATAAACAATCACACACATACACAGTACACTAGTGTTTTGTGTGGAAACCCAAATCGGGAGAAAACCACATAATGCTTTTTCTTATATGTCTTGAAGAATTACATTCATTGTAAGTACCAACTTCCTTTGTTTTCCAGCTGTAACTGGAAGGGGGCTCCAACACCCTAGTTTCTTAGGCTACAACCCGAGGGAAGATCCAACTCCCCAATTCTCTGGCTACAACCAGAAGGAGGCTATAACCCCCTATGTTCTTCGGTTACAACCAGAAGGTGGCTACAACCACCTGTCCTTTCCCCGTCCTGCCACCCTGAAGTAGAAATAGAATGATGGAACCAATGTCACACTATCATTGTGAGATATACCACTGTAAACCTATACCAATAAATCTGAACCATGCATCAACCTGTACCTCAACCTGTAATCAACTTGTACCATAAACAAGTGCATCAACCATGCACCAACATGTACCAAACAACCTGTAATCAACCTGTACCATAAAAAAGTGCATCCNAGTATGTACCAATCATGTGTCAACTACTTATCAACTATGACTCATCAATATGTACCAACATCATCAACTATACACCTCATGTATGTGCCAACTCATCAACTACTTGTCTCAACCATGTACTCAACATGTACCTCAACCAAAAACCCTCATTAATTTCATCATCCAAATCTGATATATAGCTCTGTAATAGACCTGGTGTATATGATCACATTCCTGCAAACATTCCTTAACTTTAACAACAAGAGACTAGCATTTTCATCAAACTTTTCTTTAGTCTCACATGCCTAGTTTTGGATTAGTCAACAACCCTAACTTGAAGTAATAATAACATTGAACCTATAATGTATAAAGATCTGAAACTGATACAAAATGTTCTTCAATGTGTTTTGTGCAATTCCTTTAGGTGTCACTACTTTGAACCTCTCAGAAAATGAGTTATATCAAAAATGGCATACCTTGCTAAATTCTAGCTTATTCTAGAGAGCGACCTTGTAGAGCGTGCCCCACACGAAATATTCGTTGAATTGATCTAAAACTGTTACAAAGAATACTATAGACTGTAAATTAACCAACACATTTGGTCTCATAGAATTTGGATATGTTATGTATAAGCTATGACGTTTTTACTCGAAACACCTGTTTTTGACTAGTTTCAGGACTAGCCACAAACCCTATTTTCCACGGACTGTAACTCCCAAAATACAACGACCCATAAGATGA
>JASDQU010735307.1:120628-130734 GCA_032191745.1 Picea mariana
AGTATGTACCAATCATGTGTCAACTACTTATCAACTATGACTCATCAATATGTACCAACATCATCAACTATACACCTCATGTATGTGCCAACTCATCAACTACTTGTCTCAACCATGTACTCAACATGTACCTCAACCAAAAACCCTCATTAATTTCATCATCCAAATCTGATATATAGCTCTGTAATAGACCTGGTGTATATGATCACATTCCTGCAAACATTCCTTAACTTTAACAACAAGAGACTAGCATTTTCATCAAACTTTTCTTTAGTCTCACATGCCTAGTTTTGGATTAGTCAACAACCCTAACTTGAAGTAATAATAACATTGAACCTATAATGTATAAAGATCTGAAACTGATACAAAATGTTCTTCAATGTGTTTTGTGCAATTCCTTTAGGTGTCACTACTTTGAACCTCTCAGAAAATGAGTTATATCAAAAATGGCATACCTTGCTAAATTCTAGCTTATTCTAGAGAGCGACCTTGTAGAGCGTGCCCCACACGAAATATTCGTTGAATTGATCTAAAACTGTTACAAAGAATACTATAGACTGTAAATTAACCAACACATTTGGTCTCATAGAATTTGGATATGTTATGTATAAGCTATGACGTTTTTACTCGAAACACCTGTTTTTGACTAGTTTCAGGACTAGCCACAAACCCTATTTTCCACGGACTGTAACTCCCAAAATACAACGACCCATAAGATGAATTTTTTACCAGAGACACTTGGGTATGTTTTCTCAATGGCATAGAAATTTCACGATCTGAATCATTGTATAAAAAACAATTATAGCGAAAATGGTGAGATTACCTGTAAATAACATACCTTAGAAAGCACCATCAAAAGAATTTATCCTTCCTTGCATTTCGGCCTTCTTTTCTTCACCTTCCCTCAGAAATTCAACTTATATATCTTTGGTTATCTTAGAAATCTATATATATTCAATATTCTCAAGTGTAATTAAAATGAGAGAGTTGTGCCTCTTATTTATACTCTCTAAGTAGCTTCCTTAAAAATATCTTCTAGGTCACTTGGCCCACTTTCCTTATTTTATGGTTAACCCACTTCTAATTTATCTATTAAATTTATTACTGAAATAATTTATTTTGTATTCACTTTGAATTAAAATGCACTCATCACTTCACTTTATTATTTACCTTTTAAAATCTCTTAAACCACTTTGACTACTTTGATCTTTTGGGGCTTCTAGATGACATATGAGGGTCCTCCAACTTCGTAAGGCCATAACTCTCAAACCGTGAGGAGTTATGTGACATTCCACATACCAATAGAAATGGAATGACATGTACTATCCATATAGAATATTATTATCTTCAAATATAACAAAAATTATACCATTATCCATCAAACAAACTTGGGTCCATTACCCAAACCTGGGTTCTCCAACTTCACATGGTCATAATTCTCTAACTGTGAGGAGTTATGTGACATTATACAAACCACCGGAAATGGAATGACAAGAATTATCCATCTAGGATAGTTTCCTTGACAAATTCATTGTCCTTCATCTCATTATTCCACAATTAAGCATGGGTTCTCTTACTCCGCAAAGCATCTTCCCATGAGGGATTTCACCATAAGGGGACCATTTTGGAGTTCATCCATATTTACTTCTTATCAACCATGAAAAAAAATAATGAGTCATATTTACATCAAACAATATTGGGTCCATTACCCAAACCTTTGTGCTACGAGGCTTTCTTCAAGGGTTGACATCAATGACAACCAACCTTAATCAACAATCTCCCCCGAATTGATGGCAATAATCTATGCAATATTGAAATCATATCGCTCATGCTCCCCCTAGAACCATGCCTCTGTCCTTTGCATATGGTAAATCTGCCTCTGTCCCCTGCATCTAATAAATATCTCCCCCTTTGTCATCAATGGAAAATGTATCTTTCCATCTGGGGTTTCTCCCCTGACTGAATTGTCCTCTTATGGTGCTTCCTCGTGTACATATAAGACATATAAGATAAGCTTTCAAAAAGAATTCAAAAAGCATTCATTTTGGAGTAGAAATAACTCCAAGTCTTTGGCGAAGATATTCAAAGGATTCTCGTGGAAGTGATTTTGTAAATATGTCTGCCACTTGTTCTTTTGTGCCCACACACTCAACTCTGATGTTGTTTTCTGCAACTTGTTCCCGTAGAAAGTGATACTTTATTGGAATGTGCTTCATCTTGGAGTGCATCACCGGGTTTTTTGAGATATTGATGGCACTTGTATTATCACAATATATTGGAATGGGCTCATCATACTCAACCTGTATATCTATCAAAGTTTGTTTCATCCAAAGAACCTGTGTACAACATGTTGTTGTTGCAATATACTCTGCCTCGGCTGTAGATAGAGATATTGATGATTGTTTCTTGCTTAGCCATGATACCAAACACTCACCTAAGTAGAATGTTGCTCCACTGGTGCTTCATCGGTCATGAATACAACCTGCCCAATATGCATCTATGTAGGCAATAAGTGATGGATCTTTTCCTTTTGAATATCATAATCCAAACTCTTATGTTCCTTTGAGATATCTGAAGATCCTCTTTACTGCTAATACATGTGATTCCTTTGGTGCTTCTTGAAATCATGCCACCTATCCATCTGCCTGCATTACATCTGGTCTGGATGCTGTCACATATAGTAGGCTGCCAATCATTGACCTGTATTGCCTCTGATCTGTAGACTTTGAATCATCATCTTTACTCAACTTACAACTGGTTTGCATGGGAGTGATAACTGGTTTGCAATCTTCCATTCCAAACCTCTTTAGCATTTCTCTGATATACTTGGTTTGAGAAATAAAAATTCCTTGCTTGCTTTGATGTATCTAAAGTCCTAGAAAGAAATATAGTTCTCCAAGTTATGACATTTCAAATTCATTTTGCATGTCTTTTGCAAATTTCTGGCTTAACTTGTCATCATCACTACCAAAAATAATATCATCAACATAAACTTCAATTAATAAAATATTACCTTGACTTACCTTGATGTAGAGGTTGTTGTCTACACTTCATTTTCTGAACCCTGCATGCTGCAGATACTTATCCAATTTGGAGTACCATGCTCTAGTAGCCTATTTTAGACCATACAGGGCCTTCTTTAATTTACACACATAGTTTGTGTTCTCTGACAACTAAAATCCTTCTGGTTGTTCAATGTAGACTTCTTCTTCAATTTCCCCATTCAGAAAAGCTGATTTTACATCCATCTGATATACTTTAACATTTTTGGAGCATGCATAAGTTAAAAGAAAACGGATTTCTTCCATTCTGGCAACTGAGGAAAATGTCTCTTCAAAGTCGATTCCTTCAATCTGTGCATATCATTTACATACCAATCTAGCTTTGATCCTTGTAACATGTCCATCTTAATTCAATTTATTTCTGAAAACTCATTTTGTGCCGATCACATTCTTATTCTTTGGTCTTGGATCCAATTCCCAAGTGTCATTTTTCTTTATTTGATTAAATTCTTCATCCATGGACTTATTCCAAAATTCATCCTTGCCGGTTTCTTCAAAACAATTTGGTTCAATTGTAGATAAGAGTTCTAGGTGTGTTTGTTCTGGTGAATGGATTTTTGTTCTAGTCTCAACTCCTTCATCTTTGTTTCCAATAATCTAATCTGAAGGATGATTCTTCTATACTCGTTTGCTAGGTGTCTTTGGAGACATTTGCTGAACTTTCTCTTCTGCTTCTACCAGATTCTCTTCATCTTCATCTTCCTCTTCTACTTCTTTTTCATCTTCTTCTTTGAAAATTTGTTCCATTGGTTTGTTTTATTTTTCCTTTGATTCTGGTCTGCCTGTTTCATCAATTGTTATGTTGATGCTTTCCACAACTTTGTTTATTCTTAGATTGTAAAACTTGTATGCTTTCCTTGTACTTGAGTAACCAACAAGTATTCATTTGTCCACACAAGAGTCAAACTTTCCCATTCTTCCATCTTCTCTTTTGATGTAGCATTTGCTTCCAAAAACTCTGAAGTGCTTCACATTTGTTGGTCTTCCTTTCTATAGCTTGTAGGGAGTTTTATCAGTGTTGTTTCTGAGAATTACTCTATTTTGAATGTGAACTTTTGTATGCAACGCCTGTGTCCAAAAAATATCTGTCAACTTTGAATCCATTATCATTGTTCGAGCCATTTCTTGTACTGTCATGTTCTTTCTTTCAACAACTCCATTCTGTTGAGGTGTCCTAGCGACGAAGAATTGTCTTTTTATTCCATGATTGTTGTAGTAGTCCATAAATTCATTTGAGGTGAATTTTCCTCCATTATCCAATCTTAAGCATTTGATTCTTGAATCCATCTCATTTTCAACCATTTCCTTGTAGATCTTGAAGTTTTCAAAAGCTTCTGACTTGTTCTTGAGAAAGAAAACTGTAGTCATTATTGTATAATCATCAACTAATAACATAAAGTATCTCTCACCTTTTAAGCCTTTTGTTGTAGTTGGTCCAACTAGATCAGTATGCACAATTTCTAGTGGTTTTGTTGTTGAATATTCCTTTGATTTGAACCTGGTCTTTGTTTTCTTTCCTTGTTGGCAATGCTTGCATAAAGTGTTGGTTAGTTTCATGATATGGGGCATTTCTTTGATTTCTTCTCTTTTTCTGACTTTGACAAGGTTATCAAAATGCATGTGACCCATTCTTTTGTGCCATATCCAACTTTCATCTTTCTTTCCTAGACAACACTTTTCATTTCCAATTTCGCTTAACACATATATGTTGCTTGAAGTTCTTGCAGTTGTAGCGACCAATTTCCCTGAACCTTCTTTTCTTGTCTCACACTTTTGTGAATTGAAAGTAACTTTATGACCCTGGTCACACTTAAAATATTATGTTTCATATCTTCTACTAGTAGAACATTTTCTGCCTTTTCATTCTTGTTCCCAATTCGGACTGTGCCTTTTCCAATGATTTTGGTTGAATCATCATTTCTGAAGGAGACTGATCCATCTCTTTCCTTTTGTAATGTAAGAAAATTGTCTCTATCACCTGTCATGTGTTTGAACATCCACTGTCGACATACCAACCACGTTTCTTCTGTTTAGCTTGTAGAGTGACTGTATATTCTTCATTGCTATACTGATCTTGCTTTCTTATCCATGTCGTTTTCTCAGGTTCTTGTTTGTGACTCTGTTGAGGTTCTTTAGGAGGGACTGTCATTCTGTAATTTTTGGCCATGTGTCCAAAATTTTTACATTTGTAACATTCCACTTCAATGCTTAAAGATTCAAAATTGTTGTAACTTCTTCTCTGTGTTTCACTAGGTCTTCTTGAATAACCCCTTTGTGTATGGCTCTCAAAGTAGTTATTGTTCCTGTTGTTAGCTCTGCAATTTACAGCTTTATGTCCAAAATTATTACATGCATAACATAAACCAAAAAATATAGTTTGATACCTGGTAGTTGAAGATATTTTGGAAGGAGGTTCTCTTATGAATCCTTCTTCTTCTCGAGGCTTGTCTATCTGTTATTGATTCTGAAATCTGAATCTTCTCGATGGAGGAGTGTCCCTGTAATCTTCCTTGTATATTTTTTTATCCCCTTTGATTGTTTCTTCGTAGATTTTTGGATTTGTTTCTTGCTCTGTTGTTTTGGAGCTTGATCCCTTTTCTGTCTGATTGTATCCAAGTCCGGAATTGTCAAGATGAGATTTTTGACTCTTGATAATGTCATCCAAAACTTTTGAGCTATTCTGCATATTTTTCTTTTGAATATCTTTTCTTAGTGTGACAATCTCTGCTTCCAAGTTTCCAATGATCATGTCCTTTCCTTCTAGTTGTTCTTTGAGTGCTTCTTCAATTCTTTTGTCTTCTTCTATTTGAGCCTTCAATTTTGTGATCATTTTTTCTAGTTCTTGAGTGTTTTTTTTCTTATCTAGTTCTGCTTGTAGTTTCTTGTTTTTCTTCTTTTATCTTCTGATAACTTCTATGGCACTCATTAATTCTTCTTGGAAGTCAACTTATGCCTCTTCAATTTCTTATTCATATGCTTCTTTATATTCTTCTTCAAAGTCTTCTTTATCAGAGTCTTCTACTGCCATGAATAGAACTCTCCCTGTTTCACTGTCACTGACTTCATCTTCATCTGATGATGAGATGTCTTCTTTGGTGCAAAAGATTTTCTTGAAAAATTTCTTTGTAGTTCTTTTACCTTTATATGTTTATCTGCCTTTTGAGTAACCTTCATCATTTCTCTTTTTCTTATGAGGACATTTGTTAGCAAAATGACCAATATCATCACAATTAAAACAAATTAAAGAAAGCTTACCTCTATACCTACCGTTGGTTCCCTTGTTTAGTCTTTTGACGAAGTTGGCCACTTCTTCATCATCTTCTGAGGCATCACTGATACTGCTATATTCTTCTTGTTCCTTTTTCTTTTGCTTTTGATCTTTTGGATGCTTTGAAGGCTGCTTCTTTTACATCTGGATTTTCCTGTTCAATTCTCATCTCACATGCTGTGAAGATTCCATGTAGTTCGTCAATTCTTATTGAGTTTAGATCTGATCTTTCTTCTAGTGCTAATATCTTAGGGTTGAATCTCATAGGAAGAGATCTTAGTACCTTTTGAACAATTACAGATTGTTCAATTTCTTCTCCCAATCCTATGATTGCATTCACTGTTTCATCGAATCGTAAGAAGTAGGCTGTGATATATTCATTTTCCTTCATTTTTAGTTGTTCGAACTGACCTCTGTAAGTTTGAAGCTTTGCTACTTTGAATTTTGAATCTCCTTCATAAATATTTCAAAGTTTGTCCCAAATCTCTTTAGTAGATTTACAATGTGCAACTTTGGTGAATACCGTATCACTGAGACCATTCAAAAGTGCATTTTTGGCTTTGGAATTATTCTCATCGAGTTTAATTGCTTTGTCATTTGTTGGTGGAACTGTTGGTGCTGTGTATCCATCTACAATTGATTTCCAAACTTAAAATACCTGTACGTGTATATATGTCTTCATCGTTATGCTCCAAAAAGCATACTTCTGTTCATCAAACTGTGGTATTCCATTTTTATATGAGTTGGTACTCTCCATGATCTACCTTTTAGTGGTTAAACTGATTTCTGAAGGAACCTGATCTGATGTCAATTGTTGGATTACTAAGAGGGGGGTGAATCAATAATATCGTAATTATAATATTTTTTCTTCAAATGTTATATCAATGTAGAATTATTATCCAATAATGAGGAGTAATAAATAAACAATCACACACATACACAGTACACCAGTGTTTTACGTGAAAACCCAAATCAGGAGAAAACTACAGAATTATTTTTATTATATGTCTTGAAGAATTACATTCATTGGAAGAACCAACTTCCTTTGTTTTCCAGCTGCAACTGGAAGGAGGCTCCAACCCCCTAGTTTCTCAGGCAACAACACGAGGGAAGTTCCAACTCCCCAATTCTCTGGCTACAACTAGAAGGAGGCTACAACCCCCTATGTTCTCCGGCTACAACCAGAAGGTGGCTACAACCATCTGTCCTTGCCCTGTCTTGCCACCTTAAAGTAGAAGTAGAATGATGGAACCAATTTCACACTATCACTGTAAGATATACCGCTGTAAACCTGTACCAATAAATCTGAACCATCAACCTGTACCATAAACAAGTGCATCAACCATGCACCAACCTATAATCAACCTGTACCATAAACAAGTGCATCCAACCATGTACCAAGTATGTACCAATCATGTTTCAACTACTCATCAACTATGACTCATCAATATGTACCAACATCATCAACTATACACCTCATGTATGTGCCAACTCATCAACTACTTCTCTCAACCATGTACTCAACATGTACCTCAACCAAAAGCACTCATCAATTCCATCATCCAAATCTGATTTGTAGCTCTATAATAGACCAGGTGTATATGATCACATTCCTACAAAACTTCCTTAAATTTAACAACAAGAGACTACCATTTTCATCAAAATTTTCTTTAGTCTCACATGCCTAGTTTTGGATTAGTCAACAACCCTAACTTGAATTAATAATAACTTTGAAACTGTAATGTATAAATATCTAAAACTAATACACAATGTTATTCAGTGTGTTTTGTGCAATTCCTCCAGGTTTCACTACTTAAAACCTCTCAGAAAAGGAGTTATAGCAAAAATGACATACCTTGTTGAATTCTGTATTATTTTAGAGAGCGACCTTGTAGAACGTGCCCTGCATGAAATTTTCGTTGAATTGATCTAAAAATGTTACAAAGAATACTAAAGACTGTACCCTAACCAACATATTTGGTCTCATGGAATTTTGATCTGTTATGAAGAAGTTATGACGTTTTTACTTGAAACACCTGTTTTTGACTAGTTTCAGGACTAGCCACAAACCCTATTTTCCACGAAGTGTAACTCCCAAAATAAAATGACCCACAAGATGAATTTTTTACCACAGACACTTGGGTATGGTTTCTCAATTTCATATCAATTTCACGGTCTTAATCATTATAGAAAAAAAGTTATAGCAAAAATGGTGAGATGACCTGTAAATAACATACCTTAGAAAGCACCATCAAAAGAATTTATCCTTCCTTGCATTTCGGCCTTATTTTCTTCACCTTACCTCAGAAATTAGGCTTAGATATCCTTGTTTACCTCAGACACCTATATATATTCAATATTATCAAGTGTAATTAAAATGAGAAAGCCTTGCCTCTTATTTATACTCTCCAAGTAGCTTCCTTAAAAACATCTTCTAGGTCACTTGGCCCACTTTCCTTATTTTAGGGTTAACCCAAATATAATTTCTCCATTAAATTTATTATTGAAATAATTTATTTTGTATTCAATTTTAATTATAATACACTCATCACTTCACTTTATTATTTACCTTTTAAAATCTCTCAAACCACTTTAAATACTTTGACCTTTTGGGGCTTCTAGATGACATGAGGGTCCTCCAACTTCGTAAGGCCATAACTCTCAAACTGTGAGGAGTTATGTGACATTCCACATACCACCAGAAATGGAATGATATGTAATATCCATATAGAATAGTATTACCTTCAAATATAGCAAAAATCATACTGTTATCCATCAAACAAACTTGGGTCCATTACCCAAACCTGGGTTCTCCAACTTCACATGGTCATAATTCTCTAACCGTGAGGAGTTATGTGACGTTCTACATACCACAGAAAATAGCATGACAAGCATTATCCATATAGTATAGTTTCCCTAACAAATTCACCGTCCTTCATCTCATTATTCCACAATTAATCATGGGTTCTCTTACTCTACAAAGCATCTTCCCGTGAGGGCTTTCACCATAAGCGGACCACTTTGGAGTTCATCCATATTTACTTCTTATCAACCATGACAAAACAATAATGAGTCATATTTACATCAAAAAATATTGGGTCCATTACCCAAAACTTTGTGCTACGAGGCTTTCTTCAAGGGTTGACATCAATGATAACCAACCTTAATCAACAGAATTGTCAGGCAATTATAGGTTTTAATCTCTCCATACGATCCAATAGTTTATGATATGGTATCATGAGTTACTCAAAATAAAAAGACATTTCTTTTTTGTGTCAATTAATGCAGAGAAAATCATGTGATAAATATCGATCAATAAAAGGAAATAGATGGAAAATTCATTGTTTATGCACAAACTTATGCTTCTCGGATGCAACAAGTAAGCTGGTTTGTGAATATTTAATTGCGTATATATTTTGTTGGGTGATGTGTATAAATAGGTGAGTCATTCATGCATGCATTGTGACAAGACAATGAAAGAGGAGGAGTATTTTGGAGGAGATGTGTATGCAATACTCCCGCCTCTAGATGCATACCAAGTTCTGAATAGAAGAGATTCAGTTCAAAAAGATACTATCCTCGCTAGTTCATCTAAATATCCTCCAATTCATCACCTCCATAAGAGATTTCTATCATCCCTTCTTTCCCTTTCCCCCAAACTCCACCCTATATATACTATCTCCATTATGCACTCTTTGGATAAATTCGCCATGCCCCACTCTCTCCCACCCCCGCCTGTGACATCCTCCATCATTCACTTGGAAATCCCCCCCCCC
>JASDQU010735307.1:132250-143419 GCA_032191745.1 Picea mariana
AACTTTCCATCTTCCGAAATTTCTCCCACTTGAACTAGGAACCCTCTTTTCCTGCGAGTTACCTTATGCTCTGATACCAGTTGTTAGAAAAACAGGACTGCGGAGCAATAAAATAAAACAAATGCAGAAACAAAACATAGAAGACACACAATACAAGAGAGACACAGATTTACGTGGTTCATCTAGTGTGGGCTACATCCACCAGAGAAATTGTCAGGTCCTTCCTTAATTATTATCCAGCAAATGAAGAGATACAACCTATAGCAAAACCCACTGTAACTTCCTCTTCTTTCTCTCACAGTATCCTCTCTCAGAATACAATATTCACCACCATGCATAGCCGCGATACATTTCCCTCATAAAAGAGGGTTGCCTTCTAGGCAAAAAAACCCTAACATAATCTCTACCGTTAGATCTGTGACCTTATAATGAACGGTCCAAATTTACAATGAAATTACAATATACTTTTACAAGGCAATTTTTTCTTCGGGGGCTTCGCCCCCAAACCCCNCCCCCCGAACCCCACAAAGGGGGTACCCCCCCTCTGCACTCCCCCGCGCGGAAGAGTGTACATACTTCTGGGGTGTGAATACTTCATGGGGTATAAACACGGTTGAAAGCAAGGACCTCTGAATCAGGAAGATAATCAGGCTCCACAACCAACAATACTTTCTTAGAGGATTCACTAATTTTTTATTTGTTGTGTTGTCGAGCTCGCTCTCTGAGCCTATGAAGTATTATAATGTTTGCTATTGTATCCCAAGTTTGTGCATGGTGCAATGCATTTTAAATCTAGGAACTATCTGAGGAATCAAAGACTCTGTTATTGTCATATAATATTTTCTTAATGTATTCTTTTGTTTAATGGAATGGAAGGAATAATAAAACTACAACGATTATGATCTATCATATGTCATTCATGTGTTATTTGGATATGTGTGTGTATTGTTTTACATATTGATAATAGTAAGTTCTGAGCTATGGATTGTATGAACGACAACCTAGATGGTCTCTGTGATCCCCATTGTGTCTCGGGTGAGACCTTCTTTGGCCTTGGTTGAAGATTGATATGTCGTGTCTTTGGGGTTTTTGTTTTTCAACTCTTGAAGAACCCTTAGTCTAACCCCCCCTACATTAAGAAGGACACATGCAAGCGTGATATGACCCAACAAAAACCCATGTATTTTCACTAGAAAACCACTATTTAGAGGGAAATGACATAGGGAATTCCAAAAAAACACCCTCTTTGATCCATGGGTCATGAGAAACAAGGGTGAAAGAGTATGAAAAACCTATTACTCACACCGTATGTCGATATCAAGAAGGAAAATGAATTTTTAACCAAGTATACACCATGAAAAATTCAGATGATGAATTTTGCATTTAGATATGGATTATTGGCATTGGTAATTCCCCATTGCTTATCCCCTTACCTAGGTCTATACATATGAATGTGTTTTCCCATTTTGTGTTTATCACCTAGAAAAGGTGCCCTTTGTTTCTTTCTTGGATCACACTTTGGTAATGTTTATTCCTCATGGGATCCTTATTTAGACATCCTCTTCCTTGCCCAACATCAATCTCAACATTTGCACTTGATTTGGTTAATATTTCTTAGTTCTAGATCCCTTTTTCAAAGTTCCCAACATCCACACTATCATTGTTGTTAATTTTTGGGTTGCTTTGAAAGTTCTCACACCATGTTATGGTTGCACTTCATGTAATATGGCTTGCATGGTGAAATTACAATCCCTTGTTATATCTTACACTATTTTAGTTGATTGACATTTGAAGACATTGGTATGGGAGATTTTAAAAATTTAAGGAATGGGCATGGTGTGGAAAAAGTAGTGTTGTTGTCCCAATAAATATGACATGTGTACCTTGTTGTGCAATTAAATATTCCATATGTCCCTGTGTCCTTTGTGTCAACCTACTCAAAGTTTGAGAGTTAAGCAGTTGGAAAAGGTGATCCAAAGGTGATACATTGAGCCAACATCAATTTGTGTGGTGTCGTTTGGTGGAATGGAATCGTTGAAGAATAAAGCTAAGAAAATCAATGATTGGGTGGGAGTTGGGAAAAAGGCCAAACCATTGGTCCTTTACACTGAACCATAATAAAGTGAAATTTATCTTAAAATGTAGAAACCTCAAAACATATAAACATAAGCATGCAGGCCCCAAAAATACTTATATATAGATGGGCACTCAGGTCTAGCATCCTGGCTCACACACCTATAAAATATGTACTTTTATAACTTGGAGTTCAACCTAAGTGTATTATTTAAAATGAAACAAAACCTTTAAAAACACAATTATTTAAGAGTTTGTTTTCTCAATTATATTTTAAGCTAAAAATAACACAAGCATAAACATCAAAGGCCGATGTTATCATGATTCGTCCATATAAAACTGAAAAAAGTATCGAATTTTTTTGGTTAAATTACTTACGTTAAAAATAGATAAAAGCAAAAAATAAAAACACACTGAATTTTAAAATGGAAAAGCATCTACGTCGATCATCAATATTTGGTTAATAAAAGCAGAGGAAAAGTGTAAGCATCGATCATCTATATTTGATTAAAAAAAATAGATCATCTATATTTGGTTAACAAACTCAAGGGAAAATCATAAATGTTGATCATCTATTTTAGTTTTAGCGCACTAGGACATCCATAATAGAGGAGCCTGCGACCAAGCTAGGTTTGATGACCTAGGCATGTAGGATCCATGCACGTAGCGTTGGAATTACTATAATTAGATATTTCAGATGAAGTTTTTTAGAAAGTGACTCAATTTTGTAATCAATATATTCTCTCATTTCTTCCTGCAAAGACAGGAAAGGAAGAAGAAATAAAATTACCGTGTTTTCAATAATTTTCATATTCAGTGCACCGATTCAATTTGTGCATCAATTTTCTATTTTCTCAGCAAGAAGTACATATATATCGATCATGTATGTTTAATATAAATTCAAGAGTGCGAAGGATTATGAGTTATTGTTTTTGGAAGGTCCTTTCATTTATATTCAAGATTTGAAAACGAAAAATTTTGAATCCAATTATCTGAGCACACTCGGTACAAATGATATAGTGATTTCAAATGCTCAAACTGGCCAATGTAATAATTAATTAATTCTCTGTTCACTGCATGTCTTCTTCTTCTATACATTTTGGCCATTAATTGATTATAATTAATTACAACTTGAATACACGATATTCTTTCTTGAGTTTAAGTTGAAGACAATTAACAATAATATGATAATTACCAATAAGATTGAACTGTAAATTCTAGATAATGATTTCTGTTTTAGATTTAATTATTCATCACATAAATTTACTTACTATAAACAATGGTAACTTAAATTGTGGTATTAATTGATTGTGCATTCATTTTCATGTGTTTTTTAACAGAATATGTAAATAGTACATATTTGGTGCCTATAAACACTACCCTTGTACTACGCATAGTTGCAGGAAACCCGCAGATTAAAAAGAAAACAAAAACAAAACTCAGGTATATTAAAAGCTATTATATTATACTTGCATGCATAAATTTATAAGTACTTGGAATCAATTAGTAATAGCCTTTTCGTAATATTTATCTTTTATAAGGATTTTTGTTGTTAAATATTGGTAAGATTTAATGATGGAAACAGAGAATTGTTAAGCAATTGTAGGTTTTAATGTCTCCATATGATCCAATAGTTTATGATATGGTATCATGAGATACTCAAAATAGAAGGAAAATACTTGTTTGTGTCAATTAATGCAGATAAAATCATGTGATAAAGATTAGTCAAGAAAAGGAAATAGATGGAAAATGCATTGTTTCTGCACAAACTTCTACTTCTCATATGTAGCAGGTAAGTTGGTTTGTGCATATTTAATTTCATATATATTTTGTTGGGTGATTTGTATAAATAAACGAGTCATTCATGCATGCAGTTCAATAAGACAATGAAAGAGGAGGAGGATTTTGGAGGAGATGTGTATGCATTACTCCCACCTCCAGATGCATACCAAGTTCTGAATACAAGAGATTCATTTCAAAAAGATACTATCGTCACCAATTCATCTAAATATTCTCCAATTCATCACCTCCATTGGACCTTTATACCATCCCCCCTTTCCCTTTCCCTCAACCTATACCCTATATATACTGCCTCCCTTATCCACGCGTTGGAGAAATTCTCCCTACCCCACTCTCTCCCACCCCTGCCTATGACTTCCTCCATAGTTCACTTGGAAATTACCCCCATTCACCCCTCCTCATCCATTTTTCCCATTCATGGCATGGCTTAGCAGAGTGTCAATTAAACTGTGTCCCTCCGCATTAGGTCACAATACCTGAGAACCCATAGTTCTGTTTTCACACAGATTTCCAATTTATCATCAGCTGCTTAGAAGTGGTCCCACCTCGTTCCTCCCCAGAAAGACATAACATATGTCCACTAAATTCCTTGAAATGTGCTTCGTACTTGTGACAGTTCCCCATCTCTATAAACCCCAAGCTGGTTAGACAGTCTTCATGGATAATCACCTTTGTTGACATGGATATCCTGAAGCAGCGAGTTCTCCATTCCACCAAGCCAAAAAGACCTTGTATTTTGTCTTACCTTACCAGAACAAAACAAAAAGCAGACGATGATGCTATGTTGGCCCTTGACCAAGTTTTGAGGAAACCTTGGTCAGGTTTGGACCACCTTTTGGACTTCGACGCGAGGATCGAAGATGGAGCACGATGGCGAAGCTGAGATCGCGGATCTCACTTATTTTGCGGGCTATGTGGACCTAGCAAAGGTTTCATTAGGGTTTTTGTAATGGGTTATGGGATGTTGACCCATGGGTTTACCCATGTTTAGGCCTTTTTGTAAGGAAATGTAAAAGTATAAATAGATAAGAATGTATGATAAAAGTAGCATAAGGAKAAGATAGCTTGCAAGGCTAAGTGAAAGTAGGTTTGGGTTTCTTTGTGAAASAAATTGTATATGTAAGGCTCTGTGATCAATAGAGAACTTGGCTTTGTGTGGTGACCTAGTTTTGGGAAGGAGGATATGGTGCTCAGTGCACAAATCTCTTGTCCTCATTGAAGCTTGGCTCTGTGGCTTAGTGCACATGAGCAGATGAATGTAAGAGAATTGAAGAATAATAAAGAAGATGAACCAGTTGGTGGATGTAGCCCCACACTGGGGTGAACCACATATATCTTGTGTCTTTTGATGTGCTTTATGATGTGTTGCTTACATTCTGAATCTGCTTAATGCTTTGTTATTATGTATGTTGGATAGATCTAATGTTGTTTAGTTCTTTACTTGTGATTTATGAATGAATGCTAAATCTAACTCAATGCTATGTGCTAAGTGGTTGAAGTACTTGATCTTTATTGTTACTGTGTTGATCTATCTTAGGGTTTGTTTTGTGATGTTAATGAAGCTAATGAGTTCATGAATATCATCTTGTAGTGTTAATATAGTACTCTGTGAAGTGTTGCTATCATAGATCGGTGTCCCATCTTGGTTACAGACACCTGAGTCCTATAACCCCCCCTTCTCCTACCTTGGGTGAGACTTTTCTTGCTTCGCAGGTGTTACTGAAAGGACCGATAGTTAGGGTTTTTTTGGTGCATTGTTGAAGCGTTGAACCCTGGGTATGCCCCTATGCCAACGAATGGTTTCGTTATCGGGACCTGAAACTATGATTGTTGGGAACTGAAGAAAAGATAAGCTATGTGCGTAGATCTGTTGTTGTAGTGTGCAGTATTCTACTTGACTTGCGAAGCTCTGTGCTAAGAAAGAAATCTGATCTGAAGAAAAGAGGTAATATCTTAAAAGAGGTAAAGATTTTTTCTTTGATAAGAGTAAGATAAGTGAAAGTTTTTGTTTCAAAAGCATGAATTTAAGTATGTGTAATAGATTATTTCCTAGTCTGAAAGCTAGGACGCAGTTGGAAGAAAGAGTTGATCTAAGTAAAGCTAATAGAAATGAAGAAAGATGTGTTATTCCTATGCATAGAAAGAATTTTTGGACTAATAAGTGGATGCAGGAACTTAGAAAGAATTTTTGCAGATTGCAGGTCCAACACTGTGATCCCAGTGTGCAGTATAGGAGAGGTTGGGGAAACATTTAAAAAAAAGAGAGGAGAGACACTATGTTATAATTGCAGAAGACTAGGACATCTTGCTAAGGAATGCCCTGGTATAGGTCCTATTTGTCTTTGTTGTAAAGTTGTTGGTCATGAGGTTGAGGATTGTCCAAAGATGATTGCTAAAGTTGAAAGGATGAACATGAGACAAGAATACTATCAAGGGACTAAGAGCATGTTAGAGAATCATAAAGAGAAAGAATCAGAGAAAGTTCAGACTACATTAGAACAATTGAAAGAAATGATGAATGATCACAAATATGTCAGTTTAGCAGAGATCCTTAAAGTAAAACAGTGCATAAATACAAGAATAGAAGACTTTGACATAAACTGTGTCTTGGATGAAGAAACACAAGTGAATATTATGACAGAAGAAACTTGGGAAATTTTGGGAAAGCCTATTGTGATACCTTCATTGGGAAGGATAGGAATGTTTAAAGGAAAGATGATAACCCTATGTGGAAGAGTTACTAATGTACCTATTATTGTTCATGGAACATCAACTGAAGAGGAATTTGAAGTTATTAAGTTTGTTGAGAAAAATGCCCCTTTCCTACTTTTGCTAGGTAAGACTTGGATTGAGAAAGATCAGATCAGAAGGAAAGTAGAGGAGGAAGCTATAGAAAAGAAAAAGAAATAACTAAGGGATTTCATAGCCATAAAAATAGACTGACTAATAGAAGAACGAGAGGATAAGTCGAAGAAACAGAAGGCAAGAGAATTAGCTAGCAAGATTGAAAGAATGCAAGAAGGTTTGAAGGGCCTATCCATGCAAGAAAGAAGTATATCCACCCAAGAAGTAGTAAGAGAAGGGATATTAACTTCAGAACCTGTGAGAGCACATCAACAATGCAAAGTCACTATGCTAGGAGAAGATAAGAATAAGAATGGAAAGAGGATTCCAGAAATAGTTAGAGGAACTTAGATCATAGGAAAGAAGACAAGGAAGCTCAATAAGAAGAAATCTGAGTTAGAAAAGATATAGTAAATTAAAAAGAACAGATGGAAGACTTCACAGGAGACAGGTTTGCAAGATCTAAACCTCGTCGGAACAATAAAACCACGCAAAATGGGACCTCTCCCTGGAGAAACTATATGATCATTGGAGGTGCCTCGCCCATTAGAATGATGCTCTAGAATGGCTAGAAAACACATTTATGGGCGGATGGATCACTTTTGGGACGTTGAGACCGCACCATAACAGATAGATTCACATTGATGGAAGCAACTCTGTCCGTTGGAGGAATCCGTTATGACGCTCGCTTATTTAACCCGTTGGTCGTTGCACTGGGACCACTTTTTTCCACATGTTATTAACTGAGCTATCAAAGAACTGATTGTGTGTCAAACTCTGTTATCAGAAGCTAGACATCACCATCCATTTCTATACCCTGCCTGTTCGTTCACCTACCCCGACCTGCCTGTTTTAAAAGTGAAAATGTCGGGCGAACACATTGAGTTAAAGAAGTTCGTCGAGGAGGTTTTTAACAAGTTTATGGCTGATAGAGATATGTCTGAAGGTATCCAGGCATCATTGACCAGGGGACTACAGGATTCACCTTCGACTGGATGATATTCTGACCATACTAACCCCGCGACTGAACAACGAAGTAAGCATCGCAGTGATTTGGATAACGTGAAGAAGATCTCATCGATTTTACCAGAATATATCCTACCTTTAGCTGGCGTGGTTAACCGTGACATCATTCCACAAGAATATGAGTACACTTTGATCTCCATGTACATTCTGAAGGCAATACGTGTAGTTGGGAGCCAGTTGGGATAGATCTCGTTACTAAAGAACAACGACTTCAACCTTGGAGATAGAAAGAACTATGTCATGCTAGCACCCCATAGATACCTGACGAAGTAAACTAGAAATAAGCCTCACATTATCTCCTAGCCATGGATTAAGGAGTTGATCACAGTCCACTATGCTCAACATGATGAAGGTTCCCAATTTTGGCTGACACCAGGGGGTTAACACTTGCATTAAACTCCTCTTTTCGTGCTACCATGGTGATACCTGTGGCTCGAATGATGGATTACTTTGGATCCGGTGTTGATCCACTTGATTATAGGATTAATCATGAAGGGACCCAAACTCAACAATTTTACCCAGGGAAGGCCTTAGACTGATCACTAGCACCGCGCATTAAGGAGGAAAATGGCAAAGTTGAAAAGGGAAATCGAGGCTACACGGTAGCCTCTATCTAGGATGGTGTAGTGTGCCTCGCTTGACAACTCATAGCTGACAAGCTCGTAAGAAAGAACCGCCCCACACAGGTCACCGGGTTCATGGTGGACCTCGTAGGAAAGTGTGTGGAGGGCATGCAAATGAATTGGGTGAGTTACCACGTCAACGAACTCGAGAAAGACTATCGTGAAGCTCAGGATCAGGGATACGAGTTCCACTTCAGTTGATTGCATGTGCTGATCTCATTTGTTTCTTGGTAAATGCTTGAAGGAGCCACCTTCCCAGAGATAGAACCATCAAATCCGTTGGCCACTAGGTTCTCTACCTTGTGGTACACCAACGACATGTCAAAGCAATGGCAGTCGAACGTTGTGTTCCATGCCTATTATCAACAACTGAAGGTTTCCATTGAAGCCTTTCCATGCATGACACTGCACACCTTGCACCAGTACTGACCTTTTATGAAGTTCCGTGTAGATTGACATTTTATATATATCACTGTGCGCAGAGATGAGATCAAGGAAGAGTTGAAATCATATTACAAGCTGATTGATGAGGACATGGAGAAGATCACCAAGGAATGGCCAGAGGAGTTCCTTGTACTGGTCGATGATGCAGAACTCTCTGACCCCAACATCATAGGAATCCCCTTAGTCACTTGGGTCGAGCATGTTGGATAGTCCAGTGTGAAGAAGAAAAAGAAAAAAGAGGAAGTCCAGAATATAGAGACCGGTGAGGAAGACAGTGCCTCTAAAGGAAATGGATCTAGCTCGCCATGAGGAGGAGACAACGCAAATGGACAAGGAGGAGGGGATGAAGGAGAAAAGAAAGGAGAAGGTGAAGCTACACCACTGAAATATCTCCCTACTATAACACTGCAGAAGAGAAATGTTTATCCAAATAAACCTTCATCAAGAAAGAAGACGTGCGCTAGTAAACCCCAGGTGGAGGCCACACTCATAGAAGATGATATCAGTCTAGTCTGTGGAACGATGGAGGATGCATCCGAAGGTCTCTTACAGAGATATGAAGCGAAGTAGGAAGAGCTGTATGAAAGGGTCGAGAAGGAGCTGAAGGAAATACAAAAAGACATTCATTTGAGCCATGCAGTACCCACTACGTCTTATTCGTCATAGGTTGCAGAATAGGGGGATGAGTCCACCCAGCTAAGAAGACTAGCAGATGCGACAGAGGCTCGACTTCAGAAGGTCTAAGAAGAGAAGGAGAAGGATACAAAAGCCTTGAAACAAGAAAAAGAGGAAGTCTTAGAGAAACTACGAGTTGCGCGGTACTATGTAATCACCAATGAAAGGGAGAGAGATGAGTTTCGGGCGATGCTTGAGGAGGACAAAGTGAAGATACAGAGAGAAAAGGACCAACTGCTCGCAGAGCAGACTGCGATCAAAGAATCAGTGAGTAAATCACTTTTCTCTATGCCCGACTTGGCACAAGAGGAACACGAATCGATTGAGATTCAAGTGGCGAAGCTCACTAAGGCCATCCATTAGCTTCAAGTGTGGATAACAGAGTTGGAAATCCAAGCAGTACCGAGAACCCCGCAAGAAGTGCATGACCAAAGAGAGGAATCCACCAAGAACACAATAGGAAGGATCAGGGCCCTCACCTTAGAGTGAAAACAGTCGAGTGATAGAAGTTCACAGACTTATGAATGACTCACAGAAGATCCAGAGCTGAAGAAACTGGAAGCGCAACTACAGGAGGCACAACAGCAGGCCTTCATCGTGTAGGCGCAGATGAAACTCCTCACCGTAGTTAAGAGAATGAAGATATCTCAAGAGAAGTGTGAAGTCCAACAACATATTACTATCATCCAAGGTAGAGTAATGGAAGTCAGGCAGAAACTAAAACCTGTGCAGGATGAAGCCTGCAAGGTGTTTGAAGAAATTGAAGGACAAGGCTTTCAACTGGACCAATTGGTTGCAATAGTGGAACAATGCCTAGAAGGACTTGTTACAACGCAGACAATCCAGGAGCTCGTTGAGAAAGAGGGTCAGGTGGCAGCAAGTTGAAGTAGCTCGAGTGAATCTTGAGGCCTTCAAAGAAACACTATCTAGATCTAAGTGACTCAAGATGAGTCATAGGTGAGTGTTGGGGGTCTGTTGGCCCTCGACCAAGTTTTGAGGAAACCTTGGTCAGGTTTGGACCACCTTTTAGACTTCGACGCGAGGATCGAAGATGGAGTGCCATGGCGGAGCTGAGATCGCGGATATCACTTGTTTTGCGAGCTATGTGGACCCAACAAAGGGTTCATTAGAGTTTTTGTAATGGGTTATGGGATGTCGGCCCATGGGTTTACCCATGTTTAGACCTTTTTGTAAGGACATGTAAAAGTATAAATAGATAAGAATGTATGATAGAAGTAGCAGAAGGGGAAGATAGCTTGCAAGTATTTTTGGGTTGCTTTGTGCAATAGATTGTATATTTAAGGCTCTGTGCTCAATAGAGAAGTTGGATTTGTGTTGTGACCTAGTTTTGGGAAGGAGGATATGGCGCCCAGTGTGTAGATCTCTTGTCCTCAGCGAAGCTTGTCTCTGTGTCTTAGTGCACAGGATTGGATGAAAGTAAGAGAATTGAAGAATAATAAAGAAGACGAAGCAGTTGGTGGACGTAACCCCACACTGGGGTGAACCACGTATATCTTGTGTCTTTTGATGTTCTTTATGTTGTGTTGCTTATATTCTGAATTTGCTTAGTTCTTTGCTATTATGTATGTTGGATAGATCTAATGTTTCTTATTTATTTACTTGTGCTTTATGAATGAATGCTAAATCTAACTCAGTGTTATGTGCTAAGTGGTTGAAGTACTTG
>JASDQU010735308.1:54587-65859 GCA_032191745.1 Picea mariana
CAAGCCCTTAGGAATCTTGTTATCTTCCATGGATATAATTTCCTTAGGCTTATAAAGTTCATTTTGAATGAAAGAACATATGCTCTCATCGCTAGGGAAGACCTGCTATGATTCTATATTGTCATGGATATGTGGATGATGTAGATATTGAAAAGTACAATCATGTATGTGTGGCGGAAGTTGTTGATTAGGAGAGGCTGCAAAAACAACTAACCGATCAACCATTGAGTTCAATTCCCTCTTAACATGAGTAATGTTGAAAGCTAATAGTTCGAGATAAGTGCCCAAATAGTTTGGGTGTAGTGTTTCATCAACTTGTTGCTAGGGGAATATATCTTATGTACAAGGTTCACAACAAGCTCGGAATCCCCCAAAACTGTAAGGTGACCATAACCTAGATTATAGGCATTTTCAATGCCTAATATTATGCTTCGAATTCAATGACATTGTTTGTGCAAGCAAACTCTAACCTATAAGAAAAGTTATGAATTTTCCCCAAAAGAGAGTACAATATAATTTCATCTTTGTTTCCTTCATTAGATCATGAACCATCAAAGTTCATATGCCACATACCGTCATCTAAGTCGATTTGTTCCAAGGGAGTGTTATCCTCCTTGACAAATATGTATTACACCCCTAGGTCTTCTTAGATATAATTCACATTAGGCTATGGAACACTTTCTATGTAAGGTGAAATCCTTCCCTCTCTAAGGACTATGCTGTTTTTACCATTCTGAGGAATAGATAAATGTGTCCCATCGAGTGAGAGGTATCCACCTGTCAAAGCTTGCCAATATCTTCCTAGGATGATTGAGTAGTTTCTTACTGGCATATCAATTACCTAAATATTAAGGGTTGTCCTTATTTCAGGGTGCGTGCACAAAACCAAGGCCACGTCCTTGATTTCACCTATGGGTGTTTTTTATAGACTATTATAAGAGAGCATGCTTCTGGATTTTTCATTTGTACAAGAAAATCCTAACTCTTACATAATAATCTTTGACATTACATTTGGGCCTGAACCACTGTTAATGAGGAAACAATGGACAATCTTATCCATAATCTTTATACAAATATAAAATGGGGGATTTTTTACAGGGTGTCTAAAGTTATGTACACCTACTTTATTTATAGAAAAATCCTCTTCATCTACCTCTTCAGAGAGGTTGTCTACAACAAAATATATTCCTTCCATGAATTGTTTTATATGCCTTTGTTGTTCAGGGATGGCAACCATGTCCATAAGGCTTGCATTTTCTTTGATGTTGACCAACTGATTTAGAATATTGTATTTGAAAGAGGGAAGAGGGGAGGTAGTTCCTTGACTGTTAGGATCCTTAAGAACCTAAATAGTAGAAACTGGTGAGGATGAGCTCGAGATAGAAGAATTGAGGGGAGGATCATATTTGATTTTGGGAGCATAGGATTTATTCCTAGTATTGATGATCATGACATATTCTGGCTCTGCAAAATCCAGGACAATGATGGTAGTTTTAGGTCTCTTACCAAATATTTTATCTCTAGCACTCTTCTTTACCTCACATGTACTTTCCTCTTGGTGCTCCTCACAAAAGTTGCACCAACTACGAGGCATGATAGCTTTAGGCTGAAAGTTATTTTCATTTGGATTTCTAAGGGGGGGTCCAGAAGAGGATGAAGCTCCAGGGGTAAGAGGGGAGACATTTCCTTTTTGCTCATATGCTATTATATGATTATTCATGTCTTGTACAAGCTGTAAGAGGGAGGACATGTATGTCTGTTTAATTGAATCTCCCTGAGGAAGACATGTTCTTTCAAGCTGTTCTTCATATTCTAAACATGTATGCAGAGCAAAACCTAGGTTATCAATGGCCTTTTCCTCAAGCCTATAATGATAGGGAGAAGGTAATGCATTATAATAATGCATGAAAGCAGCTTGGTTATGAGGTCGAATGAGTTCAGGGATTTGATTGTATAACTTGGTGAAACACAAGCTGAAGGAATTGATGGTCTCACCATCCTTATAAGCGATGTTATTGTATTCTCGTAACTGCTTGACTGAGCTTTTGGATTTCCCATAGGTGGATTTGAACCAATAGACTAACTCCTCCCAAGTAGATAAAATCTTATGAGGGATATCGAAGAAATCGATTGCGACCTTCCCTTCAAGGGAATTGACAAATAAGCGCATGCAAGTGCCAAATTAAGAAGAGAGTAAATGTATGAGCAGTAGGTGCCAAGTTAAGAGGAGAGGAAACATGCCACAGAGTGGTTGTAGCATCTTCTTCAAATTGAAAAATCCCATACTTTTTAATGACTTTGGTGGGGTTTGTGGTAGATTGGACAGGGACTTGGTGACTATATAAGCTACCAATCAATGACAAAGATTAAGATTGATATGAAGAAGCACCTCTAGTGCCACCAAAGCCACCACTAGATTCCATCTTGTGGATAATAGGTAAGGGAGAGAAAGATGAACCGGATGAATCAAACATGTTCTCCTCAGAGTACTTTGTTGGGTTGATAACACAACGTTCCTTCTTCCTATTTCAAAAATAGGATTAATTTTAGGTGATAAGCCTCTTCTTCTCCTAGAAACATGAGGGTCTAAGGACATGAAAAGAAGATCAAATATAAAAAAAGAAATTTATGGCTGATTCCTAAGCTGTCTACATCTAGCTTCCCAACGTTCTTGGGCACTTATGTCTTGTTCAATTGCTACCCATGAATGATTAAGCTCAACCCAAGTATTAGAATTATCTAAGATGGTATTAAACATGTTTAAAGCAATGTTGGTATGATCTTGAAGACCGAGCTCAATATTGGGCTGCCTTGCAACATGTACAATCATTAAGAAATGAAATAATCAAAGGATCAATATAAAAAATGTAAATATATTCAATGATAATAAAGGATAAAAATCAACCCGAGAGATATGGAAGATCTCCCCAGTATGGTTGCCAAATAAATATTGAAGAAAATATATGAAATAAGATTACTCAAGTATTTTCGGATCTTACTTGGCTAAAGAAATATATACAAGAATATCACCATATGTTTATAGCCATCAAAAATTGTTTCCTAATCCACAAGTATTGGTTACAAGGGTTTAGGATGACTTTTTTTAAAAATGAAAGATTGCTGAAAAAATTCAATGTTTATGTAATTTTTTGAATATAACAGATGCAGAAATAAATGTAGAGACATAAGTAAAAATACCAACTCAATAATCAACACAGATGAGACATAAACCAATCGCTTATTTCATTCCAATTTATCTAAGAATCGTTCTCTTTACAAAATTCCTTGAGGAAGTTTGGACCAAAGTCAAACTTAGATTTCCCCGATGAAAACCATACAAAAGGACTTCTGACAAAAAGTAAAAAAATTGAACTTTAAAAGCTGGATCAACTTGCCACATATTGCTGCCCACTTGACTTTGCACAATATTCTTTATTAGTCATGAAATTTAATTCAAAAACAAACAAGTCTACACAGACTATCAAAGATAGATCAACACCTCTGAAAAGCAAGTGTTTGAATGATGTAATTCAACCTTGAATCTTGCTGTCTACAATAGGACCCTACTATCATAAAAGAGAATTAGGCTTTCAATGAATTAAATAATGAATGAAAACTGAATTATCTCAATAAAACTCAAGAGTAGACCTTAGTATGCTTTCTCCTTCTATTCTCCTCTTGTTCCTCCTTCTCTTTTTGCCTTTAAGCAATCAAAATTAGTTGAAGTAGTTAAACTACCTCTTTAGTTAAGCAAGCTAAAACTCAACCAAATTTTTAGTTTAGGGGGAAAATTAATAAAACAATAATAAGGGTCTTTAATAAATAATAACTAGTAGGTGGGACCCCTTGTGACTCCCTTTAGTTTCTTTAACAAGAATAAACACAAGTAGTTAATCAATCAAACACATCCCTCCTTGTGGATCGTGGATCCAATCATCACTCTCATAATTTGAAAATTAATATCAATGATATTTGAAACCATATCCAAAAATATAATATCCAACATATCCAAAAAATAGTGTGCTGTCCAAAAACTTCAGAAGTCAAATGTTCTCAACAATCAATAAATAAAAACACTCAAAAACCATATTTTCCACTTTGGGAGGCAATTTTCCCCTTGTTGCTGCTGTCTCCCTTTGATTTCTATGAATTTTCCTTAGGCTGTGTGGAACCTTTAGGCCTGATCTCACTGATAACATGAGAGCAAACATCTATCAAATGCATGCAGGATGAAATAGATTTGGCAGAGTCATTTGAGGGAGAGCAGGGGGAAACAAAAAATTTTCCTTTATTAGGAGCATGGTGGGCTTCGGTTTTTAACCTTTTTCTTGTGTGGGAAGATTGTACTGGTGAGTTTGCATGGGAAGCTTGGAAAATTTGGTTAACTGATGGAGGAGGAGCAGGTAGAGACAAATTGGGCCAGCCATGATGTTGGGATATTGCCGAGTGGACAATCTGTTTCCATCCATCATTTTTAGGGACTTCAGGTTATAATGAGACATGAGGGGGAACCGGGATACTAGGGACATGAGGGGGTTGGAAAGGAGGCGTTTTTGGCCTAGGTTGGACCACTCCTTGTCCAATCCAGTTAAAAAATCCAGCTTGAAATAGCTGGCTAAACTCTTGTGAGTCTGCATCAAAATGTATAGAAAACCTTGGCCTTATAGGGCCCCTGTTACAATTTCCTCTTCCCATGTTACCCTGGCCATGGCTACCTCTGCTGGAGAAGCTCATTCCTGTATGCATTAATTATTAGCAACTAGTTTCTTCAACAAACCATACATGACATCTCTTTAAATATGAAACAAAGTTTGGCTCAAAAACACATTAGACTCATGAAATCCAATCCACAAAATCGTTTAATACCTGTCAATGAGTAGGGGGTGAATAAGGGTTCTGGGATATATGAGGGATTAAATTGAGTGAAAAGTGGTAAAATGAAGGGGGGTATATCACAATTACTGCTCAACAAATCATCAAACAATCAATTGTATTGTAATAACAAAACATATCAACTGTAACTCATCCCCGTGCCATCCTTCTACTACTATAATATAGAGTTTTCATTTAACTATAATTTAATTTTAAGAACATGGAGTGAATAGTGAATCTGGGAAGGTGAGGGGACTGGTAACGTGCGTAAAAATGAGAGAATGGCAGGGAAATAATGAATACTTCTCATAAAACAAATCAAGTAATCAATAAACATAACTCTATACTCAATAAAAAAATACCAACACCAATTCAATAATTACTGTGTATCAAAACTGTTCACTGTTCAACATTCAAATTCTTCAAAACTTCTCAATTAGAACAATTTGCAATCATACTCATAATCAAAACAATTTTCAACAGTCGTGTTAAGAAAATGATTGCTCTCTAATTTCTTTCCTTTCCTTTTAAGAATCGAAAGAAAACACACAACAACATTGCTCCACCTCTATCCATAATACATTGTTATAAAAATATCATACACTATCCATAAATTCACAATCGGCCAATTAAAACATATGCACAGGTCCCTTTCCAAATTGAATAGACTTATAAAACATGCCTCATTTCATACATTCTTCAACATATCAACCAATAAGTTCATGTAACGGAACCACAATCAACATGAACCCGAGCTTCATCACTGTCAATGCAACCATTCATAATATGCACGATGATTCCGTAATAGATGCACAATGAACATAATAGAATACACATAGTTACCAATTCCATAATTTGCTATAACCCTGATCGGGCCTAGTGAAACACATAGGAGTCTCTAATTTGCAATCAACACCCTGTTGTAGAACCCAATGATTCAAAGTATAACGAAAAAGAGGAAGCCATATGACTGCATATTATTACTCATTCTTGATTACAAATTTTCAATCGATTTCATCATAGGAAGACGAGATAGGGACTCGACAAAACATTCCATAACCACTCCACTTGATAACCAATATTTAAAAACCAAAAAGATGCTCGACAGGAGTAAGAATAGTTGGGAATTTTTTAAAATCGGGCTCTGTAACAAAAAATACAAATAGGTAATCAAGAGTGCACTCAGTCATCAATAGCACAGATAACTGGAGGTCCTCGGAGGCATATCAACCATAGGCAAAGACCCTTCGATACAAGCATAGTAGAAACCACAGGGTTCCTTATAACTCACGGTCTAGGCAATGTCACAACAATTAACCACAGAGGAAACAACGATGGGTAGGGTAGAAAAATGATGCACATAGTGCGTCATGCATTTGCAGAGGAGAAGTGAATGTCCATTAGATAGTGACAGTTACCTAGAACACACAGAGGTATAACCTCTGTCTATTTCTTAACGAATCATTTGAAAACAATGCTAGTGAGGATGCATAACCCGAGGCATAACTTATATCACCCAACAACCATATAGCATATATATCGACATTATGGCCACCCTAAGACCAACTTATGAGATACTTTGATGCAAGGACCATGTGAATAAGCCCACGACCATGACTCTGGAAAAATACACAACAACCAAATGGAAATCCGAACACGACTGGACAAGGTTACCCTCATAACTGTGAGGAAGAAACCATAAATAATACAGAGAGTGAAACCCTCCACCATTAAAATACAGAGTGATAATACCCATATTCATTTAAAAATCCATAGATACCCACCACAATTTTAACCATCAGAGAAACTAGCGAATGCAAAACTCAACGAAAACCAATTCTTTTACTTGGAATACGAATAATTACACAATCATTCCAGAGAGAAAAACCACACATTTACACAGTTGCAATTCTCAGGAAAACACAAACCCAAGAATTACTGAGCCATTGTTCGTTCATACATAGAGCGTAATTCATGGATGGGGTGAAAAAGAACCATACCTGTAACCGAGAGCTTAAAATGGTGAGCCGGCCAAGCGTTTTCTTCCCAAGCTTAACCACCAACAAATCAAAATGCAACAAGAACCATACGAGCGTGATGACTTGATGGGGGGAGTATGGAGTGATGTGCATTTACTACATGTCACTTCCATATCCTCTTCAATTCAATTCTAAAGTACAAGAAAACCAACACTCACCATATCATTTAAATCATGTAATCAATTTCCAAACCTTTGAAACTTGTGACAATATTCCTTTCCCAATCCACACCCAAAACATTCACGTTAACCCTTTCCAAGTCCTCACGCCATACCATATGCCTTGTGATATTATATGCGCCCGAAAATAACTCAAATGAAAATCACATAAAGACTAACCAACCATATAATAGTTAGGACTAACACTAGCATGTTTTACATTTCCATTTGCACATAGCCTTTAACATAGATTAAACATAGGCCCTTTCTTTTAGGATTGTTCCCATAAGTTTCTTCTCTTTGTTTTGGTTATGCCATTACTAACATATTTCTTGTGTATGTGTAGCCAGGTAATAAATCATGGTGACATGATTAAACATAGCAACTGTAAATATATGCCAATCATAACATAAAAATAAATCTTTAAATAACATAACATCCCATAAAATGCATCATCCACCTGTCACTACGTCGAAATGAAACCAAGATTGCATTGTCATCCATATAGGACCCTATAAGCAACATCGAAACAACAACAAAAAGTGTGTGATATCACTATCTTCGAGCCTCCAGTCTAGAAGGGGGTCCCACCTATTAGTATTATATTATTAGCATAATTTAAATAATAGGGCTTTAGCAATACTTTATGGGATAAATTCCTCGTTGCGATTTTAATCATCAACACATGGTTGATGCACTTTTTGATGGTACATGTACATGTTGATGCACGGTACACGTTGGTACTTGGTTGAGACACATATCTTGTGATGGTATGTGGTGATGTTGGTACATGCTTGGTAGAGGCATGTGTTGGTGATGTTGAGCATATGGTTTGAGATATGCTCTTGGTGATCTTGGCATGATTTTAATGCGGATGAGAGTGGATCTAGTTTCATGGATGAGACAATGATTGATTGGACATGTTGTTGTGACAATGATCGGTTGGCAATGACAGGTTGGATACAATGACATGTCGACAAGTTACATGTTGTTGATAGTGGAAGTGACAATGATAGTGGTAGCAACATTTGGTCTACATTTATATTTTAGGGTGGTAGGACGGGGCAAGAAAAGGGGGTTGTAGCCTCCTTTCGGTTGCAGCTGGAGAATTAGGGAGTTGGAGCTTCCTTTAGGTTGGAGCCTGATAACTAGGTGGTTGTAGCCACCTTTTGGTTGGGGAGCCAAAGAACCCAGGGGGTTGTATACACCTTTTGGTTGGATCCATAGAATTTAGGTAGTTTTATCCTCCTTTAGGTTGGAGCTTGTAAATAAGGGGTTGTAGCATCCTTCTAGTTGCAGCTAGATAACTAGGAAGTTGGTGATTCCTATGAATGAATTATTGATATATATAAGAAATAGTACCGTGGTTTTCTCCCATTTGGGTTTCAATGTAAATACTGGTGTACTATGTTCTTGATGTGATGTTGATGTTATGCTTCTTATGATCACATTCTTATGATATATATATTGAATGAAATCATAGATGATACATTGATGATAAACTATTGACATTGTTGATAAAGTGAAAGAATATATATAGTAGTATAAAGTGCTCATACTGATTCACCCCTGCCTCTTAGTATTCCAACAATTGGTATTAGAGCAGTTTCCTTCAATGAAATAATTTAACCACTGGAAGACAATTGTGAAGGAGTTCATGGAATACATCAAGAATGGAGTACCAATGTTTGATGGTCAGAGTGGTCTAGTGTATGAGATGTGGAGCAGAAGAACAAAAACCTTTTTGCAGGCACAGGGATATGATATTTGTTATTCAGTTGTTATAGGATATAATGGTTCAAAGAAACCAAAGTTTGCAGCCAAGAATGAATTGAATAAGAACAACAAAATAGAAATAGATTTCATCATGGAAGGATTACCTGATTCATTAAAGGAAAAAGTGGGAAAATGTTCATCAACTAAATAACTATGGGATAAGATACATAATATCTATTCTTCTCCCATCACAGAGTCAAATATTTCTACATAAGATACATGTACAAAAAAAGAGGTAAGATTCTCATCATATCAGAAAGATTCAAAAGAAGAAGAGTTCATAATAAAAAAAAGTGAGTTCTTTTGATTTAATTATGAAGAGCGCAAACATCTTGAAATTGAATGCCCTTATTTTAGGATTGAAAGTGACGAGACAAAAATTCCCAATGAAATAAAAGACAACCCTGATATTGAAAAGAAAAATAATCATGAAGCATATTTCAATCAATGAGAAAGATAAATTGAAAATAAAATAATCACATTGAAGATCCAATTTGAAGAAGAAAAGAAAACATAAAAAGTCACGAGGAATCATATGTTGAAGAAAGAACAATCTCATAATTCCAAATCTAAAAAAGTTAAGCAGATGATCATGATATTAAAGGATCAACTAGAAGTAGCTAGAAGGATTGAAGAAACTCTTGAGGATCAGAAGTAGTGTGTGGAAATCAAAATAACATCACAGAAGGAAGAAGTAGAAAAGAGAGAGAATATATTGATAGATCATGTTAAGGAAATAAATGACGACTTAAATAAGCTTGAAGCATAATTTGGTCAAGAATAGAGAATACTTGAAAAATAAATCATCTCCTTGAAGATCCAACTCGAAGAAGCAAAGAGGATGGAAGAAGTCATGAAGAGTCAGATGATGAAGAAATAAGAAGATGTTGAGAAGCTTGAAGAAAAAGTTTTCACATTGAGAATCAAAGTTTTCAATCTCAACATGAATATTGAAGAGAGAGAAACATCCACATCATCAGTAGAGAATGTTGAAGAAAATCCCTCCAGGTCACTAGAAAAGAAGAATGAAGAAAAGAGTAAGATTTATGCAGAAGTACTCAAAGGTAGAAATCATGGTCAACAAGAATCAACGAAGAATGAGTAATATAGATACATCTTCAACAAGACCTACCACATTCATGCAATAAAGAAGATTCAACCATGATGAATATATCCATATAAGAGGATATCATGATCAACCAAGGCATGAATTCAGAAGTACTACACAACAAAGAAGATCATTCACTCCAAGGTATGTAAATTTATTTTATGGTCATTGTTTTTATTGTACTAACTTTTAACATATGGTTGCAGATTGTAGGGCTTATGGAAGAAATGTTCAAACAAGAAAATATTATGTGGCCCCACATGAAATTGAATGTTACAAGTGCCATAAATATGGACACATAGCTCGTGATTGTAGAAGCATGATGGATACTTCTTTGAGAAATAACATTGATATCAGATATAATAAGGTTTGGAAAAGAAAACAAGAATAGGCAAAGGAAGATCAAATGAATGAAGGACAACCATAAGTCATACTCTTAGGATTGGAAATAGTATGAGATGAAGAAAAATACACAGGGAAAAAGAAATATGTGAGATATAGGAAGGTTTGGAAAATAAATGAAAAACAAAAAGAAAATAAATGAAAGGTCCCAAAGATCGCAGGATTTGCAGTAGTACGAGAAAGAAAACACGTGCAGGTGAATAAAGAACATGTTTAAGAGATTGTACTTTCAGGAATTGTAGTGCAAGATCAATCCACGGATAGAAAGGAAGAATTTAGAGTTTGGAAAGATGATGATCTACAGACGAAAAGGAAGATTAATTCACATCAGAGCAGGTATTTATATGATCCATCTGGCTTGGAGACTCCCAATAAATATGTATGTTGAACAGAGGGAGTCCATGAAGTAGCTAAGATAGAACCATCCTTCGAGCAGTGGTTGCAAAGACAAGATTCAAAACAGTCAGCTAGTAGAAGTACAAAGTAATAGATTGATTGGTTGAGAAGTAGTGTCCCCACACAAGAATCAGTTGGTAGGAAGAAGTTCATGATTGTATTGCACATATGTATTCAGGAAGGGATATATTTAGTACAATTTGTTCCATACATGCAGAGTTTGATATATCAGATCAATGGACATATTTTGATTCAGTCTGATAAACATGAACAGGTGATGATCAATTGTAGCATATTCAAATGAAGCCTTCATGATAGTTCAGTGACAGATGGCTCAACATTGTGGAAAATTGAGTAGCAGGGTTATGAATAGTTTGTGACATATAGACAAACATGGATTCATGAGATGCTTAACAAATACATGAAACATGGGTCAGATGCATAACAACATATTTACAATTAGAATCAGTTGGTCATAGAAAGACAAGCAGTGAAAGGCATAATAGAATAGGGAAAGAGAA
>JASDQU010735308.1:65909-83222 GCA_032191745.1 Picea mariana
AGTGACAATGATAGTGGTAGCAACATTTGGTCTACATTTATATTTTAGGGTGGTAGGACGGGGCAAGAAAAGGGGGTTGTAGCCTCCTTTCGGTTGCAGCTGGAGAATTAGGGAGTTGGAGCTTCCTTTAGGTTGGAGCCTGATAACTAGGTGGTTGTAGCCACCTTTTGGTTGGAGCCAAAGAACCCAGGGGTTTGTATACACCTTTTGGTTGGATCCATAGAATTTAGGTAGTTTTATATTCCTTTAGGTTAGAGCTTGTAAATAAGGGGTTGTAGCACCCTTCTAGTTGCAACTAGAGAACTAGGAAGTTGGTGATTCCTATGAATGAATTATTGATATATATAAGAAATAGTACCATGGTTTTCTCCCATTTGGGTTTCAACGTAAATACTTGTGTACTATGTTCTTGATGTGATGTTGATGTGATGCTTCTTATGATCACATTCTTATGATATATATATTGAATGAAATCATAGATGATACATTGATGATAAACTATTGACATTGTTGATAAAGTGAAAGAATATATATAGTAGTATAAAGTTCTCATACTGATTCACCCCCGCCTCTCAGTATTCCAACAATTGGTATTAGAGAAGTTTCCTTCAAGGAAATAATTTAACCACTGGAAGATGATTGTGAAGGAGTTCATGGAATACATCAAGAATGGAGTACCAATGTTTGATGGTCAGAGTGGTCTAGTGTATGAGATGTGGAGCAGAATAACAAAAACCTTTTTGCAGGCACAAGGATATGATATTTGTTATTCAGTTGTTATAGGATATAATGGTTCAAAGAAACCAAAGTTTGCAGCCAAGAATGAATTGAATAAGAACAACAAAATAGCAATAGATTTCATCATGGAAGGATTACCTTATTCATTAAAGGAAAAAGTGGGAAAATGTTCATCAACTAAATAACTATGGGATAAGCTACATAATATCTATTCTTCTCCCATCACAGAGTCAAAGATTTCTACATAAGATACATGTACAAAAAAAGAGGTAAGATTCTCATCATATTAGAAAGATTCAAAAGAAGAAGAGTTCATAATCAACAAAAGTGAGTTCTTTTGATTTAATTGTGAAGAGTGCAAACATCTTGAAATTGAATGTCCTTATTTTAGGATTGAAAGTGATGAGACAAAAAGTCCCAATGAAATAAAAGACAACCCTGATATTGAAAAGAAAAATAATCATGAAGCATATTTCAATCAATGAGAAAGATAAATTGAAAATAAAATAATCACATTGAAGATCCAACTTGAAGAAGCAAAGCAAACATAAAAAGTCACGAGGAATCATATGTTAAAGAAAGAACAATCTCATAATTCCAAATCTAAAGAAGTTAAGCAGATGATCATGATATTAAAGGATCAGCTAGAAGTAGCCAGAAGGATTGAAGAAACTCTTAAGGATCAGAAGTAGTGTGTGGAAATCAACATAACATCACAGAAGGAAGAAGTAGAAAAGAGAGAGAATATATTGATAGATCATGTTAAGGAAATAAATGATGACTTAAAGAAGCTTGAAGCATAATTTGGTCAAGAATAGAGAAGACTTGAAAAATAAATCATCTCCTTGAAGATCCAACTTGAAGAAGCAAAGAGGACGGAAGAAGTCATGAAGAGTCAGATGATGAAGAAAGAAGAAGATGTTGAGAAGCTTGAAGAAAAAGTTTTCACATTGAGAGTCAAAGTTTTCAATCTCAACATGAATATTGAAGAGAGAGAAACATCCACATCATCAGTAGAGAATGTTGAAGAAAATTCCTCCAGTTCACTAGAAAAGAAGAATGAAGAAAAGAGTAAGAGTTATGCAAAAGTACTCAAAGGAAGAAATCATGGTCAACAAGAATCAACGAAGAATGGGTAATATAGATACATCTTCAACAAGACCTACCACATTCATGCAATAAAGAAGCTTCAACCATGATGAATATATCCATAGAAGAGGATATCATGATCAACCAAGGCATGAATTCAGAAGTACTACACAACAAAGAAGATCATTCACTCCAAGGTATGTAAATTTATTTTATGGTCATTGTTTTTATTGTACTAACTTTTAACATATGGTTGCAGATTGTAGGGCTTATGGAAGAAATGTTCAAACAAGAAAATATTATGTGGCCCCACATGAAATTGAATGTTACAAGTACCATAACTATGGACACATAGCTCGTGATTGTAGAAGCATGATGGATACTTCTTTGAGAAATAACATTGATATCATATATAATAAGGTTTGTAAAAGAAAACAAGAACAGGCAAAGGAAGATCAGATGAATGAAGGACAACCAGAAGTCATACTCTCAGGATTGGAAATAGTATGAGATGAAGAAAAATATACAGGGAAAAAGAAATATGTGAGATATAGGAAGGTTTGGAAAAGAAATGAAAAACAAAAAGAAAATAAATGAAAGGTCCCAAAGATCACAGGATTTGCAGTAGTACGAGAAAGAAAACACGTGAAGGTGAATAAAGAACATGTTTAAGAGATTGTACTTTTAGGAATTGTAGTGCAAGATCAATCCACGGGTAGAAAGGAAGAATTTAAGGTTTGGAAAGATGATGATCTACAGACGAAAAGGAAGATTAATTCACATCAGAGAAGGTATTTATATGATCCATCTGGCTTGGAGACTCCCAATAAATATGTATGTTGAATAGAGGGAGTCCATGAAGTAGCTAAGATAGAACCATCCTTCGAGCAGTGGTTGCAAAGACAAGATTCAAAACAGTCAGCTAGTAGAAGTACAAAGTAATAGATTGATTGGTTGAGAAGTAGTGTCCCCACACAAGAATCAGTTGGTAGGAAGAAGTTCATGATTGTATTGCACGTATGTACTCAGGAAGGGATATATTTAGTACAATTTGTTCCAGACATGCAGAGTTTGATATATCAGATCAATGGACATATTTTGATTCATTCTGATAAACATGAACAAGTGATGATCAATTGTAGCATATTCAAATGAAGCCTTCATGATAGTTCAGTGACAGATGGGTCAACATTGTGGAAAATTGAGTAGCAGGGTTATGAATAGTTTGTGACATATAGACAAAGATGGATTCATGAGATGCTTAACAAATACATGAAACATGGGTCAGATGCATAACAACATATTTACAATTAGAATCAGTTGGTCATAGAAAGACAAGCAGTGAAAGGCATAATAGAATAGGGAAAGAGAAAACATCAGCATTAGAGATATAATAAGGACTTTTTTGAATAGTATGGTCAAGTAAACATGAGAAGTAAATGAATAAATCAAATTTTGAATGATTTTTATATATGTCAGTGAAATTCAAGAGGAAGCACCAATGGACAATAAAAAACACTAGAAGAGAGGAAAGGTAACATGTACATGTAGCCCTACATAGATCTACACAACATCATCAGAGAGACAGATCCAAAAAGGAATATTAGTAGAATACATACATGGAGACATACCCATAGGGGGAGCTATTCATTTACCCATGATTAATTACAATAGGTACAATGACAGGGGGAGTTATCTTTTGTTAAATAAGGAAAGAAAGAACAATGGCATGGTAACGAAGATACAAAACATATACATGACAACAAGGGGAGCAGCCCCAAGGAGAGATACCATTTTCCAATGATGTCAAAGGGGGAAAGAGAGAAACATTGAAGAGGAGAAATGATCATAGGGGGAGAATGAGCATTGGAGCATCAATTTTTCCATCAGTGCTAAAGGGGGAGATTGTTGGACAATTGGTTTGGATAGTTGGTTGTCATTGATGTCAACCCTTAGAGATTGATTTCAACCCTTGGTGAGTGTTACGAACCAACTATCAAAATAGCATTAAAAACCCTCAGAATAAGTACTCAACTCCTTGAAAAAGAGATAATTTTAGATAATAAGCCTCTTTGAGGGGGAAACCTCCTTATACACCACACAAATTTCCAAATATAAGATGATTCCAAATGCAAATGTCTCCTTGGTATATATAGGATACTAGGAAGTGCAATTACAACTACTGGACCCAAGACGACATAAATAAAATAACATTACTAATGTAATATGCCTCAATTAAGGGGTAATGTGCTACTATTTAGGGATTAACATGCCCCTCCCCTTCAAACAAGTGTTTATGCAATGCTTGATTAATTTTGGATGCTTCTGTATAAAAGACTCATCTTCCCAAGTGGAATCTTGAGCAGGTAGTTTCCTCCACTTAATGAGATACTCTGAAATGGATCTATTCCTCAGCTAGAGAATTCTTGTGTCAGTGATAGCTTTAGGCTCCAATATGATTTTTACTTCCTCGTCAAGTTCTGGAAATATATTTTGAACTGGGATCTTGTCACCTATAACCTTCTTTAAGCATGAAACATGGAAAACTGGGTGTACTCGCAAATATGCAAGAAACTCCAATTTGTATGCCATAGTACCAATATTTTTCAACACCTTATAAGGGCCATAGTACTTTGGTGATCATTTATTATCCTTCTTAACTTGCTTGAGGGACATTTGTTTGTATGGTTGTAGTCTTTAAAATACCCAATCCCCTAATTCAAAAATTCTTTCACCACGATGTTGATCTACTTGTTGTTTCATGTGATTTTGTGCCATGGTCAGGTTGTCCTTTAAGAGTTGGAGAACTTTTTATTGATGCTCGATGTGATCTTCCACTGCTTGAACCTTAGATTTTTATTTTAGAGAAGAAGTGATGGAAGGTGGGTGGTATCCAAAGAGTGCCATAAATGGTGTCATTTTTGTTGCATTATGAAAGGAAGTGTTATACCACCATTTTACTAAGGGTAACCATTTGAACCATTGTGTTTGTTTATCAGAGACAAAGAAACAAAGGTATCCTTCCAAACATTTGTTCACCATCTCAGTTTTTCCATCAGATTGAGGATGATAAGATGAGATATGAGCCAATTGATTACCCAAACAAGAAAATAATTCTATCCAAAAATGTCTAGTGAATATGGGATCTCTGTCAATTACAATAATCTTTAGGCTTCCATGTAGCTTTTGAAATGTCTCCATGAATACGGTGGAAACTGTATTGGCTTTGAAAGGATGAAAGAGTGAAAAAACAAGTGCATACTTGGTCAGTCTATCAACAATCACCATGATGACACTCTTTCCTTTAGACTTCGGTAACCATGTGATCAAATACATGGAAACCTCCTCCCAACACTGACTTGGGATGCCTAATGGTTGTAAAAGACATGGTTTATTAATTTTTTCCACCTTAGTTTGTTGGCAAACCAAACATTCTACCACAAACCTTTGAACATCAGTTTTAAGGCCATCAGAAAATATTTCCTTATTGACCCTATGGTAGGTTTTAAAAAATCCTGAGTGCCATCCTACCAGAGAGGTGTACAATTCTAATAGTACCTTTTGTTTGAGTTGGGAGTTATTACATAAATATAAGCAATCTTTGTACCATAGTGAATCATTTTTCCATGTAATTGTATTTGATGCACTAGAATCCTGCTGCAACCTTTGAATGAGAGTCCACACATTTTCTTCATTCTTCCATTCATCCATCACTTCTATTATCCAATCAGGTTGGATGATCGGGATAGCATAGAGAAAATCCTCAACATATTCATCCTTTCTTGAGAGTGCATCTGCCACAACATTTTGATTCCCTTTTTTATAAATGATTTCAAAATCATAACCCAACATATTGGTCACCCATTTTTGTTGTTCTTCTGAAGATAGTCTTTGATACAAGAAGTATTTAAGACTATCATGATCTATTTTGACCTTGAAGTGCCTACCTATTAGGTAAGGGCACCATTTCTTCAATGCATGTAGTGTTTCCATCATTTTATTCTCATAAATGGGTTTGTGTAATTCCTTTCCCTTGAGTGGATGAATTTCAAAAGAAAGGGGCCTTCCTTATTGCATTAGAACAACACCATTGCCTTTTCCCGAGGCATCACATTCCACAATAAAGGTTTTTGTGAAGTATGGTGTGGTAAAGAAAGTATCTTTTCACATTGCTTCTTTAAGTTGTTCAAAATGTTGAGTTTCCTCTAGAGTCCATGGAAATGCATCCTTCTTAGTTAATTGTCATTAAAGGTGTTTCTATTCTTCCATATTTCCAAAAAAACTTGCGGTAGTAACCTATCAAACCCCAAAATCCTCTAAGATTCTTCAATGTTTTGGGAATCAGCCAGTCCATCGTGGCCTTAATCTTGTTAGGGTCTACCTTGACACCTTCATGAGATACAATATGACCCAAATACTCTACCTCCTTTACCCCAAAGAAACATTTGGATGGTTTGGAATATAGGTGTTGCTCCTTTAGTAGTTGTAGCACCTTGTCAACATGTCACACATGATCCTCCCAAGACTTGTTGTAGATTAGTATACAATCAAAAAATACTAACACAAATTTTCGAAGGAAGGGCTTGAAAATGGAATTCATCAACCCTTGGAATGTGGAAGGTGCATTCGTAAGGCCAAAAGGAATGACCAAAAATTCATAATGGCCTTCATGAGTCCAGAATGCTATTTTTGGGATATCTGCTTCATTCATTCTAATTTGATGATACCATGAACAAAGATACAACTTTGTGAAATAGATTTCTCCGTGTAGTTCATCTAAAAATTCATCAATGATGGGAATGGGAAACTTATCTTTAATAGTGATCTTGTTGAGCTCTCTATAATCTGGACACATATGCCATGAGCCCTCTTTCTTGAGTACCATTACCACCAATGCAGAGTATGAACTTTGGCTAAGTCTAATAATGCTATCCTCTAACATTTCTTCAACCATACACTCAATTTCACTCTTCTCGGCATAAGGGTATATGTAAGGCCTGATGTTAGGAGGAACACTCCCAAGAATTAGGTGAATAACATGATCATGATTTTGAGTGGGTGGAAGACCTTTGGGAATATCTTCAAATACTTTGGAATCCTTATCAATGATCCCTTGAAAATCTAAGGGAATAGATGGATTAGATGTTTGAACATCTAGTGAGCACAGTTGTACAATTACACCCTGGTGCCCCTTTTTCAATAATTTTTTCATGCCATTATAGCTTACCACCTTACTGGGTTTCCCTGTGATACCCCTTTACTCAATTTCTTTTCTTTCCAATGAAAATTTCATGAAAAGTTCTTGAAAATTAAAAGCCACTGTTCCCAATTATTGTAACCATTGGACTCCAAGTACGACATCAACACAATCCATGGGTATAGCAATCACTGGACTATTCATTACATATTCCCCAATAGTAAGATTGATCTTGTTGCATTTTCCTGAGAAATTGATAGTTCCTCCATCTACAATCATTGCTTGAAACTTTGGCGCTGAATATGTAAAGAAATAGAGAGCTTTGTCTAATTTATAGTGAATTGAATTATGAGTACTACCAGAATCAATTAGGACTATTACCTTTTTCTTTTTGATATATCCTTCGATATTGAGGGTTTGAGGAGTGCTAATTCCATCCAATTCATTACATGATATTGTGGGAGTCATCTCTTCAGAAAAATATCTTCTACATTTTCATATTGAGATGGTTCTTGTTCTTGTTCTTGTTCCTCTTCACAATCTATGTAGAATAATTTATTCTCACCAAATTTATGTCCCTTACTGTACTTATTGTCACAATTAAAGTATAAATTTTTTTCTTTTCTTTCCTCCAATTATTGAGGTGTCAACCTTGTAGGTTGAGGTGTTTTAGAAGAAGGAACATTATTCTCTCGATAGATGTTAGGAGTGTTCCTTCTAGTAGCCATAGTCATATTTTTACTTTCAACATTTCTTGCCACATTGAATGCATTCTCTATTGATTTGGGTTCCCAAAGGTGAACCTCATGTTGAATTTTATCGTTTAAAGTTCCTATGAATACATCAATCAAGTGCACATCTATAATATTCATTACCTTTATATTCAATCTTTGGAAGTTATCAATGTGCTCTGCAACTGAACCCTTTTGCTTGAGATTTATCAATTGGCTAAAGAAGGTATTTTTCCTTGTATCCTCATAGTGTGCTATCATTTCTTCCGTGAAAATTGTCCAAGTGACAAGTGATTTGCAAGAACAAATCCATCGATACCACACAAATTGATTGGGTTCTAAATATAAAGAAGAAATTCATACCTTTTGTGTATGTGGCACATCATGTAGATCAAAGAACTGCTTCATCTAAAGTATCCATCTGATTAGATCCATGCCATCAAACTTCCTCATATTGATCTTAGGAAAGTGGTTGGTCTTCAACCCAAAGTTGGAGTTTCTCTAGTATTGATTCCTCTTCCTTGTATCATCATCATGAATTTCATGGGATACATTTTCACTTTCAGGTGGCATTTCTATTAGGAAACTTTTCAATCCTTCCATGATCTCCCTTTTAAAACCATCCATCTTAGTATCCATTATTTCCTCCAACTTAGCTTTAGTTGAATCCATCATCCCTTGTAGTTCATCTTTTGTTACTGTCTTCTTTTGTAAATCATTTATGTCCCTGTACATTTCTTCACCTACATCAAGAATCCAAGTAGGACTATATGGAGCATTATTTGGTGTAGAAGTTCTCTTTTTTGGTGGCATGTTGGCCAAGTATCACTTTTAAACCTTGACTTCGAGGTGGTTCTGCTAGACAATATTTCTTCTACTATATCTATAAAATTTTGGCCCTTTTGGGTCAGATTTTGTTTTTTGTAGTTCTCTGATACGTCTTGTTGGTTTTCCTCTCTCTTTTATATATTTACCATTATATATTGACCCCGGTTCTTAACCAAGAAGCTTCCCAACAAAATCCCTTAAATACTATCAGCCCCTCTGGCTACCCAAAAGGCAACACAATACACAGAGCGCACTGCGCACTCTCACTTGAGATAGCTCTTATGGGTGGCTGCAATACTCAGGTGTTTGCAACCTAGGACTGAACGAGATCTGTGCTTCTACATTGTAACATTTATTCTACGTATGCACACAAAATACTAGATCTACTTAATCACTTCATTCATTAAAAATTCATCAATTAATCAATCCCACAACATAGTGTTATCGTGGTTCACCCCCTCCTGGGTTATGTCCACAAAGATCTGGCTCTCAGGATTTTATTATGGTCTAGAAAGATATCACACCGCACGTGTTTACGTTCTTGGTTCTCACTTTCCTTAGCAGGCTCCTCAATCCCCGCGAGGATGACTAGATCGCACCAGGCTCCTTAGCCTGTGATCTAACCCTCGGGATCGAGTCGCTCATTCCCTCCTTAGCTCACCATCTTAATGATTCATACCATTCTTACAGTACTCTTCCTCTCTCTTTCCCCTCTCATGTGTTTCCTCTCTATTAGCCTCTCGTGTGTGTCCTCTTTATTAGCCTCTCCATTCTCTTGTTAGTACTAATTATTTATATTTTTGTCTCACCAGCCATTACAATGTATTAAAAAAACCCTAACCCTAGCTTTGTTAGGTCTTCCATGCATGTGTGTTGCTTTTCCTTCCATCTATCACTTTCCTCTTACATGCCTTTATTCCCAAAATAACCTTTCTTTCTGATTCATCTTGCTTCCAACAGGTCCCCAAAACTAAAATGTGGCTCGTCCCAAGCCACCTAACCCTGATGTGCCTCGTTGATCTCTCTTGCAATTTCTTGGAACTTCTCCGTGAGCTCCATTTCTTGCATTTGGGACTGTGCGGTCTTCTCCTTGAGTGCATCCAATACCTGCACTGTAATATTGTCGTTGACCATCCTTACACACTCTGGATGGGATTTTTCCATATTCATTTTTTCTTCTTCCACTTGTGAGATGACCTCTACTTCCCACTCTTGGAGCAGTTCCATTTGATCCTGGCGCTCCTTTTTTTGTGTCTGCGCAGCTATGAGTTCCGCTTATAGTTTCTTCATATACTGCGCTCCTTTGATGTGCTCCGTGATTGTCATTGTCTTATGCATCTTCTTGAGGTTCTAGATAGCTGCGCTTATCCTTTCTCCTTCCTAGTCCCACTACTGGACCTACTGATCCTCTTCTAGCTTCGTCCAGAGCTGTGCTTCTTTCTCAAACAAGTAGGCCGCTGCATGGACTTGTCACTCTATCTCCTTTATTTTTGGTTTTTCCTCCTGCTTCCTCTTCTCCTTCACCTTTGGTGGAGTGGTAGGTGTGAGTTGCTCTTAGAGGTGCTTGATATCCTATTTGTATTGATCGATTGTATGCACAATTTGATCAATCTTCTGTGTCACCATGAGTTCAACCGTCTACATGCTCTTTGGGATTTTCTCGTAGGCTATGACCAATTTCTTCTCCAGCCTATTCACGCGGTCTTTATCATCTTTGGTCTCAAGCTTAGCCTACTTGATTACCAATTCCAACTCATCCCAATTATCCTTTCTCTGCTACAATTCCGCTGCATATGTGCCTGCACAAGCCTGTAACTCCTATGTGACACTGAATTGTAGTTTATACAAGGCCTTGGTTGGTATCCGCATCAATACCAACTATATTTGAGCCAAGTAATTTAGGGGTGTCTTCCCCACGATTTCTTCCATGCATAGCATGCTGGGTGTGATATGAAATTTCGAGCTCAATTATGATGTCATCTGGATCCTATCCTGCTTGCTTGATCCATCTTCGCCTCCTATCTGTGATGTTGATGGGGTCGTTCCTTCACTGTTGTCGGCGGCCTGCGCTTCTCCGAGCTATTGCATGTGTGCCAACTCTTCCTAAATTATGTCCCTTTGGTGTGCAAAATTATTGAAATCCTTGACTGTGCGATCCTGGATCATTTGGGCCACCATGTCTGCATCATCCTCGATGATCGTATATTCTGGGATCATTTTGTGTGCCTTCTCCTTCTTATGCACAACCCCCTTCTAGATGATTGGCCTCTTACTCTAGCCTTTCTCGTGTGGAGTAGCACTTGATGTAGTCCCCTGTGTTGTCTCAGCCTATTTTTGTTGTACCTGTGGCACCTATGTGTTGTTCTTATTCCTCACCTAGGTAACTGCCTTAGATGTCCCCCCTTTTTTATGTTATGCCTTGCTCTGACCTATCCTTGGTATCTTGTGCACTGTTATCTCTTCGACAAGTGTATGTTCCTGTATTACCTCCTCCTCCTATATTTTTGCAGGTATTTCTCGATTGAGGAATGGAATCCTCCAATCGTCATCCGAATCCTTACTGGCCATTTTTATGTTTGCCTCCTTGATACAGTAACATAGTTGTAGCCATTGATTGTCGGGATATTTCTGCGCCTGGATCCACATCACATGTCTAGTGGCTTTGAATTAGGCTATGCCCTGATACTGTGTGATTTATTCCAGTGTCACCCTCCAAGTGTTGGTGATGTTGTCCTGTAGGTCGCTGAGATAGCCTTCAAATATGGCTACATTCACCTTTCTGTTCTTAGGGTCCAAAGTGGAACCTAGTGATAAGTATTGTGCTCCATGGAAGAGATTGGGTCTAGTGGCAAAGAATGAATACNCAGCCTATTTTTGATGTACCTGTGGTGCCTATGTGTTGTTCTTATTCCTCGCCTAGGTAACTGCCTTAGATGCCCCCCCATTTTTTATGTTGTGCCTTGCTCTGACCTATCCTTGGTATCTTGTGAACTGTTATCTCTTCGACAAGTGTATGTTCCTGTATTACCTCCTCCTCCTATATTTCTGCAGGTATTTCTCGATTGAGGAATGGAATCCTCCAATCGTCATCCAAATCCTTACTGGCCATTTCTATGTCCACCTCCTTGATACAGTAGCACAGTTGTAGCCATTGATTGTCTGATATTTCCGCGCCTGGATCCACATCACATGTCTAGTGGCTTTGAATTAGGCTATGCCCTGATACTGTGTGATTTATTCCAGTGTCACCCTCCAAGTGTTGGTGATGTTGTCCTGTAGGTCGCTGAGATAGCCTTCAAATATGGCTACATTTGCCTTTCTGTTCTTAGGGTCCGATGTGGAACCTAGTGATAAGTATTGTGCTCCATGGAAGAGATTGGGTCTAGTGGTAAAGAATGAATACTTTGGCTCCTTCCATCCGATCAAGGCTATCAGGATGAGTAGCCATGAATAATGATTTTTTTTCCCTAGATCCTGTGCATCCTTACAGTCGTCTATTGACATATTCAACAAATAAGGGGCCCAACTAAGTGTGGTGCCCTCTACACATTGTGCTTCTGCTGCGACAACCCCGATCAAGACTTTCTACTTGTGACATTTCCTGAGTAATTTGCATGCCATAATTTTTGTGGCCATTCTTTTCGCGGCGTCACTAATACACTTGGTGATGATTCCACGCAACCCCATTCCGGTGCCATATTTCTTCTTCATTTCCTCGGCCAGTGCTAAATCCTTCGTTTTTCCCTCAAGGAACTACGTGGGATCCTCTCCTCATGATGGAAGCCCTGTGATGTATGTGATGAGCTCTATTTCTATTGAGACGCATTGTTCCAACCACAGGTATCTGCCATGGGTGACTTCCATTAGCTGCTTGCCGCAGTTGTTTGCATACTGGCCTCTCCCAAAGTGAGGTAGGTCCAACATGCCTAGAATATTGTTTTTGGCTAGTCCTACTACCCACTGGACTGGTTGATTAATTGGTTCGCCAAAGGGTCCTATACCCGCAGTCTGTAGGTATACTTGCTTGGCGAAATCTGGGAAATTGTCTGTGTCCGTCATGTCATGGTATGAGTACCTCAATTTCTCCACGTGGCCTAACATATTTGTTGTTACTCATACCCCTTCCAGAATGCGCAACAAGGCAATGGTTGCGATGGGTTTCCTACGTGGTGAGCTTGGTATCATCTGTTTGCCCTTTTTCTATGGTGGATGACTCGTGGTTCTAGCCTCCATTGTTCGCTCTTCTGCATACTCGTCTGGTTGGCTGGTGACATCTTCCACTGTTCCCTCCTATGGCTGTTCTGGTGTGGTTGTCTGTGACCTTTCCAGCACGACTGTTTCTTCTTGGTTTGGGGCCATCCCATTGACTCTTGGGGCTTCTTTGGGGTTTTCAGGGTGCACTTCATTGCCTGCGTCCTCATCCTATTGGCCTTGTACCTCTTCCAGTGCATCAATGTCCATTCTCTCTAGTGTTTTCTGCTAGGTTTCCTCGATAATGGGTGTGGGGCTTCTTAGTGTCATATTATACGACGATATTTCGTCCACATTGACGAATTCTAGAGGCTGAGGTGGTTTCTGTTCACTACCCTGTGGTGGCGTTGGTGCTCTGACACTACTTCAAGGTCATTTGGCATTCTGTCTTGGTTCTCCATGTTTGGGTGGTGCCATGGTGGTAAGGATTTTGTTCGCCGAGCTCAATGGCCTCTACAACCTATACAACCTTAACTCTTTGTTTTGTATGCTCTATCGCTCTGTGCCTTTCTTGATTTCACAATAACCTTTCTTCTCTCACGTGATTGCTTTGTATTGGGTTCGTGTGAAGCTTATCAGAGACATTACTACGATTGCGTTTTAATTGAACTGTTAGTTCCTGCGTACTTACCATTGATTTCCCTTACCGTCACTAGTTGGCATGATTAATGCGACATCCTGTCAGTTGTTTCTGGCATTCAATTATGATAGCCACCGTTAGATGTGCTTCTTTTTCTGTATCCGTCTTTCCTGTTGTTTCCACTTTTTAATGACCGTTGGCCTTGTCTCCATCAGGATAGCATTGTCGAGTGTGAGTGATCATTTTCTTTTGGCACAATATACCTCTAGTGTTCTCTTTTGATCTCTGGCATGACACGGTATTTTTTTTGTTTTTGTAAGTGTTAAGGGATCGATTGTTCCTATACAGCTTCAGTCAGCTCCCGTTGATCATCCCTCTAAGTTCTGCACCCCCTAAATCCTTCAACTGTACAACTCCCCCATCTGTAATAGGTTTTACTTCGTATGGTCCTAACCAATGCATTCTGATTTTTCCTGGATGCTGAAGGGATTTACTGTCATACATCAAAATTAAGTCTCCTTCTTTGAATTTTTTCCTCTTGATATGTCTGTCATGCCAAGCTTTGTCCCTTGTTTTCTGGACTTCTTGGTTAAACCCTGCTAGAATCCTATCTTCCTCCATGATCATTAGTTGATTCAACCTATCTTGTATTGTGCCTCGTTCTGTCACATTCGTAATTGATTCTACGTGCATATTGGGTACCAAAAATTCTAGTGGCATTAGTGCTTCTTGTCCATATACCAATCTGAATGACATTTTTCCTGTCAATTTCTTGCATGTGGTTCTGTATGCCTAGAATATTGCTGGTATCTTTAGGTCCCAATCATCCCTATTAATGTTATAGATCTTTGTCAGTGCATTTTCAAAGATCTTTTTAAAGGCTTCAATTGTGCCATTTGCTTGAGGATGATATAGTGTATGCTTTTTATGGTGAACTTAAAATTCCTCAGTCATAGCCTTAATAGTATTGTTAATGAAGTGAGTGCCTTGGTCACTCATAAAAATCTTGGGACAACCAAATATAATGATCACTTGTTCGAATAGGAAGTGTGTTGTTGTCTCTACACTGCAATATTTGACTGGTGCTACTTCCGCCCATCTTGTCAGGTATTCCATCACAGTGATAATGTACCTCGCTCCTAACCTTTTGTTGTTGAGTTAATTGGTCAAAAAAAATATATTTCCCATTTTTCAAATACCTGCAAAGTTACCTGTGGTCGCAGAGGCATCTCATCCCTTCTATTTGGTTTACCAACACTCTGACATAGATCACATTTCTGGCAGTAATCCATTGAGTCTCCATGAACAGTTGGTCACCATAGTCTTGTGCACAATACATTATGTGCGGTATCTTTTCCTGCATAATTCCCTCCTGCTATTCCCTCATGGGATTTTGCTAAAATCCTTGGTATTTCATGTTCTAGCACACATCTTATCAGGATGATATCTGCACCCATTTTGTATAAGTGTCCTGCAATCAGTTGATATTTTGCAGACCAGACTACCAGGTTTTTCTTCTGTGTGGTGTTATATTCATGTGGTGTAGTCTCTGTACTCAAGTACTGGATAATGTCTGTGAAGTATTCATTCACAATATGGACTGAAAATAACAGTGCGTCCGTAAAGTTGTCCTCTAAATTTGTAGGTTCCTCCCCATTCATGATCCTCGACAGGTGATCGGGTCTTGTGTTCAAATTCCCTGGATTGACTATTACTTCAAAATCAAATTCTTGAAACAACAATATCCATCTGCAAATTCTCCCCCCAAAACTGTCTTGTTCACTAGGTATTTGAGCGATGAATGGTCTGTGAACATCTTGAATTTTTTTCCCAGTAAGTGATGTCTGAACTTCTGAAGCACGTAGACCATAGCTAGGCCTTCCCTCTCTGTAGTGTTGTAGTTCTGCTGTGATTCTGACTGTTTTCTGCTAGCAAATGCTATAGGATGGTCCAATTCTCCTACTCCTGTCTATGCTAGAATAGCTCCAAGTGCTATGGCTGATGCATCTACATGTACATGGAATATCTTCTCCCAGTCTGGGAATACTAGTATTAGTGCAATTACCATCTTCTCTTTCAGTGTATCCAGACCGTGTTGACAATCCTCATTCCACTGGAACTTTGTGTCTTTCCTTAGAAATTTTTCCATTGGAGTGGTGGTCTGCGCATACTCTTTTCTAAATTTCCTATAGTATCCTGTGTTTCCCAATGTCTCTCTTAGTTGACAAACTATTTTTGGTGGTGGCAGGTTAACGATTACTGCAATATTGGAAGGATCTACTAGTAAACCTTTCTTGCATACTATATGGCCCAATAGTATCCCAAAAGGTGTTCCAAAGATGCACTTCTTGATGTTTAATGATATATGGCACTGCTTGCATATTTCTAACATTAGCTGCAAGAACTCTACATGGTCTTTCAACAGATTATAGACAAACCAATCGTCCAGGTATACCTCTAAAACCTGGTAGATAAATTTTTAAATGCAGCTATGACTACTCTAGAAAATATTGTGTTNNNNTCTTGTACTTGAACATTTAAATGGGGTAAAAGGAGGTTTCCCCTTCGAAGAGGCTTATTATCTAAAATTATCTAATTTTCAAGGTGTTGAGTGCTTTTTCTAAGGTTTTTCTATGCTATATTGATATTTGGTTCCTAACATATGGTATTAGAGCTCAAGGTCTTGGGGTTTCGCTGCTACATATGAGACACCTTGGAATTTTCACTATAACGTTTTTTCTACAACATTTCAAAAGGAACGACTTAGAGGATATTTAGTAGATGGATCAAGGTACGTTGGGTTAAAATTTCCACTCTTGATGCTTTATACTTTTAGAGAAACAACCTGTACAAGACAGGGTTCTAGAATCATCCTAAAATGAATCATTGCGTAATTTCGCTATAAAATTTGTTCTGTAATGTTTTCGACCCTGAACTCCAGAGTCTATTCACATAAATTAGTAAGGTATCTTTGGTAAAACTTTAAGCTTCTAGGTCATCTTAAATTTGTAGATACACCCTGTGTAAGATAGGGTATCTGACTAGTCCTATTGACTAGTCTCAAGAAGGTGTTCTAGGTAAAACAATCATAACTTATTTCTAAAGTATCCATATTGAGTGAGACTAGGTTCATTGGATTGTGGACAGTCTATAGTATTTTAGGTATGAGTTTTATATCAATTAGTTTGTGCAGGGCATGCTATACAAGTGAGATCTCCTGGAAAGGCCAAAAATCTACAAGTTGTGGGGAATTTACCGTAAATTCCACTTGGCACATCCAATTTTGATCAGACCTATGGCATTGCGGAGAAGAAATATCAGAGAACTACATAAAATAAAGTTTCATACCCATAAGGGCCGAAACATGGGAGATACAATAGAAGAAATATTGTCTAGCAGAACCACCTCAAAATCAAGGTTCAAAAGTGATACTTGGCCAACATGCCACCCAAAAAGGGAACTTCTACACCAAAATAGCCTCCAGAAAATCCTACTTGGACTCTTGATGAAGGTGAAGAAATGTATAGGGACATAAATGATTTACAAAAGAATATGGATGGTTTAAAAGAGAAGATCATGGAAGTATTGAAAAATTTCGAAACAAAGAAGACACCTGAAAGTGAAAATGCATCCCATGAAATTCATGATGAGGACACAAGGAAGGTGAATCGAGAATGGATAAACTCAAACTTTGGTTTGAATACCAACCACGTTCCTAAGATCGATATGAGGAAGTTTGATGGCAAGGACCCAATCACATGGATACTTCAGATGGAGCAATTCTTTGATCTACATAATGTGCTACATAAACAAAAGGTATGAATTGCTTCTTTATATTTAGAACCTAATCAATCTGTATGGTATCGATGGCTTTGTTCTTGCAAATCACTCATCACTTG
>JASDQU010735308.1:102630-114843 GCA_032191745.1 Picea mariana
TGACTCCTTCAATGCTGCATAGATTCGAGATAGCCTGGATTCCCTTTACGATATGGTTTTTGGTATCCGCCAGGGGGTGGAGGACCTCCACTACCGCCTACAAGATACAGACGCCAAAGTGGAGCTCTTTCTTAGGACTCTCTCGTCCATGCAGGATGCTCTCTCCTCAAGCCCGGCTGAAGCTGATCCAATAGAGGAGCCGAGTGCAGACACAGGTGAAGGACAAGACGTAGTGCAGCGCTCAGCAGAACGGGATCGGGTGAAGTTTGGATGAGAGAGCAATGCCGATGACACTGCGGGCGACATTAAAGACGAAAAGCTTTGGGCAAACCAAACTACGTATGTGGAGGAGGAGCCTTGGACAGCGGACCTCTAGGACAAGTGGCCCGACTACTCACCAGGTGTCTAGATCTATAGTATTCTCAAGTCTTGTCAGTCCTCAAGTCTTAGATGGTGAACAATTTATCTGTCAACGTTTTTCTCTTAGCATATGGTGCAGTCTTAGATGGTGAAGTCTTAGATGTGAACAATTTTTCTGTCTTAGATGGTGAACAGTTTATCTGTTAACTTGTGGGAACTCATAGGCTAGCTGGACCGATTTCCCCTTTGTTGGGGCAGTCCAGTAACCTCAACATGGTTATCTTTGTATTTTGCTATTCAACGTTGGCTCTAGAATGCACTTAATATATATACTTCTTATTTACAAAAAAAAATATGACTATATGAGCTAAAGTAGAATAATAATATCTTTAGTGTAAATTGAATAGATGCCATATCTACCATCTTGTAAGATTCTTTCACTTACATCTAATTTAATTAAATGAAATTATTAATACCCCTAGGTTAATATTAATTGGAAATAACATAACATTTTATATAGTAGTGGTCAGGTCCTAACTAATCTCAAATCTTAGGCATATTTTAACCATTGCAATAAACTAAACATTCCATTGTTAAAAAAATTAACCTTAATGTTTGAACAAGTAAATAATAAAGATAACCTCACCAAATATAGTTATGCATAAGAAATAAGCCATAGAATAGGAAGAAAATTGTTTTTTATAGATAACCACATCATTATACCCTAGTATCTTGGTGGCCTACTTATATTCTTCTAGTGAGGATAACTGATCTATAAATTTCCATGGATATTCCACCAGAAAAATTCGTCACAATAGACTTTGTAATATTATGAAAATTTAAGATTATGCAAATTGTTTTCCTTACATTCTGGATTAATTGTTACTATCTTAGTTATTCAATTTATGAAATAACTAAAATCGAAATGAAAGAACAATAACATAAACACACCATCCACACAATTGAACATAATATGTATCTTGGAAAACACAATATAGGAGAAAAAACAACTAAAAGGTGAGTCATTTGATTTTGTCTCTTTCTTTTCTTCAATTATGAAAAGAAAGTATAAAGAAATGTGGGTGTCCATTTCTCTTGTTTTTTTGGAAAATGAAATATATTTTCAGAATTTTTCAACATCCTGTAAACAAAAGTATTTTTTTTATTTAGAATTTCACTTTACAGTAAAATCAAAACTTTTCAATTGAGACTCTTGAAGAAAGAGAGTGCTCTGCAACTAGGTTTAGGGTTTAGGCCGCTCTGTCACAATTTTTTCCCCGCTGGGGCTCATGAATCTAAAGGAGGGAGGACCAAATGAAACCTCTTATACCCAAGCCATAGCGAATGGAAGCTCGGGAGAAGGATTAAAATGGCCCACATTCGAGCCCCCTCCAGATCAATGCTCAAAGCTCCTGAAGGAAGGAACCTTCAAGGATCGGGAGATGGATATTGATCCAGAAAACATGGCTACACCTGCTACAATGTCAATACCATGGCTACTAGGAAAATGCATCCCACAAGCACCACAGGCCCTGAAATACATCATCATCTCACCGCGCATAGAAGAACAAAAGAAATATATGAGAGACTATGCCCTATTAGGAAAATTTCTAGGGATCTAGCCTTCAGAACAGGATCTGATCAAATGGATACAACACTGATGGAAGCCAAAAGGACACTATGAACTGCAACTGGGATCCAAGGGCCTCTTCACAATCATTCTGCATAACCTCGAGGACCGCAACTGCATTTTTTGTGGAGGGCCTTACTTCTACAACTCAGTAGGACTCTTTTTAAGATTCTGGACCGAGAAGTTCATCCCTAAAAACGACGATTTCGTGCATGCACCAGTACGGATTATATTATACTCTCTTCCTTAGGAATTCTGGCTGGAAGAGGTCTTGGCCGATATAGGTAACACTATTGGAATCTATGTTAAGTCTTCAGAGGCCACCAAGTAAAGGAAATACACTTCCTATGCACGCATTTGTGTATACCTGAACATAGCCAAGCTTCTCCCGGGATCCATAATTCTCAAATACCATGACAAGGACTGGACCCAAACCTTCAACTATGAACACATCCCATTCAGATGCAGGAAATGTCACAAGCACGAACATCTCTTTAGAGAATGCCCCCTCAATGCTGCTCACAAAGAGGGGAACCTGAGGTCAGCAAAGACAAGGAAGGCTTCAATCAACCAGCATGAAAGAGAAGACAAGGAGGATGAAAGAAGCCAGCCCAAGTAAGTAAAGATCCTTCCACTAGTAATATATATGCAATACTACAGGATCAACCAGAGAATCCATCAGTCCCCATAAACCCCAACGATTTCCATGCAGAAAACACTCCCCAACACATGAGCCCAAGGAGAGAATGACCAATACAGGAGAAGGAACCAGATCACTCATCTCTAGACCCCATTGTCAGCTAGCAAGACCATTTGGAGATAGAGGATGGCGATGTTGAAATGGAGCTAGAAGAGAAAGAATTAGCTGGGGTGGATCTGGAGCACCTCGAACATGCCTATAGAAATCAAAAACTATACACCATACCTCAGGATCAATTACGAAAGGTGCACAAGGTCTTCCTTAACTCCTCAGCTGGATCCACAGCTCGATCCAGCAAGGGTCTGGGAATACAGGGCAATCAGTCAAAGAGCCAGAGAAAAACTCAGAAACATGAAAAGAAGAGAGGAAGGAAGTAAACCAACAAGATCATACAAGAAATAGGTCACTTCATGGTGAACTCCGGTCAAATCCACCTTATCTCGGACAACTTTCCCCCTCTCTCCACACCCTCATCCTCATGAAGATTATCTCTTGGAATATAAGAGGCCTTAATGGACATAGCAAGCAAAAAATGCTACGAGACCTGATCTTTGCAGAAAAACTAGACATAATATTACTTCAGGAAACAAAATGCACAATTGAAGATATTGACAGGCTACTCCCCTACTACTGGAAGCAAGGGGAAGTAGTTTCTACTGCATCCATGGGTACAGCTAGACGACTAACTATCCTCTGGAACACCAACTCAATGCTCATGGAAAACTTTATCACTACCAAATGGTCCATCACTGCAGACTATAGGCTCATTGGCTCTAACAAACCTGGACACCTTACCAATGTCTATGGGCTGGCTAGCCCCAGGGATAAGAAATCCTTTCTCAGGAACCTAGAGTACCTTTCCACCTTAACTAGGAACAACAAATGGATTATCGGTGGAGATTACAATCTCATACGCAACCTAGATGAAAAAAAAGGGGGATCAAGACGCCCGGATTAGGATTCCAGTGACTTTAATAGCCTCATTGATAGCTTCAACCTCATCAACCTAGAAACCATCAATGGCATCCATACCTAGACAAACATAAGAACCATAATACATCAAATCTCCTGCAGGCTAGATCATTTTCTCATCTCTGATTCCCTTATGCTAGAAGGGACAGCTCTGGAAGAAAGCATTCTGGATTTTTGTGGTTTGGATCACTGGCCCATTCAGCTATGGCTGGAGGTGCCAGCCACTCTAGGGAAAAAGACCTTCAGGTTTGAACAGTTTTGGCTCAACCACCCAAATTTCCAAGAAAATATCCAGGATTGGTGGAGGGAGGCAGAGGTCCCCCGTGGCTCCAAGATGTACAGATTTCAGCAAAGGCTAAAGAACCTCAAGCAAAGACTCAAACTTTGGAATAAGAAAACCTTCAGCAACATCTTTGACTCCCAAAAGTAGCTGTCAGAACAAATGTGCATGATTCAAAACCAGATCCGGATTCAAGGGCTAATGGATGAGCTTAAAACCCAAGAAGCAAAAGTAAATCAATAGTTGGAGGCTAGAAAAGGTCAAGAAGAGATTCTGTGGAAACAAAAATCTCGCATCTAGTGGCTGAAGGAGGGGGACCGAAACACCAAATTCTTTCATAGAACCACCATTCACCGTCGTCATACCAATAGAATTTCGTAGTTGACCTCCACTAATGGCGAGCCTATCCACTCCCATGAAGACTTGGAAAAGACACTGATAGACTATTACAAAGATCTCCTCACGGAACCACTCCTAGATAGATCTGAGGCCATAGCTAAGGTCACACAGCATGTGCCCTCCCTTGTGGCGCAGCCGCACCCCTAGGGCACGTCCGCGATCACCAGGACCTTCTTCTTCATGGCCCGAAGAGTCAAAATACTCTTCAACCCCCTGTCGGGAGTCTTCAATACCCACAGACTTCTTCCTGCGACCTCCCCTTGTCTTATCGGGAAATCAAGCTTCACGCTATCACAAAACTTGTGGGCACGTTCTTCGTGCTATCCAAAACCCTGAAACCCGATGGTCTTAATGCCAAGGATTTTCCGTTCCTGTCGGGGATTTCCCTATCAGGAAATCGAATTTTTCGTTGTCAAGGGTTGCTCCCCTCGTGAATCCCCGATTCCCGATTCGCGATGGCACTCACGCTATGGCGTTAGCCCCTCCGCTACTCCTTGTCCACATGATCAGTCGGTCCACGATACCACATACTTCACCCTTATCGGGATTTCATAATTTGCGAGTTCAAGTAGTATAGAACTATCACCTTTGGAATCCCCGATCCTCGACTTCCGATGCCACCTATCCTTTCCTCCCTGATGCCTCGACCCCACATTTCCATAGTGATCTGACACCATGTGTCCCTGCGATGATCAACGGCTCCAGTTGTGTCGGGAAATCGCTAACTGTGATTTCAACAGGCAAAAAACTCCTGTCTCTGCAAAACCCGATGAACCAAATCCCGATGGCTCTTGCTCCTCCTCTGCGATCTTAGGTTTAACCTGCGTGCATCTCCTCCGAGATCTGACGGCTGGCGGGATTTCACTAGGCTCCTCTGYGGATCCTGGCCATCGATTCCTCCTTTCGAGAATTTCTGGAGAAGGCTAAAACCTCTTCCTTCGAACTGGTCCTTGGACGTTTTGCACGGTATCCTGAAGGAACTATCCCTCCTGAGCTTATCAACTCYGATTCCTTCAAGGAAATATTGCGCGCACTCTCGTGCTCGACTTTCAACAACCCCCTGAGTGTTGAGTCTTTCAGACTCTGTGCACCTCCGGCAACAGTAGTCTCTGCCTTCTTTTTCTCAGATTAACAACTGAGACTTCTAATTCCACCTGTGCCTCTCTTTACACGGCTCCCACAACAGCCCTGTAACTTCTGAGTGAATGAGAATAAGTGTTTAACTTCTGAGCCTTCATCGACGCACTCTATGCGGATGAATTCAACTGCACTCTATGCAGGAATCTCCTGGCTCAGACAAAGAAACACTTGGAACTAATTCACTTCTCTATCTCAAACTCCAGTTCAAACCCTGAAATTACATGCACAGCATATACAAAGCAAATGCATGACCAGAAAACACACATTCATGAACACAACATCAACATACACAAAGAAACAACACCGACCATGAAATTGAATCAAAGACTCTATTCTATTAATTCAAATCTGTACATGGGTGTTCTTCACAGGTTCTCTGCTTGCTCTTCTCTTCTCTTGAATGCTTTCTTCTGAATTATCATGTTACAATGTACAAGTGAGGGTGTCTATATCCGTTTTCCCTCTCGACTCTAAATTGTCTAATCTGGAAATAAAAATCCTATCTACCTGCATTAAATCTATTAAATGCCTTCCTATCTACTAAGGACGAGAGCTTAAAGGCTCAAGGTCCAATACAGTGCAAATGCGCTTTCTATAAATGGTGCATTTATACATTGGCGCATCATCTTAAATAAAAATTCAAAAAGTTTCGGTTGGCCTTGTCTAGCTCTTTGTTGTCTTTCATGCTGGCTCGCTTGTCTTGGGCGACGCTCCTTGATGATTTGGCGATGCTCCTGCATCATACTCCTTGGCTTGAAAACTTTCATGGGCTCCTATCCATGAGCTTCTGCATCGTCTGTCCATGCTTCTATATCATTGCTTCGCCCTCCCAGCTGGCATCTTCCATTGGGTGGTTCTTCCATTTGACCAGGTACTCGAAATACTGCTTTATCCTGATTTTCTTACCCACTCGCTTATCCAGTATGCATTCCATCTGTGGCTTCTCTACAACTGGTAATTGCTTCTACCACTGGATCACTGGTTCCTCAGTTCTAGTCTCTGCTTCTCCAGCCCTGTATGGGTATAAATATGAAACATTAAATATCGGAGATATCACGATGCCATCTGGCAACTCAATTTCATAAACGTTCTCTCCAAATTTCTTTAGGACTCTGCATGGCCCAATTTTCTTCATTTTCAATTTGTTATATGTTCACCTTGGGAACCTTTCCTTCCTTAGGTGTGCCAAAACCAGATCACCAACTTCAAACTAAAGTTGTCTCTTATGTTGATCTGCCCTACGTTTGTACTCTTGATTCGAATCCATTAGTCACTGCTTCACCTTGTCATGAAGTTCCTTCATCGCTTCAGCAAACTCCTTTGCACTAGCACTGCTAGTTGCAGTTTGTTCTGACTCCCTGAGTTCAGAAACTCCCCACGGTTGTGTTCCATACACAATCTGAAATGGACTTTTGCCTGTACTCCGATTCACTGAATCGTTGTATGTGAACTCTGTCTGTGGCAATACGTTGTCCCAGCTGCTGTGGTGTTCTATCACCAAGCTCCTCAACAAATCTCCCAGGCTTCTGTTCACCACCTCTGTTTTCCCATCCGTCTGCGGATGGTATGCTAAACTAAATGCCAAGTTATTTCCTAGCTTCTTCCATAGCGTCCTCCAAAAATGACCTATGAATTTTGTATCCCTATCCGAGACTATGCTCCTCGGAAATCCATGAAGTCTAACAACCTCTTTGAAAAACAAATTCATGATGTGGGTCACATCGCTAGTCTTCTGACATGGAACAAAATGTGCCATCTTTGAAAACCTGTCCACCACCACAAAGATGGAATCAACACCTCTCTGCGTCCTTGGCAGTCCTAATACAAAAGCCATGCTGATCGCTTCCCATGGTCTCTCCGGTATGGGCAATGGCTGATAAAACCCTGCATTCTGCTTCCTCCCCTTTGAGTGTTGACAAATTCAACACCTGTCAATGAACTTCTTGACATCTGCTTGCATGCCTGGCCAAAAATACGATTCACTCAGCTTCGCGAATGTTTTGTCGTGGCCAAAATGTCCTGCCAATCCACCACTGTGTTTTTCCTTTAAAAAATTCTCCCTCATGGAGAAATTTGGAATGCATAATTGATTTCCTCTGAACAACAATCCATCCTGGATCATGTAATCTATCCATGGGCTCTGATCCCTGAGAACGGGATTCTCAGCTGCTTCATATGTTTCCCCGAAATATGCATCTCCGACATACATGGCCCTGAGATTCTCAAAACCCAAGGTTTTGACTCGGAACTCCTGCAGCAACAAACACTTCCTGCTCAAAGCATCAACCACTTTGTTAGCAGTACCCGAAATGTGTTTAATTACAAATGTAAAATTCTACATATACTCTACCCATTTTGCATGCTTTTGATTCAAGTTCTCCTGTTGACTCACAAACTGCAATGCATGATTATCACTGTACAATACAAATTCTTTTGGGATCAAGTAATGCCTCCACTTCTTTAATGCTTGTATGATGGCATAAAACTCTTTATCATACGTGGAGTATTTCAGCTTTGCCTCATCCATTTTTTCACTGAAATATGCGACTGGCGTGTCCTCCTAACTCAAGACCGCTCCTATGGCATATCCGTTGGCATCACATTTCACCTGAAATGTCTTCTGAAAATTTGGCAACACCAACACTGGTTGCTCTGTGATCTTTCGCTTCAACAGATTGAAGATTTTCTCAACCTCAGTTGTCCAATGAAAAGTCTTGTGCCGCTTCTTCACCGTATCCATCATTGTTGTGCTAATACCACTGAAATTCCTGATGAACTTTCAGTAGAAACTAGCCAAACCATGGAAACTTCTCACCTCGAAAACATTTCTTGGTGATGGCCAATTTTTAATCACTTCCACCTTTTCAGGATCCATCTTCAACTCATTCGCTGAAATAACAAAACCAAAATAAATGAGTTCTGTCTACATAAATGAAGATTTCTTCATATTAATCAACAACTTCTCCTGCTGTAGCTTTCTCATCACAATGGCCAAATGTTTCAAATGCTTAGCCTTTGTCTTAGTGTAGATCAATATATCATCCAGATATACAACTACAAATTTCCCTATGAATTCTCTCAAGACTTCATTCATCAGCCTCATGAATGTTCTTGGCGCATTTGTCAAACCAAACGGCATGACCAGCCATTCGTACAAACCTTCATTTGTCTTGAATGCTGTCTTCCATTCATCACCTTCCCTAATGTGAATTTGGTGATATCTGCTCTTCAGATCAATTTTTGAAAAATAATTTGCCCCACTCAGGTAATCAATCAGATCATCCATTCTCGGCAGTGGAAATCTGTACCTGATGGTAATTTTTTTGATCGCTCTTGAATCGGTACACATTCTCCAACATCCATCCTTCTTCAGACTAAGCACTGTTGGAATGACACACGGACTCAAGCTTTCCCTGACTAGTCCTTTATCCAGCAGCTCCTGTACCTACCTTTTGACTTCTTCATTCTCCTGCGGTGTCAACCTGTACGCAGCCTTGTTCGGTAAACTGGCTCCTGGTATGAGGTCTATGTGATGACTCACACTCCTCATCGGTGGCAACGAATGAGGTAATTCATCCATGATGATGTCAGCGAACTCTCCTAGCAGCTCCTGAATCTCATCTAGTATATTATCCACTCTTGTGCTAGTCAGGACAATCCTCGGTTTCCTGACCACAAAGAATTGTGGATCTTCCTTCTTCTCCATCTCTGTGAGAAGCTCCTTCCCACTCATGAGAAGTATGGTGTTTCTTACTTCCGGTTTCACTTCTTTATCCTTTATCAGAAGAAACATGTGTGTTCTCCCATCTTTCTCCAGAGTATATGTGTTCATCCTCCCATCATGAACAACATTTCTATCATATTGCCACGGTCTACCCAGTAACAAATGACATACATCCATGGGGATAACATCACAGAGAATTTTATCATTATATCCTCCTATATTGATATCAACCAAACATTGTTTAGTGACACTCACTTGATGTCCTTTCTGTAGCCACAAGACTTTGTATGGACTTGGGTGATCAGTTGTCTCCAGCTCCAACTTCTCCACCATCTCGGTTGAAACGAGATTGTCGGTGCTTCCGCTGTCCACAATAACCTTGCATTTTTTATCCTTGGTTTTGCAGGCTGTCCTGAACAGTCTGGTCCTCTGAGCTAAACTTTCCAGCACCTCTTTCTCAGGTGTCAAAAGGACTTTTCGCATCAGAAGTGAGCTTCCACTTTCTGCACCCTCTGCTTCAGCAGCTCGTCTCTGTGCCTCAACAATGTGAGCTTCTCCTCTATCCTTTTTCTTGTCGGGACAATCAACGGCCTTGTGTCCATCCTTTCCACATGTGAAGCATGTGATCACTCCACCTTGGCCTCTTCCTCTTCCTCTGGTACGAGGAAAAGTATTTGCGTCGGCATAATCTCCTCGCTACTCAACCTTACCCTAAGGTTTCTTCCATTCCTCCTTGGGCTTCTGAAATTTCTCTTGGGCAGCTGCCCTGCCTCTAGGATTACTCCTGCCTCGCCCTCGCTATCCTTGCTTACGGCTCAGCTTCTCCTCGGCTTTCAGAGCCATATGGTAAGCATCCTCAACAGTTTTGATGGTTGTCATGCTTAATTCATCCTGAACGTCATATCTCAGACCATTCAGGTATCTAGCTACCTTCTCATCATTGCTCTCCCGATGACCTTCTTGGATATTGAGCTTGTAAAACTCTTCGGTGTATTCCTTCACCATCATCAACTTCTGCCTCAGGTTCTGTATTTTCCTGAACAGTGTGATCTGATAATCCCTTGGGATGAATTTTGCCTTCATCTTAGAAATCATTCGATCCCAGCTTTTGATCTTTTGTTTGCCTTTGGAACGTCTATCTGCCTGTAGCTTGTCCCACCATAATGTTTCATGTCCCTTCAACTTGGTAACAGCATGCCTCACCTTTTTATCTTCTTCGATATATTCATAATCGAAGTAGGTGTCAAGAGCCCTGATCCAGTCCAACAACTCTTCTGCATCCAGACTTCCTTCGTAAGCTGGAATGTCCATTTTCATCTTTGAGCTCATCCTGTCAATAGCTTTAATCAACTGCTTGGTTGATGCATCCTCTGTTGTGACCTCTTCTTCATGTCCAGCTTCTTCTTCGACTTCGGAATCACTAAGATCCCCTACACCAACTCCATGTCTCTGAGCTGTCTCCATCTCCTCGAGTCCTGCTCGGAGATCTCTCATTTGCCTCTCCATTTCTGGATTCCCTGCCGACCTGCCTCTTCTCCTCACCTCCCTATCTTCTGGGTCAGGTGATTGTCTTTCTCTTCTGGGCGGCATGGCAATTCTTCTCTTCCTCTCTGCTACAGAAAATAGAGAATTTTCTCCTGCTCTAACACCACTTGGTGCAACCGCACCCCCAGGGCACGTCCATGATCACCAGGACCTTCTTCTTCATGGCCCAAAGAGTCAAAATACTCTTCAACCCCCTGTCGGGAGTCTTCAATACCCACAGACTTCTTCCTGCGACATCCCCTTGTCTTATTGGGAAATCAAGCTTCGCGCTATCGTGAAACTTGTGGGCACGTTCTTCGTGCTATCCAAAACCCTGAAACCCGATGGTCTTAATGCCAAGGCTTTTCCATTCCTGTCGGGGATTTCCCTATCGAGAAATCGACTTTTTCATTGTCAAGGGTTTATCCCCTCGTGAATCCCTGATTTCTAATTCACGATGGCACTCACACTATGGCGTTATCCCCTCCGCTACTCCTTGTCCACGCGACCGATCGGTCCACGAGACCACGTCCTTCACCCTTATCGGGATTTCATAATTCATGAGTTCGAGCAGTATAGAAATCTCACCTTTGGAATCCTCGATCCTCGACTTCCGATGCCACCTGTCCTTTCCTCCCTGATGCCTGGACCCCACACTTCCGTAGTGATCTGACACCATGTGTCCCCGCGATGATCAACGGCTCTAGTTGCATCGAGAAATCGCTAATTACAATTTCAACAGGAAACAAACTCCTGTCTCCGCAAAACCCGATGAGCCAAATCCCAATGGCTCTTGCTCCTCCTATGCGAGCTTAGGTTTAACCTGCGTGCATCTCCTCCGAGATCTGACGGCTGGCGGGATTTCACTAGGCTCCTCTGCGGATCCTGGCCATCGATTCCTCCTTTCGAGAATTTCTGGAGAAGGCTAAAACCTCTTCCTTCGAACTGGTCCTTGGATGTTTTGCACGGTATCCTAAAGGAACTATCCCTCCTGAGCTTATCAACTCCGATTCCTTCAAGGAAATCTTGCGCACACTCTCGTGCTCAACTTTCAACAACCCCCTGAGTGTTGAGTCTTTCAGACTCTGTGCACCTCCGACAACAATAGTCTCTGCCTTCTTTTGCTCAGATTCACAACTGAGACTTCTAATTCCACCTGTGCCTCTCTTTATACAGCTCCCACAACAGCCCTGTAACTTCTGAGTGAATGAGAATAAGTGTTTAACATCTGAGCCTTCATCGACGCACTCTATGCGGATGAATTCAAMTGCACTCTACGCAGGAATCTCCTGGCTCAGACAGAGAAACACTTGGAACTAATTCACTTCTCTATCTCAGACTCCAGTTCAAACCCTGAAATTACATGCACAGCATATACAAAGAAAATGCATGACCAGAAAACACACATTCATGAACACAACATCAACATACACAGAGAAACAACACCGACCATGAAATTGAATCAAAGACTCTATTCTATTAAT
>JASDQU010735308.1:120028-132135 GCA_032191745.1 Picea mariana
TCGCAGCTGAAGGATAGTCTGGCCATCCTCTATAGGCTGGTTTTTGAGCTCCAGCAAGGATTGGAGGACCTCCATTTCCAACTGCAACTTTTGGATGGGAAAACTTCGTCCCGCCTTCAGATCCTTTCCACCTTCCAGGAAGCTTTCCACTCCACTACAGAAGCCGTGGTAGCAAAAAATATGCCCCATGCAGAGGCCGTCGACAGGAATGAACAGGTGTAACAGTCAGAAGGGGATGACTTGGTGCAGGTCACACACGGGGACACGGAGGCTGCGACAGCTACGGGCATCCATGTGCACAATCCACCCGAAGTCACCCTGCCAGCTGCCAACCTGGAAGGGGGAAACTTGGCCGTTGACATGCAAATGGAAGGGAAAGGGACGCCCATCGAAGAGGAACCTTGGGATGCAGCCTACCAAGCCACCTGGCCAGACTGTAAATTGCTAGACTTAGTCGACTGGCTGAACTAGTTTCCCCTTTCTTTGGGCAGTTCGGTAACTACAACACAATTGTTTTCAAGGTTTTGTAACTCTAGTCTGGTTTTTGAAGGCCCTTTATATATAAAACCTCTTACTTATAAAAAAAAATAAAAATCAAAACTTTTCAAGAATTATGTTAGCTTTCTATTGATTTTTTTTTTAATTTTTTTATTGGCATTCGTTATGTCAATTTAGCGATTGTTTGAGAGTATGTTCCTTAAAAATGAAGGCATTGATAATGATTTATGTTTATGAGAGTCTATTTACTCATTATTAAACTTTTGTTTATGAAAAATGAATTTTGTTGCAACATTCTAAATAGACTCTATTAAAGTATGACTATAGTTTTGAAGACAGTAGATAAATATTATAATTACTACAATTTTTTGAATTTGACTTATATGAAAGAGTTGCATATTTTAAACACATTTAGTTTGAAACCATCTATCTTCCTTAATTTTTATTTAAAAGTAAAATCTAAAAATACCCTTTTGAAAAGGAGAGTGAAAGGTTCCATAATATAATTTTTTCATAATTTTCGACTTTGTATTATTGCAAATATTGAGTTTTCGTTTTACTCATTCATTTTGTCATCTAAAAATAATATGAAAACATGTTTTTAAAAAATTAGCTAATGTTATTAAAAATAAATTAACTTGAATACAAATTGTATCAAATGAAAGTTAATTAAATTCTAAAATGTTGGTACTAATTTAGAAACCACACTCACGGTATTTTAAGGAGTCATCTCCTTCCTAAGTTGGAGCAAGTTGAAGTGAACAAATGCTTTTCTGAAAAGTGTTATAGTTACAGGTTTTCGACAAAACTAATAGTTTGGCCAAAAGTTAGTATTTTTCAACCGAAAGTTAGTTTTAATGGAACAATAAATTTAGATTTAAAATTTCCATTAGATTTTTCCACAGTGTCATTAGATTTAACTTTCAATCGAAGAAAAAAATTGGCAAAAATATTTTTTGGTCGAAAAATCCAAAATTTCTTTCGAAAAAATGCCATTAGCAATTTTTGTGACCTAATTCTCATGAAAGTGTTACCCACATTCGTGATTTTACCCGTGAACACTCACTATTGTGGTTCCTTTGACACTGTGACCTAAACAAATGCTACAGAATCTACCACCTCCCTTTTTATGATCTCAAAATACCACTCGTAGATATTATACTCAACTATGGAATAATCACAATGCTAAAGAATGAAACCCTTTCTCCCCCTAGTGGCCTGATAGTTGTCAAGGGTTGAGGTTTTTTCATCTTGATCCCTCAATTAGTGATAATATTTTTGAACTTATAGAATATTCTTAAAATTCCACACATGGCTATCCCCACATGTGTGAATAATGAGGGTTGATGTGGCATCCACTCACATCCTGGTAGTCAATAAGGTATGCCAACTTGTAAGAAGCATAATTTTCACATGTGATCTTTTTATTGAAGTTATTGTTTCATTGTTCAGAATGTCTTATTTTGTATAACAAATTCAAGGGTTACGAGATATGCTCACAAAGTTTTGACCCCAAAAAATGTTGTTTGATAGCATTCAAAATGGATCGAGAAAGTTTTGAACCCCAAATCACCAAATTGATACTAGCCACTAAAATAGGTCCTACAAACCAATTCCTCCACCCAAAAAGTACTAATATAGATGGAAAACTATATAATGATCCAATCTAGATCACACTTCCCCATTTTGGGAGGCTTTTGGTCCCCAAAATATTTTACTAAATGAGGTGCGGAAAGTTTTCTTCTACCTTCTCCTCGAAGTACCATTTTTCCTTAACTGGAAGTTGTCCTTTCAACCAAATTTGCCAAAAACAAAGTTACCAAATTGATGAGAACTATGACCTCAAAATGAGAACTCTATTTATAAAACCTCATATTTTTGTGTCTGAAACACAAAAATCAACTCCTAAATTTAAAAGTGGTGCTACCGGTACCATTTTTTTCCTTTTCAGGGTTAAAATTACGACCCTTTGCAAATGTGACCTGTAGTGTCTATGAAAAAAACCTTAAATTTAACCCTTGAATCGAAAATTTGTGCTAGCAATAACACCCTTCTATTTTGGTGGGATTAAAATTACAACTTGTTTAAAACCATGGCCTTAGCAACCAATACCATTACAACCAAAATCCCCAAACCATTTATGAAATAAAAAAGTGGCACTACCAATAACCTATTTTTGGATTTTTAGAGTTGAACACATAACTTGTTTGAAGCCATATCTCTAGCAATATGTACCATTACAACCAAAATCTTAAAATCAACCATTGAATTGAAAAGAAGTGCTAGCACTACAAACATTTTTTTTGTAAACTTAAAATTGTAACATTTTTAAACCATTACCTAAGAAACCAATATTGTTGTAAATAAAATCAGCATACCTAGCCTTTCTTCACCCTTACCTTCCCCTTCAAAAAAAAAAATGCCATGACAAGATAGCAAACAAAAATTCCATGAAAATATAACAATGGTTTTTTTTCCCACGTTTCTTTGTAGCTGTATGGTTTTATCTCATTGTATTAAACATTATGAACTGTTGATAATTGGCATTTCCAACATGCCCTCTCTCCATGACTATGGAAATCTAATGATGTGTTTTGCATCCAAACTTTAATTAAAAATGAATTATTTCAAGCAAATACTTTGGATTTTTTAAACGTTAAAAAAGTAGCATTGCTTCATTTTCGACGTTAACATGATAATGTTAATCCATTTGAAATAAAAGTATTTATATATTTAAATTTAAAATTAATATTTTTTTAAACAATTATTTAAATTATTTTTGATAAATACAAAATCTATTTTGAATTAATATGTTTTATTTAAAGCCCACAGGGGTGTAGAATGATTGGCAAAGTGTCATGTAAATGGAAGGAAATATGTAAAGGAGGTCTCAAGTTTGATTCTCAACCCGATTTAATTATTCTCCATGCTTGCGGGATCTGTGGTAGTGAACGAGTATCGACCCCGTGTCACACAAGTATGAGAATTTCAAGTTGCATATTCCCCCAGTATAAAAAAAAATTAATAATAATATATGTTTTATTTAAAAAATCATAAATAAAATTTTAATAAGTATTTAATAATTAATTGAATTATTTTTTCAATATACCTAGAAAAAAAAAATTCTCCAACTATAATAGAATGAGAAAATAGAGATTAAATAAAGTAAGTACAAATTAAATTATACTTTGTACTTATTTTTCTTCAGAAGCTTCTAGAGCTGGCCCTTTCGACAATGTCTCCTTTATAGGTGTATATGTGGAAGGAAGGATTAAGCATTCAACAATTAAAGTTAAATTGCTCAATTGTTATGCCCCCTATAAGGACAAGGAATTTTTCTGGCTCCCTATTATTCAATCTGGTTTATTGAATGAAGAAGGCTTGATAGTGGGCAGATACCTAAACTTCACACTTTCTTCGATGGAATTTTGGGGGTCTTTCACCAACTTAGACCCTCTCTCAGACTTCTTCACAAGTCTCATTCAATCCTCTGGTTTAATGGATGTCCAACCTATTAAAATCTATGATACTTGGCGGAATGGAAAAGGAGGGTTCGCTGGTATTGCGAAGAGACTGGATCGCTTCCTCCTTGACGATTCTCTTTTCAACAACAACAAAAAGGTTATATCTTGGGTTATTAACACTACCATCTCTGACCATAATCCAATCTTCCTTCAACTTGACTCCTTCTCTCAAAAATATTCGCCACCTTTCAAATTCAACTCTACATGGATCAAGGATGAAGATTTTACTTCTCTCATTAAGAAAACATGGATTTCTATGAGTCAGTGATCAAACTCCTCCACTATTCAATTACTGTTTTCAAAATTGAAGTATTTAAAAAAAGCGACGATCCTTTGGCAAAGAGATAAGAAACCTCAATTACAATCTCATCTGCTCCATATTGAATCAAAGATGGTAGAATTATTTGACAAGAATTCGACACAGGTATTTGAGAAAGATGATTTGGACATCCTTAAATTATTGAAGAAAGAAAAARATAAGATTATCGTAGTAGAAGAAGATACTCGTCGACTCGGAAATAGAGATATTTGGCTAAGTAGTGGAGATAAAAACACTAAATTTTTCCATAAATATGGCACTGTGAGGAKATCAAAGAATACAATTTGGGATATTCAATATGAATCAAAAGTCCTACATTCATATGATTTTGAAATAAAAGTAGATAGCTTTGAATCACTTCAAGACCCAATACAGTGCCATTAAGTCAGAAGATCCTCGTAGCCAGATCAAGGTACTAGCACATATGCCAAAATTGTTTAATGATTCAGATTGTGTTGAGATCGGAAAAATTGTTTCGGTTAATGAAGTTAAGGATACCCTTTTCAAGATGCCTAAATGCAAAAGCCAAGGCCATGATGGTTGGACATAAGAATTTTTTCTGTCTTTTTTTGAGATCTTGGGGGAAGATCTTCACAAGGATGTTGAAGAATCCAAAGTTTTTGGTTTTATTCTGGGTTCACTTAATTCCACTTTCTTTGCACTTATTCCCAAAGTAAATAAACCAGGGAATTTTCATGAATTGAGGCCAATCGCACTTTGTAATTTTGTTTACAAAGTCATTTAAAAAATTATTGCTACAAGGATTAAAACAAAATTAGTAGTTTGTATTTCTCATGAATAGTTTGGCTTCTTAAAGGATCTATTAATCTTCTATGTTGTTGGCATAGCACAAGAATGCTTACACTCTGCTAAGAAAAAGAAACTAAGTGCCATTATTCTCAAGTTGGACATGAAAAAAGCTTATGATAAGGTAAGATGGAAATTTCTCAGGTTATGGTTAACTCGGATTGGATTAAATTGGGAGATTTCCCAATGGATCATGGCCTGCATTGCCACAATAAATATGGAGTTTTTAATTAATGGTTCCCCGACTAATTTCTTCAAAAGTTATCGTGGACTCCGATAGGGTTGTCCCCTTTCTCTTATTCTATTTCTACTAGTTATGGAATGTCTTAGTAGATTATTGAGGAAAGATGTTGCAAAACGGTCTTTGCATGGCCTCAAAGTTTCCACCTCAAAGACTGTGACACATCTCCTCTTCGTAGATGATGCCTTAATTTCCTGGAGGTGGGAATTATAAAGATTGGTTGGAATTTAAAACATTATTATCAATTTTTTGTGCAACTTGATATATGGAGGTAAACTGTCAAAAGCCAATTTTTCTAGCACAGAACAATGATCCTAGTCTTAAACAAAGAATTTCCTTAGATTTCAACACTCAATTCATAAATCTTGAGGAAGGTATGAAATATTTAGGTTTCTATTTAAAACCTAATGAATACAGAGTTGTGGATTGGAATTGGCTCATTGAGAAGATTGGAAAGAGAATTAGTAATTGGACATATTGGTGGCTGTCTCTTGGTGGAAAATTGGTTTTAGTGAAATTTGTGCTCCAAAGTATTCATCCGTACTAGCTCAGTTTAGCGAAGGCTCCTGCCTCTACTTTACACAAAATACAACAACTTATGGTGAACTTTTTATGGAGAGGAGCAAACAAAACAACAGGTTTTCATTTATCCAAATGGAAAAACATTGTCATTCCTAAAGAATTTGGTGGTTGGGGTATAAGGAACATTTTCTGGTTTGCCAAGTCATTGGCTGCTAAATCCTGTTGGAGAGGGATATTTGGAAATAGTCTATGGAGTCAAATCCTTAAAGGTAAATATTTAAAATGAATCGACTTGACTTCTTGGATTCGAAAATGAAACTTCAAGTACTCTAATTCCTATATAATATGGAAAAAATTTATGTGCTCTTTTCATATCATTAAACAATGGCTGGGTTGGCAAATAGGGAGAAGATATCAAGTTATAATTGGTAAGAATCATTTCATTGGAGATAATTCATCATATAAACTTTCTGCACCCTTAATTCAACTCCTCAATAATCAGTGTATCTTTTCCATTGCACAAGCAACCTTACCAAACAAAAACAACAATTCTCCAAATTGGATAAATGACAACCAACTAGGTTTATCAGGAGATCTCTTAGATGAATGGAACAGTTACATTGCAAATTTGAAGAGCAACGAAGTTTCACTAATAATTCAAATGACAAAATTGTTTGGTCATGGAACAGGGCTTTTGGATCAGTTACTGCAGGCCTAGCATATCAATGCATTGCTAGCAATTCACGTAATGATGTTTCTAGATGGTGTTATAAGTCTATTTGGAGAGATAATATACCAAGAAAAAATATTTGTTTCATGTGGTTATGCTTGAAGGAGTGTTTCCTCACTGGTGCAAATTTTAGTAAAAGGGGTCGCATTGGACTTGTTGTTTATAGTCTTTGTCTCAAGGATGATGAGACAATAGATCACATGTTCATTCATTATGAATACACTCAATACATATGGAAAGAAATTTTAAACTCAATTTTTCAGATGCTTATATGCATTCTACCGTGGAAGGAAATTTACTGCATTGGTTTACAAGAAATCCAAGGATGAGATATATCCCCTTTCTGGTTAGTTGGAGAGTTTGGATGTACAGGAACAAAATCTTTTTTGAGAATTGGCAAAGAGAGGACTCAAGAACAATTTCCAGGATTCTACTTCATATTAAAGAACTTAAAGGAACAAAAGAAGTGGACAAAGTGGATTTTATCCTAAACCCAATATTCTTTGATGAAAAATCAATAGGTTTCTTTGACGGTGCTGTGGTGCTGGAATTTTTACAAAATTAAGTTTTGATCATAGTTATAAAGCACACTTTGCAGGAAGTAACTTGGTAATAATATGAAAGCTGCAATTTTGGGTCTTTGTGGGCTTCTTTTCTTTGCATAGACCATAAGAAATTTTATCATTGCTCATGACTCCAAAGTGACTATTGACTGGATTAATGACTCCTCAAATTTGAAATGATGTAATGTATCTACACAACTGACAGATGAACTCTCCAAAAAAAGATTTGGACAACCCCTCTCTTGGTTTTTTTATGAAAAGATCTTCAAAGAAACTATTGTAAATAGAGATCATTTTTTTATTTGCTAATGTTATATTAAAATGTAACTAAACACTAGAACGRAGTTTTATTGTTTCTTTTTTTTATTGTTTCGGTAAGTTTTTGATATATAAGCAATTGCAACTATCAATAACAACTCTATCAAGAAACTCTATCAAGATTTTGAAGAAATATGAGGAAATATTAGCAATCTATAAATCATATAAATCTTTTTGTAATATTGAAACAACCCTTGATTCTAATAAAATAACATAAAATAACAGTAGATCTGTTTTTTCCCACACACAAAAAAAATAAAATTACAAATTACATTATACTACAAACTCAAACTCATACATTATACTATTGTAGAAATTACATACTTGAAATACAAACTTAACCAAATTAAACGGAAAGCTAACAAACCGAATTATAATCTACTAGTTCGATACCAAACCAACCTAACCAAATAATCACTTACTAATTAAATTAACCTTCCGAATTAGAAAATTCACAGACAAAAATTAATTTATAGTCTTCCAATAAATTAACCTTCCGAATTATAGTCTTCCATTCGTCCATCATACGCATCCGCGAATGTAAAACTGTTCACGTTGTGCGTATTGCTTTGATCAGAACACATATATTAAAACTGGTTTGTCTCTRCGCCCAGTGACGTAGCAGGTCCCACGTMGAACTCTTCTAATCTAAAATCTGTCCAAAAGGATGGAGAAGAGGGCAGATTAAAATTGGGAGACGATGGCTTGCTGAGACCAAATAAATTATCGGCGAGTGTAGCTCCATGTGCCTCAACATTGTCGGAATGAGGAGATTGCTGGCCGTCTAAACTCGACATAGAACAGGTAAAGTTTCTACCTTGGTATGCAATATCTGCCATCTCAAAGGCGATGCGCTTCGAATCATCTTCTGTGATGGAATCATTTCCAGGCATATTGCAACCTGAGTTGGAAAAATTTGCATTTTGTTCAATAGTAGACAATTTGAAGGCGTGATCCGAACTTATACGATTACTGCAGCCGTTTGCAGTTACCATTTCTGTGTGCTTCACCGCAGTTGTTATTCGGACGGGAGTGGTTTTGAACACGTGATTTTGTATGGAAGGAGATTTTGACATCGTCCTGGGTTGAGATTCGTCCATCAACAGCTTCTTTTTCAGATGAGTGTTCCAGTAGTTCTTGATTTCGTTGCTTGTCCGCCCAGGCAGTCGTCCTGCTATCAGCGACCACCTGCATGAATGGGGAGTGTACGTCACATTTACTCCTCCATTTTCAAAATTTGTAGACCCTGAAACGGGAATCAATAAATTTTACTGCATGAATACACCATGTTTAGTCATTTTCCACAGGAATAGGTTAATTTTGTACCAAAAGAACAAGATTTTATGGTAAAAAATGAGTTGAATTCGATCACAATTTCAGGGTAGCCTAAGTTTTTTACAATCCAAGTTCCATGCGTTGCAAAATCCCGTCTTACTTTTGCCCCATTTTCAACCTAAAATCGATCTGAATTTCGAGTAGATTAGAAATTTAACCTGTGGAATTTGAAAGAAGATTACTACACGATTAGCATACTCCTCCACATACCGATTGCCGAGAAGGCGATGCAGCCGAAAAATGAGCTCCTCCTCGTCGGGGGAAATGTTTCCCAGTTTAATGTCGGGACGAAGATAGTTCACCCAACGTAATCTACAACTTTTTCCACACCGCTTAAGACCTGCAAAACAATTTCTGTCGCCTTATTTAACCTGTCAATACTATTTACGTCTCCATTAATATACTATATAACAGATCTGTTGAGTTTCACCTGCTTTTTGGGGGACATTCCTCCATCCACCATCGCCATGAAATCGAATGTATTCCAACAGAATCATATCCTCCTCGGCGCTCCAGGCCCCCCGGTTGAGCCCTTCCTTTGTGCAGCAAGGAGATCTACCCATCTTGGATGTTAGATACGTAGAGACTAACACCACAGCTAATGATCTGTCTGTTGGGAACAAACACAGTACTGGCATCGTCGCTCTTGTCTCGAATGGACGATGAGTATATATAGAAAAAACACAGTGAGCTTCTGCCTGCTACTAAATGGTTACGTCAGTGAAACTTTGGCTATTTGGCTAGTCGAAACGGCGAACAATATCCACCCTGCTACGTAGCATTGAATGGTGGGTGGATATTGGCCGCCAGTGAGAGGACCGGGAGAACAATGTTGACGGGATCTCTAATTTATGACTCTGTTTCGGGCATTGGGCGCAAATTTATTGATATATTATGCGAGATATATGAGTCGTGGAGATCGAATGGCTATCATCTCTGCCACACTTTTCCAAAAATGCTCCTGTTTCCTACGGAATGGCTATCATCTCTGCCACTCTTTTCCAAAAATGCTTCTGTTTCCTACCGAATGATGATCGAAATCTATAGCAACGTTTGACCCTTCAAACGAAGTAACCTCAGCTAATTTGCAAGTAATAAAGGCAGGGAGATGTGTGCGAACCTCAGCCACATAAATGCTGGTCTTGATTATGAAATATATAGTATTTTTATAATTAGTAATAATCAGTTTATAAAAGAGGTTGATATAAGCTTATCGGTACCATTTTTCACATTTCCAAATTAATGGTGCTGAGAGTATATCAACCACTTTTAGAAAGTGGTTGTTGCTAATTGACTACCTAACTCTCTGAAAAACAACTATTAATATATTCTTATGTAATTAATAAATACATTAATAAAAAATGAAATAATACACTAAATATAATAAAGTAAAAACATTATTAAAATAATAATAAAAGAATAATGTAACATATGAATTAATAATTAATTAATTAATAAAATAAACAAAAACATATTTTTCTATAAAACATTAATATATTATAAATAAATTAATCAAATTTAAATAGATCACTAAATTAATTACAAAGTAATACATTGATAATGAAAAATACATTGGTAATGAAAAATACATTAATAATTAATAGTATATTTAAATAAATAAATATAAATGCATTAATAAATTAATTATAATGTAGTACATTAGTCATAAAAAATATATTAATAGTGTATAAATAGATTAATGCGATCTTACATAAATGAATTAATAAATTAATATAGTAATTAATTAATATATCAATTAATGTATTAATAAGTAAATATATTTAAGTATTAATGTATTGATTAATTAAAGTATCAAAATTCTAAAGAATCATAAGTAATCATTTATCCTCTTAATGTATAGACCAATTGGGTTTTAGTGGGCATTCATCATCATCATCATCATTAAATATGATGTATTATAATATAACAAGTTAATTAATAAAAATATTAATAATGTATTATATTAATTAATTACTTAATACATTATTAAACTATACATACATTAATAAAATGTTAATTTAACAATAAGTTAATAAAGTAAAAATACATTAAAAATACAATAATAAAAAAACTTTAATAAAATAAATACATTAATGTACTAATATGTATATAATAATTAAATACATTAATTAAATGTATTAATATTTACATATTAATTAAATACATTAATTAAATATATTAATATTTATATATTGATTAAATACATTAATGTGTTATATTATTATATTAAGGTATTAATAAAAAAACATTTAAACATTAATGAATTACTTATTGTATGGATGTAATGTAAAGTACACTATTTAATTATTGTAAATTTATAAATTAAATTATTTATACATTAATATATAATATAATGTATTATTAAAAATAATACAATATTAAATAATATATCGTTAAACTATTAATATAATAATAAAGTAAAAATACATTAAAATTACTTTATAATATTATTATATAAATAGAAAACATTAATATATTACATTTTTACTTGAAAATATTAATTTATTAATACAATATTCATCTATACATTAATTCAATTAATATAATAATCATTAATCATTAATGTATTAAGACAATTTGCTACATTAATAAAATAATACATTGAAAATATATCAATAAACTAATAATATATTAAAAAAGTTAAGACAATTTGCTACATTAATAAAATAATATATTGAAAATATATCAATAAACTAATAATATATTAAAAAAGTATGAATTCATTAAATTTATAAATTCATTATTAATATTTTAACTTTATTAATCTATTAACAATTAAATTTAAATATTACATTAATGCATTGAATTGAGTTATTACTAAATTAATTATTATAAAGTAATACATTAGTAATGCAAAAATATATTAATGTGATATTAGATAAATGAAATAACATATTAATGATTTATTAATTAATGTATTATTAATTAACTTATTAATATATAAATAAATTAATTTATTAAAATGTCAATGTATTGATTAATTAATAATTTAATGCAAAGTATAAATTAAAGAATCAATGCCTCAATCTATAATGTGACGTATTAATGTAACATGTTAATTAAAAAATATTAATAATGTATTAATATATTGATAGATTAATACATTAATGTACTAAAGTATTCATGTATTAATTAAATAATATATCAATGATATATAAATTAATGTATAAAATAATAAATACAAGTATTAAATGTATTAAATAATTGAAAAATTAATGTAATTTATAAATTAAAGTATTAAAACATTAAT
>JASDQU010735308.1:158805-169084 GCA_032191745.1 Picea mariana
CATGGATCGTTGATCCTTTCTTAATCAATGATCAACGTTCATCCTTGACTTGCACACGCGAGTGACGGTCATGACTTAATTTGGAGTTGAATGGACGATTGGGATTTTTCTGGATTAACGATTGGATATGATGGCTCTCCTGCATCTCCTCACTATCCAACGATCACCACTCAATCTCATAATTATATCAACGCTTAGAGCATTGGGTTCCCTCTATCAGAGAGTCTCTAAATTTAGATCTCCGATGGTTGGTGTTTATGAACTCCAATGGGTCTAGCTCTGATAGATCTCTTCCAAGTATCTCCCTCCAGAGTTGTCGATCCAGAACTGTGATGAAATTGAGTCCGAATAAACACTTTCCCTAATAAAGACCGCCGCATGTCTTCATCCTGGTCCGTTGATGTAGGCTATCCTGAGTGGATCTGGATCGTTGGTCGGGAATTTTTTTTGTCGAATCTTTTCTTCCATTACCGCTACAGTGCCTGCTCAAATTATACACCACCACGTGTATTCTTTAGAACTTGTTAAACTCCATGCTCTTATCGAATCTACACCGTTGATCTACGGTGATCAAGGGTCATCATTTAATCTAGGTTTTCATATCTGTCATGGCCCTGGTAAATCCCGATTTCTCCCTTATTGCAAATCAACTAATACTGGAGTCAATTCTCTGTAATCCTTGAACGGAATTCATAGGAATTTTATCTTCTTTTTATTCTCACTTGATAAAATCATTTCCTCTGCCCGATCTTTCATTTAGAATAAGCTATAATTGCCGTCTCTCATCCCAGCATATTCCATTTCAACCTGACACACACTTACATGTAATATATATTCATCCAAAAAATAATAGGAGGAATAAAAAGCTACTCGATTAAGCATAACACAGTGCTAAACTCTATTTACCAATGACACATTCACTGTACAAAAATTATACAAGACCTTTCCTTCCGTCTTCGACCTGATTTACATTTAACTGGCCTCTACTCGGCCTTTCCGCCACACTTGGCCCTTTACTCACACTCTTCTTGTCTTCTTCTCTCTGTGTCTTTCTCAACTTGTAGTTCCCGTTGCCATACAAAATATACAAGGAAAATAAACTTCATGTTTTGTTCAGATCCAAAAAAATATCCAACTATTCCTAAAATCTCTCCTTATCCCTAGGCTCTAGATCTCAATTCGTTTGAGACCTGCTAAACTAAGTTAGGTCTACTAAAACAAGGTTGAATTTGGAGGCAAAATGCTGCTGCATCATTAAATATTTTCATTATAAAAATTAAGTCAAATTTTCTATTAATAATATCTATTAATTATTTTATGATACAAAAATTTAGTATATTATATATGTCAAACTTTGTATTAACCTAATCAATTTAATTATTGAGTAACCCAATCAATGGATTGAATAAATAGAAAAAAAAATAATAATACAAGATTCATAAGTTAATTAAATATCCTTTTAATTTCTTGAAATTTCAGAAATTGAAATTAGCTAAATGTAAATCAATAATAACATTTAAACTACATTTTTAGTTTAAATTTCCCTAAATTGAATTATATATATATATATATATATATATATATATATATATATATATATATATTCTTTAATGTAGTTTCAGTTTTGGTTGAGTTGTATTATTAATTTATAAATACCTTAATGTAATAATTAAGGCAATTTAACAATTTTTTTACCAACATAGAAATTTCAGTTTTGGCTGGGTTATATTATTAATTTATAAATAAATATGATATAATAACTCTATAATTAGGCTCGGGTTTGAAGGGCGTGGGCTCCAACTGGCAGTTGTTAAAAGAGAGTAATTCCCCATATTACATTCTTAAACAGAAGATCTAACATTTGGCCCAAGTATACTTTCGAGAATATAAATAAAAGATCGATACTCAGGCTTGAGAGACATACTATAGATCAACCGCATAACTAAGGGCTTCGTTGCAAGAAGCTAATTCCATGATCACAGAGTTTGAATGCAACGAGAGTTTAACTATGGTTAAGCAACGCATTGAAATTATTCAAGGCCGTGGCAAGAAGCTAATTCCATTATCACAGAGTTTCAATTCAACGAGAGTGTAACTGCGGTTAAGTAACGCATTGAAATTGTTCAAGGCAGATACCCAGGGATTAATGATCAACATAATTAATATGACAAATAAGATGGAAGTAGAGCCTATGAGTGAACACCAAATCTTTCTAAGAAAAAAGGAAACGTGTCACCGAATCGTTCATCCAGTTAAACGTGAGCGGACGATATCACACAAAGCAGATGAACAGGAAGCCCAGCTTAAATAATCCTCCATATGCCTTTGCCTTTGTCCATGGTTGGGGTTGATTGATTTCTTTTTAATTTTAGTTTTTACACCATTAACTAATAACCAGTCACAGAACATTAACTAACAACCAATCACAGAACAGAAATTTTAAACCAGTTTAATTAGTAAGTAGAAAATCAATTCTCCTTTATCATTCAAAGAATATTGTTCTCTTGTCAACATGCAAGGTTGTTAAAGTGTTGTAAATCAAAATATAGGTAAATTGTAAAAACAATGAAATGGCCTCAATACTCATGCTTAGTAAAATGACTATCAAATGATGTTGGTTGATGGATATTTTTCATCAACTTTAATATTGCATCGAAAGTAGAGAGGTGTTCTAAAGTTTAAAATGGGATAAATATTGTGGTATTAGTTTTATGTTAGTTAAAATTACATAAAAAATAATTTTCAATAAAATAATTTTCAATAAAAGTTACATTATAATAAAATAAATAAATAAAAGTTATATTAATTTACATGATAACAAAAACAAAATAAATAAAAAATAATTACATATGTAAAATATGTATATGACTATATTTAAAATATTAAAACATTTTAAGAAATTTAATATCTCTCATATTTTAATAGATTTTTTTTTAAATGAATCTATCTTAATTAAACTTTTTCAGTTATAATACTTCTTTTCACCACAACGAAAACAATTTTGTTAATATAAATAAGAATTGTAAAATAACCGTGATTTTAATTTACAATGTAAGAGGTACAACAATTTATAAAACAATAAGCAACAATATATAATAAACAACAATATAATTTAAATATACAACAATTATTATAATAAGAAACTGTAAGTTAAATATACAACGATTTATAAATCAATTTACATTAAAAAAAAAAAAAAGAGTTGTAGGTTCCAATGTATACTGATTTATTTGTATTCAAAAGTTATTTTCGTTTCAAATTTTTATTAAGTGATTAGGAATAAATAATTTGTGTCATAATTTTATATTGATAATAAATGATCATTTTATTTTATACTAGTAAGTTTGAAATTTTAAAATAGTAATTCAATTAGGTAAATTTATCACAACATAAAATATTAGAGCAATGTTAAAATTTACAATGAAGATGTATACATCCAAATTTTCAAAAAATACATAAAAAAACATTACAATTATTGGATGATTGTTGTCGTGAACATCGATTTTGTTGCATCAACTTCGTCGAAGCGTCAACTTGGCTGAAGCGATTGCTATGTCAACTTCGTCACATCTTGTCTAATCAGTTATCTCTCTACCAGCACCTATGGCTATTCTTCTTCCCCAAGGTCTTTCAAGCCAAAACATGTTTGTATAGGTACCAAGCACTACCAAAATATTGATGTTTAAGCTTCTTCTTCCCCAAGGTCTTTCAAGCCACAACATGGTTGTATAGGTACCAAGCACTAGCAAAATATTGATGTTTAAGCTTGCAAGATTTGAGGTTACCTCCTCAATAAAAAACAATATACAAATTCTCAATAAAAAACAATATACAAATTATCAATATAAATGATCAGGATCCATTGTCATTATGACAACCATCAAATAAGAGGGTATAAGAAGTCCTTCCCTAGTCCCAAGACCATTTATTTATAACCTCCCGTAGTGCATATGAAATTATTAGTTAGAAATTTTAAATCAATCATTTCCTTCACTCACTTTTATTGATTTTCTAAACTTACTCTTAGATGTTTCTCATATTTTATTCAAGATTCCTCATTTTTTCTTGACTCCTAGCTTTTCTCCTAGGTGTTTTTTAGTTTCTCATATGTCTCTTAAAGTTTCTTAGCTCTTATATTTTCTTTTAGATGTTTCTCAACTTTTCTTGTACAGGTACCAAGCACTACCAAAATATTGATGTTTAAGCTTCTTCTTCCCCAAGGTCTTTCAAGCCACAACATGGTTGTATAGGTACCAAGCACTAGCAAAATATTGATGTTTAAGCTTGCAAGATTTGAGGTTACCTCCTTAATAAAAAAACAATATACAAATTCTCAATAAAAAAACAATATACAAATTATCAATATGAATGATCAAGATCCATTGTCATTATGACAACCATCCAATAAGAGGGTGTAAGAAGTCCTTCCCTAGTCCCAAGACCATTTAGTTATAACTTCCTGTAGTGCATRTGAAATTATTAGTTAGAAATTTTAAATAAATCATTCCTTCACCCACTTTTATTGATTTCCTAAACTTACTCTTAGATGTTTCTTATATTTTATTCAAGATTCCTCATTTTTTCTTGACTCCTAACTTTTCTCCTAGGTGTTTTTTAGTTTCTCATATGTCTCTTAAAGTTTCTTATCTCTTATATTTTCTTTTAGATGTTTCTCAACTTTTCTTGACTCTTAGATATTCTCCTAATTTTTTTTTATAATATTTTAACTCTTAGATTTTTTTTCAACTCTTGAAGTTCTCATAAATGAAATTTCCCTATTAATTAACTAAAAAATTAAAACAAACCCAACTTTCATACTCAACCTTACTTTCTAATTATTTTTGTTTTACTTTGACCTTATCATAAAGGTTACTAATGGGACACCTTCTTTATTCTATTAATTCAAAAATTTCTCTTTTCTAAATTGATGATAATAATCAATGCTTTTCCTTATTTGTAAACTCTAAGAATATTTGTTTTTTGTGACATGCCCTTAAATTTTTATTCTTTCACTTTTACTTTCAGTTCATATTTTATAAAGATACTAAGGGTTCCATCCATGTCATGCCCTTTAGGGCTTACTTGACGTACTCCAAGAGTGCTATGCATCATTCCCTTCATGTATTTAACCTTGAGCAATAAGAAAAGTGGAAAAACTGCAGAGACAACATTAACTCCCGTCATTTCCTCTATTGAGAGACTAATGAATGCTTAGGAATAAATCTTTCACCTTATTTTGGGTGCATAATTTGTCCTTGTGCATGACTGAATCTGTTTCCTGCCCTCAAGAAAGCATGCAACCACTGAGCAAAAGTGTCTCATGCTTTTCAACTTCGGCCATAGTAAGAGCACTAGTAGGTGGAAATAGGGACGTTGTTCCACCTCTCATAATAATAGTTTGTATGGCTCTATATGGCCATGTTAACCATGTGTGGGTTGAATCAGAAAGCATATTTCATGTGCTTGCATTCACTTAACCTTTACATCAAATTTTCAAATGTGTGCATGTTCCTTTTACAACAATCGATGCCTTTTGAGCTTCCACACAAGGCCCCACAAAGTTTTCCAAATAAGCCTTCCTAAAAATGCACACACTCATAATTTTCAATATAAAAAAATTATTTTTGACATAAAAAATTACTTTCTACTTGGAAATTTCAAGTTTTGTATCTCGTTGGAAAGGTATTGAATATATCTACATGCTTATATTATGATCCTTTTATGTCTCTACATAAACATTTGTTTTTTTTTAAGAACAAAAAATTAATCTTTATGCCATGATTGATACCAAAAACCAATACATATTCCATGTAATGGGGATATTTGGCCTCCCTTGGTAATATGAGTACTCTTATGAGGTTTTGCACATGAGGGATAACGGGGGGGTGGGGGGGGAATAAGGTAAGTGAGCTCTAAATGAAGTTTCTTGGGCTTATAGGCCATTAATAGGGCTTTAGACCATCATATAGACTCTCTAAATGGGATGTTAAACCTCCAAATGGAATATGGTTACTCCTATAATGCCTTGGATGGTAGGGATGGATCTCAAGGCCTTTTCAATAGGAGTGGGAGGAAAATAAGGCCTCTAGGCCCTAGATAAAGCTTCTACAAACCAAGGGGCACTAACAGGGCCACAAACCAAAAAACATGCCATATATAAGAGAGAATTATCCTTAGAGTGTGATATGGGTTCCAATATAAGGTTTTGTGCACTCAAGATGGGTTTTAGAACTTCGTTGGCAGAGAAAGTGAGGGAATTATACTCCAAATTTATATTCTTCAGCTAATGGGCGATGGTCAAGGTCATGAACCACAACATAGACCTTTAACATGGATATTTCACATACAAGTGGGATATGGGCACAATTATGAGTTTTTTCATAGTGGGGATGGTCTTAGAACATTGAACATAATCAAAAGAAGAAAACAACGATATTACACCATAAATGGATATATAAGGCTCACTGGCCATTATCATGACCTTAAACAATAACAAACACTCTTTAAAGATGATCTTTGGCCTCCTAGTGGAATATGGGTACCATGATGAAATCATGTGTGTTAGGGATTGGTGTATTAAGGAATTAATCATGGTCAAGGGAGAAAAATAAGGCTACTTAGTCCTTGATAAAGCATCTAAGGATCAAGGGCCATAAATAATTCCTTACACTACATAACATGTACTCTATAGGGAGTCATTATCCTTTGAGTGAGATATGCATACCATTTCAATGTTTTGTGCACTAGTGATGGGTATTAGTGCCATAACTATGGTTGGGGGATAAATCCAAGGAATTATATCTTAACCTAAGTTTCTTACAATAATGGGTCATAATTAAGAACTTGAATTACAACATTGTCTCTCTAAAAGGGATATTTTGTAAATGAATGGGACAGGGGTTCCATTAGGATTTTTTGTATAGTAGAGATGATTCTCGGGGTCTTCACCATGATTATGGGAAGAAAATGAGTTCTTTTATCTATAAATTAATCTTGTAGGTGTTATGTGGAATGAAATATTCCATAACGCACAACAAAAATCTCCAAAAATGATCTGTGTCCTTTAGTGGGATAATGGTACTATTAGGATGTCTTACCCATAAGACATGGCTCTTAAGCATTTGGTCCAAAATAAAGTTTCCAAGGCGATGGTCCCAAAACTAGTACTTAAACAACCATATAGACCTAGATCATTGGCCTCTTGATGGGATATGTGCATCATTAAGAGATTTTGTGTATAGGCATGGGTCTCACATTGACCATGTTCAACGAAGGAAAAAAAAAGGGCAATATGATCTAAATCAGTCTCTTAGGACTGATAATGTTTTTCCTCTAAATGATATATTAGCACCATTTGAAAGTTTTATACATAATGGATGTGTCTTTATACCTTCACCATGAGCCATTAAAAGGTGATTGGAAATAATGGAGAAATTAAAGGGTCTTAGGAACTAAATGAAGACTTTAAGGTTCATGAACCATGAACATGTGAACCCCTATAGAGGCCCTTTAGAGTGGATATTTTCCCTCCAATTGGGATATGGGTGCGATTAGGAGGTTTTGTGGACCAAGAGTGGGTCTCTAAGTGTTGACCATGGTAAGGAGAGTAAATAAAGGGACTCAAGTCATATATAAATATTTTAAGTATTTGTTCCATGGACATGACCTTGAAAAAAACCACATAGGCAGTCTAAAATTGACTTTTGATCTTCAAACGGGATATGGGTGGCTATATGATTTTTTTCATATTAGGGAAGAATCTTGGAGTATTTTCTTCGACTTTTGACCATGTTCAGGTAGGGAAATGAAGGACCATATTACCTATTTGAAATTACATGGGTTATGGGATAAATGGAGGCCTTGAACCATTACATAATCCCTTTAGAGGTGATCTTTAACCACCAAGTGGGATACACATGCCATTAGGATATGTTTTTCATTGAGCATGGGTCTCAAGTAATTATCCATGCTCGTATGTGAGATATTACGAGGTTTTCCACACTATATGGTTCTCGAGAAACTACCCATCATCCAAGGATAAATACCAATCTCTTAAGGACTAAAATATTATTTTATGTTTGATGGACCATGCATCTTGTTTGAAAACACCACACAAGCCCTGTAATTAATCCCTGTAATTAAATTTTTGAGTTCACAATTTTAATATGGATGAAATTACAAGGGTTGGCATGCAAGGGATCAATATTTTGTATCTAATGATAGTCTAAGGACAAGACATAGTGTCTTAGGAACAACCATGTAACAATTTATTGATAGATGAGTAAATGTTATGATTAAAGGTTTAAAGTATGCCAAGGTAGGAGGCTTCTATAATAAAAAAAACTGAAATCTTCCTCTCTTAATCTATCTATGCATTATGCAAAGAGAAGGTGAATATTTCTACAAAGAGGCCATTCATAGTAATAAGTGGCTTGGATTCTAAAAAAATTGTCATCCCTTGGAATCATAGCAAGAAATTAGACGGTAAGACATATGACCATGATCTGTAATAAATATTTTTTAGGCCATGGGGGTTGTCCTTCAACCATTGTCAAGACCTTAATACAAATTCCTAGAATTCCAAACCTTTCAATGTCATCCATATTATACTTGTGAGGTAAATATTCCATTCACAGGGTTCGTTTTGTGGTTCTAGACCCTATCCATGGTCCAAGAACTGAAAAAGCATCTTTTAGTACCTAGGACATTAKGTTTTATCCTTAGACCATGGGCCATGTCTCAAGAATCATCAAGTGTGGAAAATATTGTAATGGTTCGCATATGACCATGGTCAATTCCTTCAGACCCATTCCTAGTGAACAAAATATTGTAATGGCATWTTTATCCTGGTTTGTCGCTAAAGATCCCCTCTAAATGGCACATGTAGTGGTTCAAACCTCCGTTTGTCCTATGAACCCAATAATCTTCATTTAGGTCAATATATGATTTTAGGGGATAAATTTCCCAATGGGATAATTTTCCATGGTTTTTCCCAAAACAATATTCCCCAATTTCCATTTTTTCTAAAAACAATTCGCCTAAATTCCATAGAATAGAATTATTTTACCTTAAAAATTGTCAAAATTTTATAGAAACTTTATAAAATCCTTACTAATTCGAATATTTTTACAAAATTATCGCCAAACATTTTACATTTTCCATATTAAGGACTAGTAAGATTAGCCCATGTTTCTACATTTTAATATAAATTTCCATCCTTCAAATTATCCTTGTTTAGGTGATATGGCAGGTTTTTCCATCACTTGACCATAATCATGATGCTATCATCCATCCAATGTACATAAATACTCCTACAGTCTCCTATAGACCACTCAAAGGTCAAAGATACCTTTCATGGGGCTTATGTGGTGCTCTAAGACCACGTTCATGGACCAAATTCCTAAAATATTTACATAGGACTTGAGGCCCTTTATTTCCTCCTCTTCTCATGGCCAATACCTAGAGACCCATCCTTGGTGAAAAAATCCTCCCATTGACACTCATATCCCAATAAAAAGCTAAAAATCAACTCTAAAAGGAATATATAGTGGTTCAGGAACTTGTTCATAGATTATGATATTTAAAACATTCATTTAGGTCCTAAAACCCTTTATTTTCTCCATGACCATGGTTAAGGTCTCAAAGCACATCCACTATGTCTAAAATTTTCTAATGGTGTCCTTATCTCATTTATAGGTCAAAGAATCCATATATAATGTCTGCGAGGTGGTTCAAGGTGTAATGAGTGGATTACGATCCATGGAATATTAATTTATATCCTAAAACATTTTTATTCCTTAATTGACTATGGTGAAGACCAAAAGACCCATCCTTTATATGAAAAATATCTTAAAGATGTCCATGTCACACCAGGAGGCTAGGGATATAGGTCTATGGGTGGTTTTAGGCCCAGTTTATGTATCATGGCCATAGAATCTATGTTTTAGGAAAAAGACCCCAGATCCATCCCTTTTGTGCAAAACCACTTAATGGTATCCGGATCTCACTGAAGGAAATTTGTACTTTATAGAGGGTTTATAGTTTCTCGAGGAATATTTTATGTCCTATAAGACATATATATTCATTTGTGGGTTAGGGACCTTATTTTACTCCCCCAATCATGTTCAAGTCCTTAAGACCCATCCCTACAATGAAAAAAAAAACAAATGGCCTCGTATCCCACTCGTATGCAAAATATCATTTTTAGAGGTCTTGTGCTCCATCTCAAGGCCTTGATCATTTCCTATTAGCCTAAGAATATATTTTTTAAGGTATATAA
>JASDQU010735308.1:169104-190963 GCA_032191745.1 Picea mariana
TTTATCCTGGTTTGTCGCTAAAGATCCCCTCTAAATGGCACATGTAGTGGTTCAAACCTCCGTTTGTCCTATGAACCCAATAATCTTCATTTAGGTCAATATATGATTTTAGGGGATAAATTTCCCAATGGGATAATTTTCCATGGTTTTTCCCAAAACAATATTCCCCAATTTCCATTTTTTCTAAAAACAATTCGCCTAAATTCCATAGAATAGAATTATTTTACCTTAAAAATTGTCAAAATTTTATAGAAACTTTATAAAATCCTTACTAATTCGAATATTTTTACAAAATTATCGCCAAACATTTTACATTTTCCATATTAAGGACTAGTAAGATTAGCCCATGTTTCTACATTTTAATATAAATTTCCATCCTTCAAATTATCCTTGTTTAGGTGATATGGCAGGTTTTTCCATCACTTGACCATAATCATGATGCTATCATCCATCCAATGTACATAAATACTCCTACAGTCTCCTATAGACCACTCAAAGGTCAAAGATACCTTTCATGGGGCTTATGTGGTGCTCTAAGACCACGTTCATGGACCAAATTCCTAAAATATTTACATAGGACTTGAGGCCCTTTATTTCCTCCTCTTCTCATGGCCAATACCTAGAGACCCATCCTTGGTGAAAAAATCCTCCCATTGACACTCATATCCCAATAAAAAGCTAAAAATCAACTCTAAAAGGAATATATAGTGGTTCAGGAACTTGTTCATAGATTATGATATTTAAAACATTCATTTAGGTCCTAAAACCCTTTATTTTCTCCATGACCATGGTTAAGGTCTCAAAGCACATCCACTATGTCTAAAATTTTCTAATGGTGTCCTTATCTCATTTATAGGTCAAAGAATCCATATATAATGTCTGCGAGGTGGTTCAAGGTGTAATGAGTGGATTACGATCCATGGAATATTAATTTATATCCTAAAACATTTTTATTCCTTAATTGACTATGGTGAAGACCAAAAGACCCATCCTTTATATGAAAAATATCTTAAAGATGTCCATGTCACACCAGGAGGCTAGGGATATAGGTCTATGGGTGGTTTTAGGCCCAGTTTATGTATCATGGCCATAGAATCTATGTTTTAGGAAAAAGACCCCAGATCCATCCCTTTTGTGCAAAACCACTTAATGGTATCCGGATCTCACTGAAGGAAATTTGTACTTTATAGAGGGTTTATAGTTTCTCGAGGAATATTTTATGTCCTATAAGACATATATATTCATTTGTGGGTTAGGGACCTTATTTTACTCCCCCAATCATGTTCAAGTCCTTAAGACCCATCCCTACAATGAAAAAAAAAACAAATGGCCTCGTATCCCACTCGTATGCAAAATATCATTTTTAGAGGTCTTGTGCTCCATCTCAAGGCCTTGATCATTTCCTATTAGCCTAAGAATATATTTTTTAAGGTATATAAATTCCAAATATTTTTTCCCCAACAATAGTCAAGAACTTAAGACCCATCCTTGATGCATAAAACATATTAATGGTTCCTATATTTCACTTGAACGACAATGATCCCCTATAGAGGACATGTTATCAGGATTGTGATATTGTTTATGGCCCTTGATCCCCAAAGGATTCAACTAGGGATATAGGGCCTTGTTTTCCTCCCTTCACCATGGTTAGCTATTTAATACCCTTGACTATGGTAAACTCATTGAGACTCGTCCCCAGTACACAAAAAATCCTAATTGCATCCATATCACACTTGTATTATAAAGATTCAATTTAAATGGTATATATTGTGGTTCAAGGCCTTTATCATGGCATAGTATTTCAATAATATTAATATAATTTCCAATTCCATCAATTCCTTCCCCAACCACTATTTAATACCCATATCTACTGTGAAAAACCTCATATTGGTGCCCATATCCAACTCTAAGTGAAATGACCTCCTATGCAAGGAATTCTTTTTGTTTTTTTTCGCTTACTTATGGGAATTATTCATTATTACCTTCATGGAGGGCCTTAATCACCCCCCCCCCTACACATCCATTAGCAAGTTATTCAGACCCACGCCTATTATCCAAGGCATTACATGAGTAACCATATTCCAATTGTAGGATAAGTCCCCTTTAGAGGCCATGTGTGGTGGTTTGAAGCCTTGTTCATGGCCTAGGATCCCTCAAAGATTCATTTAGAGCCTTTTCTTAATGTTTTAGTCCCTTTACAATGGTTAGTCCCTAAAAATGATCCTTCACATGAGAAACCTCCTAAGTGCACCCATATTACGATTGGAATTCAAATATCCCCATCAGAAGAATTATTTCATAGTTTGAAGTGTTGATCATGATCGAGACATTCATTTTATATTTTTTTGAAAGTAGTATATCCTTATGTAGAAACATAAACACATCATAACATAAATATTTATATATCTTCAAGACCTTTCCGATGATCTAAAGAACTCAAAAGTGGATGTCAAGGTAGAACTTTATGGAAACATTACTAAACTTTATTTATTTTAATACTAAAAGTAATGCACACACAATTGGGAACACACACATGTTATTATAATGTCCATGTTTCTAAATAGCATGCACATTTCTAATGGGTGTAGGCATTTTATAAACCATGTGCACATTATTTGAAATTTAATTTGTTTCTTGGCATGATGATTTCTACTCACCCATGTGTTTGCATACTCTGTAGATTTCACACACATATAGTTTATGAATTTTAATTTATGTTTGTCTTGACATATATCAAAATAGTCAAATATAGATATATCTTTTCATTGTATAACATTTTATGTCCTTACCCATTTAAAAAAGGATTATACATTACACTAATACATACCAATACATAAAACTAAAAAAAAATATTTGATTATTCTATAACCACTTTCACAAAAACTCTCGATTGCATCCATATCGCACTTGTATTACAAATATTCACTTTAAATGGTATATGTTATGGTTCAAGGCCTTAATAATGGCCTATTAGTTCAACAATATTAGTATAGGTCCTAATTCCAACAATTCTTTCCACAACCATTGTTCAAGAACCATCCATAGTGCGAAAAACCTAATATTGGTTCCCATATCCCACTTTAAGTGAAATGACCTCCTATATAAAGCATTATTTATGGTTTATGGCCTTATTCATGGCCCTTCATCCTTAGTAGCTTCATGTAGGGTCATAATCCCACACCCACACCCATAAGGCCTTCATACCCACCCCTATTATCCAAGGAATTATAGGTGTAACAATATTCTAGTTGGAGGCTAAATATCCCCTTTAGATGCCACATCTGGTGGTTTGAAGCCTTTTTGATGGCCTAATAGCCCTAGAAGCTTCATTTAGAGCATAATCTCAATTTTTTACTCCCTTTACAATGGTCAGTCACTAAATATTATCCTTCACATGAAAACCTCCTAAGTGCATCCATATTACAATTGGAGGCAAAATGTCCCCATAAAAAAGATAATTTGGTAGTTTGAAATGTCAATCATAGTTGATAAATTCATTTCATATTTTTTTGAAAATAACATATATTTATGTAGAAACATAAAAATATCATAACATAAACATTTATATATCATTAGGACCTTTCCAACCATCTAAACAACTCAAAATTGGATGTCATGGTAGAAATTTATAAAAAAAATTAATAATTTTCTTTTTTAATACTAAAAGTCATTCACACATATTTTGGAAGATAGACATGTTATTATCATCTGCATGCTTGTAAATAACATGCACATTTTTTACACGTGTATTCATTCTATAAAACATATGCACATTATTCAAAATTCATTTTTTTTTCCATGATTATTTCTACTCACCCATGTGTTTGTATACTGATTGTGCAGATTCCACACAAAGACACACATAGATATTTCTACACACCCATGTGTTTCTTTCTTTGTATTAGTGCAAACTATATATATAGCAAAATATACCACTACAAAAACTTGTTTGATTATTTATTTATATATATATATATATATATATATATTTCACTAATACAACAAAATATATACAACTACAAAAAATTGTTTGATTATGTTATAACAACTTTCATAACTTAAAAAATATAAAAGAAGCATTCAATTTTTTGAAAAAATTGTTGTGCAAAATATCAATGCATTTACTATTAGAACTACAAAATTTTGTTTTAAGTAAATTTCATTGTTTAGGTACACATCATGTATGGGAATACATATGCATTATATTTTGTAGGAAAAATAAGATAAAATTATGCATGATCATACAAAATTTTGATAAACAAAAATTATATATTATGGAAGCTAATTCAATATACTTTATTTCATCTTGTTAAAAAATATTCAAATTCATTGCTAAGGTGCCTCAAATCATCCCTCAAGTCACCTCCCTATCAAAGTCTAGTAGAAAAAAATTAAATAATGTAATCCTATAAAAATAAAAATATCAAAAACAAAGAAGAACAAATAGATGGAGTAGAGTCATAATTTTGAGTACTTATTAGAAAACATCCATCAATTTTATGTAACATCCCTATTTTTAGTCCCCATTTTAGTAATATCTAATGTACATACGATGTATGGAAACAAGCCCAACAATGTAATATGTAAATATTGTACATCAAAATAAGAAAATAAAATATATTGTCACTAATAGAGACAGATGGATTCATGGAGAATAGTTTTTTATAAGAGAGGGGGGTTCAAGGGGGAATTATTCATGTGTATTAATCCCAAGCCACCATTCTAAAATTATTATTTTTTATGAAGCTTCTATTTTCCTTTTGGAATGTTTCAAAGCCCCAATAATTGGATATAGGTAAGAGGGTTGGTGTGAAAATTCACCTCACTTAGTTATTGAGATCACGGGGATGAGTAAAATTAACATTGGAGAATACGAGAGTCAACATGCATGGATGAAAGAAAATTCAGATKGGTGTTGTAGGGAGTTTTTACAAGAATTGTTTGGGACAACAAGAGTGTTTTGAATGCTATATATTGAATATAGACATAATGAGTTTTGTGGGAAGCATGTTGGAGTTGTAATTGCATGAATAATTGGGTTGTTAGGCCTATACAACGAGATTTTTGKGAAAAACATATCCCTAGAGGAAGTGAGCTTGTTCTTGGGAGGTTTTCCTATTACAATTGGCATTCTTGGAGTACCTAGAATAGATATTTCCTATCCAACCCATGCTAGATCCTTGTAGGGAAGTGGGATAGCCTGAGGGGCTGTGTGACAGAGAAGGGGATCCCATTCCTTGGGTTGTGCAGGTTGAGTGCAACGAGAGATGGTGGATTGGAATGGATGTAGGAAATAAACTTGCAATGTGTTATATTGAGATATTGATGGACATAAGAGACCCATATGAGACATCATTTATTTTATATCCATAACCCCATATCGAGGGTGACTAGCTATTGAGAACTGGAGAAACAAGTCTACAATTGGGTGGAACGATTGTCCTTTGCAGCTACTTGCACATTCGCTTACAAAAATAAGTTGTTTTTATCTATTTTCATTGATTTTAATTATGGATTATACTTGTTGTGCAGGTTAAATGGAATTGCATTCATGTTTTTAAATATTCTTGCTAGGCACATACATTGTTATCTTTCTAAATGCATTTAGTTGAATAGTATAAATTGAAATTTGTGTTGGGATAGTAGCGCGTGTGCTGCAATTTTTTATTAGATATTAGCCAGAACCAAAAACATAAAGCTCTTTAATAAGAATATCAAAATATTTGCATGTCCTTGAAAAACAAGGAATCTAATAAACAAGAAGACACTTTAACATTAGTGGTACTCTGGTGGCTCAAAATAGTTTTTCATCAACATAAGACAAAATAAATGAAATGATATAATATCTATCTATCCCCCACCCCATACATATATAATATGATAAACATACTACAAAATGAATATAATAATATAAAATATAGATAAAAAAGTATAAGATGTGTAAATAAATGTATAATCCAAAGGCCATAATGCAACCAGAATTTGTGTTCAATTAGCGGCCTCCTAGTTTGTAATTTGTTATTTTCAAAGATTTTAACTACTATCTAATATAATATGAATAAACTAAGAAAAATATGTATTTAAATATATTATAATGATGGTTATCATCTAATAAAGTTATACTTACAATGCATATGTATTAAGAAAATAATGATGAAAATCAAATTAATAGAAATTTATAATGCAAATTTTTTTATATTTATTTTTAAGTAAGAATCTATATATTATCTTTCATGAACCAAAATTACAGTAGCATCAACGATATCAAGGAATTGTTTGTGTTGAATTGTCTCGAAGGGAAACCAATTCAACCAGTCTTTTAGCTCTATAAACAACTGAAAATTAAACAACATGTTTTGAATCACCTCGTAGGGAAAATGATTCAAATGAACCAGTCATGTAAATTATAAGACCAAAAAATACTAAATCTTGACAAACAAAATGGACAAATTGTGCTACGTGTCAAAATTAGCACAAGAGGAAGCTTCCATAAACATTAAAAGTTAACAAAATAAAACATGCAAGATGAAACGTGTGCACCTTTTGACTCTCATAGTGTCTGACGTTCACGTTTGTCCACATCACACTCAAAAACAACCTGGATAGATGAAGAAAAAAATGCCTTCGAAGTGACTGGAGCACTGGTAGCTAGTTCTGGAGAGTGAAGGTAGTTGAGCAGGGACACGAGCGAAGATTAAATTTCTCCCCTTTCTTATCCATGTGTTCCATCCGGAATCATAGGCTATCCACATCCCTTCTGATCGCAAAGACTAGGTCTTGTAATATCGCCACCGAGTCGTACAATCTTGAGCATGAAGCATAATCTAAGCATAAATGAGTCTGTCCTTGAGGATCTTCTATTTGAGAGGGTTATTCCTCGATAGATGGAAAAGGGACAGAGGGTGGTGGTAGGAGGACAAAGCTTGACAAGGGGACAAAGGGTGGAGGAAAGGGGACAAAGGGTGTTGTCAAGGGGACGAAGTGTTGAGGTGGACACACCAGGAGGACTGAAGTTGGCTATGAATATGAAGCCAAATCCTGGATTGGATCACGAGAGACACCTAGAGAGTTAGCATGGTGATCAAGCCACTCCACAAGACAAGCCCATGATGAAGATAGAGGAAGAATACCACTCTGAACTTGAGAGGACTGGGTGGAGGAGGGGGGCGAGGAGTTAGGAAATGAAGCAAGGAAAAGGAGGGGTCGACTAGCCATAGCCTCTTTGTTTTGATACCATATAGTACCTCACTTTGGCTTCCCTCAAAATAGAGGCATATCCAACATGGGATAAGAGTAAGGAAGGGTGGCAGGGGCTGGTCGGGTGGAGAGAATGAAAGACAACATCGATAATAAGAAAATGAGCCACCAACGAGAGGTAAAGACCAGAGAGGCCTGCAAATTGAATAGGCTGCAAACAATAAAGAAGGAGGCATGATGGTCCAACCAAGGAGTTTCTCCATAATAAGAAAACTGGATATGAATTTCACATGAACGCAGAAATGATGTCCATCATCCTTCCTCCATCGTGAGGACAAAAATCCAAAGAAGTGAACGCTGGAGAATTTAGTTAGGATCTCACAGAAATGAAGGTGGTCAATAATAACCAATGGGTAATAAAGGAAGGGGGGATGCTGCATGTGCCGGTCACGTGGTCTGTGGAGAGGTAGAAGGCACTATCTTCTCGCATGGACATGTGGATCCTGCTGACACCCCATACGAGGTATAATGCATATATATTAAAAAATACAATGAGCCACAAATTAATAACTGTATATGAATAGTATAAGATATGAAGATTGCACTTATCAAAGAATAACAAAATGTTTATTAGTTAAGAGAAGAAGTGAGAGAATTAGTTTTCATGGGTTAAACTTAAAATATTACAATTTGCAAACATGGTCACAAGAATCCATTCTACACTTATATTGGGATTATGAGGTTTAACTATACTCTTATATTTTGTGATACTCATTTCAAAAATATCCAAATTAGATTTACCAAATTTTAAGTAAAAGGTCAAATTAATTGCATGTCATGCTTCATATATTTGTTTAGCCACCAAAATGGAAAAATGAATATATATATATATATATATATATATTATTGATGATGGATCTAGAATTATATGTCCAAATACAATGGGTATTATATCTCATCATATTCACCAAATCACAAAATTGTTATTGAAATATTACATGGTAACCAAGGATTTGATCCTTGTAAAATTGATTTAAATCTCTCCAAGCTCCCATGCCTAAGATAAAACCAGATGAGTTCTGCATGTTTACAATTTATACAATTACCAATTATGAGAATAAATTATGTATGGCTTCATATCACCAAGAATGGCCAATTTATTATGTTTTTTTTTCATGTTTAGGTGATGAATAACATGGCCATAATACCCATGAAATAAAACATTTCATTCAATTAAGGGTATTAAATTTAATCACTTATGAAGAATGGTACTTATTTTCAATGTGCACATGATTAAGTAGAGACCATAACTACTTATAGTTAAAGTATTCCAATTGAATAAGAGGCATAATCCATTTGCATCCATTTAGATAAATAAACAACACAATACATTATGTACTAGCTATAACTTGTTCCCAAAATGTATTAAAATCTATCTCTCTTGATAGAAAGAAATATAACAAAATCCTTGGAAATGCCTAATATTTGAGAAAAATCGAGGACCTACTTGGAAAATTAAATATGAAATTCTTAAGAAAAAATAACAAAATCCTTGGAAATGCCTAATATTTAGAAAAATTGAGGACCTACTTGGAAAATTAAATATGACATTCTTATGAAAAATGCAAGGTTTCATTCTCTACACATGTAGTGACTTGGAGGATTTTCAGAAATATTTAAACTAGGAAAAGTCGACTTTGGAAACCCAATTCATGTTTTTTTGGTGATTATAACATCATTAATAAATATTGGCCAACTTAAGAAAGGATCCCTTATGTCTCTTGACGTAACACCTTTATTAGATTTTATAGATTTCAAATAGTGTTCCATATAACTATGAGCTCTAATTATCCATTTAGCAACGTTCACACCATGTGTCATTATAAAATGACCAGAATTCAGGTAGGAAAGGAAATCAATGCAATTAAGGATTGCAAAATGTTTCCTAAGGGGACCAAATTTTTCCTTTGTTGTTAACTCTTCCTTGGTAACTTGAAAGACCAAAAAACAACACCATAAATGCATAATTAAGTGTGGCTAGATATTCTCACTAAAAATTTCAATAGAAGTCGAGCACAATATGTACTTGAGCACCATATTTCTTTCAGATTTTTTGATACCCAAATTGGTGCGAAAGGTATGGAAGAAATTTGTGAACTCTGGCACTGTCTGGTCCCTTTCATGTTGCAGTGTGGTCCATCTCATGTATTGGTCATCATATATTACAATGCGTTAGTATTGTTCCTTCATAACATCCATTAAAGAATACTAAGTGGGTGCGACCGCAAATATTGTGGATTCCTTAGTGGAATTTTTCTCATAGAAAGTCTCCCATCAATCCTTGACATGGGGGACAATCTTAAGGAGCACAAAGGTAATATTTTCTCTATGATAAAAAATTTGGAAATAAAAATACCCTTCTAGCAGATTCAACCATTTATCTAGAGCATCCACATCTATCTGACCTTCAAACAAAATAATACCAAAAATCACTTTTAACTTTAAGAGGGTTGATCCAGGTGGATATCAGTGGAAACCCACCTTTTCCAACTGGCTCAAAACAATTTTCTGGCAATTTTGGTAATTTACTATTTTTAGTCATTTTTCACTTCCGGAGCCGTTTTGAGGCCCTAAATGATGTTTTTTGGGAAATGGGGGATCAATATGGAAATTACTCCTTCATTTTATACAAAATTAATCTTCTCGATGATACCTTTCCAACGGGCTATCATATGCCTAAAACAGAGATCGTATGCAAAAGTTACGACCTCGGTAAGTTGATGTACTAATTTACCCAAACGGGGCCCACATGACTTTTGGCAATTCATCTCCTAGGGTTAGGTTTTTGGATGTATAGGGTTTTAGGAATTATTGTTTATTGTAAAAATGACTTCAGATCCTTATTTTAATCATCTTCTTGTGAATGAGCAAAACCGTCACATCTCTTCTCAGAGATAAGCCGCCACCATTCCAACAATCTTGTTTCCGCTACATTTTACAGGTTCAACATATTTCCTTATTGAATAGAAAACTAGTTTTACTGTATCTCTATTACTTTATGTTAAGCACCAATTAATAATTTGTATTCATTTCATTTTACTCATAAAATATGGATCAGTTTTATCAGAGTGGTTTTCTCCTTGCTGTCTTAATGCATGTACGCAACGAGGTTGGAGCACAAAGAGTTGGGTCTCGAGCTTGTTTCTCTTGAGTAAAAAAGATCTCGCACACCCAAGAGATCTCTCATGGAAGGAGAAAATAAAGATGATGGGACAGGAGATCCTTTCAAACTGTTGATTGAGGAAGCCCTCACTCAACAAAGGAATGAGATGATGGATAGTTTCACATAAATCCTTTGGCAGTTACCAATAGGCGATGCATATTCTTCGAGTGGAGGTGTCACCCCCTTCAAGGTAGAAATAAACTTTGATGTTCCTATATTTGAAGTTCAGATAGATGAAGATGTTGTAGACAAGTGGTTGAATCTACTAGAAGGGTATTTTTCTATCCATAACTTTTTGAATAGAGAAAAGATTACTTTTGTGCTCCTCAAAGCTATTCCCCATGTCAAAGATTGGTGGGAAATTTTCTGTGAGCAAAATGAAATAGAATAACCCTCATTATTTATAGTCAAAGCCCCCTAGGAATCCTTTAGGGATGTTATTAAGGAACAATACTACCCTGTCGGAAGTTATGACAACTTGTATACCAAATGGACCACACTACGGTAAGAAAGAGACCAAGCAGTGCCAGATTTCACAAATATCTTCCATACCTTGCACACCAAGCTGGGTATCAAAGATTCAGAGCGACATTTGGTTCTCAAGTATTGTGGTGCACTGAATAGATACATCCAGACCAAAATGGAATTTTTGGATGTCTCATCCTTGGGCATGGCCTACCAATATGCTATCAAAATCGAGCAGAAGCTCAAACAAAAGATGTGGCAATTCGGGCCTGGGAACCCCTCACAAAAAAATCCAGGAAAGGGCGGTCCCAACCCATAGAACAAAGGACAAAGAAAATTTGGATAGTATCAGGACAACCAGTCCAACATGCAAGAAAATAGTGACACTATAAAGACTAAGAAAGATGCCAAGAAGTGGTGAGACTTCAATAAGAGCCCTTGGCATAACATTGCTGACTGCCACTCAAAGAAGTCGCTGGAAGTGGAAGTGAAAACCTCTGAATCAGATGCAAGTTCTGACTCTGAGCTAAAACCAGAAAGGGGAAGACAGATCATTAACAAAGAACCTTGTGCCACCAATGCTACCACCAAGCTCTAGCCTAGTGAACCAGACGAGCCAAAAGAAGGAGAGCACCTCTTCCATTCACAAATGTGGGTAAAAGGCACCCCACTGCACTTCATCGTTGATAGCGATAGCCATAAGAACCTCATCTCAGTAGAGGTCATTAAGCGGTTTTTCCTTCCGACAACGTCACACCCACAAACCTACACCATTGAATGGCTCCGCCAATGAAGCGATCTCTGCATTAACCAACAGTGTCAACTGTTGTACGACATCAAGCCCTTCAAAGATGSGGTATTCTGTGATGTTTCTCCTCTCGAAGTTTGTGATGTTATTTTGGGACAACATTATTTATGGAATCATCATGATGTGTATGATTCTAGGCCTCATAGTGTTATTATTACTTTGAACAAGAAATTGTATAGGATACCCAAGGCAGTCCCACCTAGTGCTATTTCCTTGATCTCTGCTAAGAAATGAAGGAAGGTCATCTCTCAAACGAGGAATTTTGTCTTCTTCATGATTCTCTCTTAGAATAATCGAAAKATCACAGCCACATGTGGGCTCTCTCCAGGGGACATTTCCACACAACATAAGAAAGTAGATAAGGTCATGGAATAATACTCGGATATCTTCTCCTCACCTACTGGGGTACCTCTACACTATCAAGTCAAGCACCCCATCGATCTGACCCCTGATGCACCGCTTCCCAATGGGCCAGTCTATCACCACTCTATGTTAGAGAATGAGGAGATCAAGCGATAGATCTAAGAAATGTTCCACAAGTGGCACATCCTTCCCATCTCATCACCTTGCAAGAACCCAATCATGCTTGTACAGAAGAAAGATGGAACCCGACGACTCTACATTGGTTACTGGGCTCTAAATAAAATCAAAGTCAGAAACCGATACTTGATTCCCTAAATTGACGAACTCCTTGATCAACTCATAGGGGGAAAATGCTTTAGTAAGATTGATCTGAAGCATGGCTACCACCAGGTCCTTATAGAACAAACATATGTATGGAAGACTGACTTCACGTCAAAGGAAGGCCTTCTTGAATGGTTGGTCATGCCCTTTGGTTTGACAAATTCTCTATGCACATTCATGAGGATGATGGACGATATCTTGTGACCATTCACCAATACTTTTTTCATGGTGTGTATGGATGAAATTATCACTTACAACAATACTTGGGTTGAACACTTGTAGCATATTCAGCAGGTTCTGCACACCCTGTGACAACACAAGCTATATGCCAACTTGGAAAAATGTTCCTTCGGCATGGACAGGGTCCATTACCTGGGTTACATCATTGATAGGCATGGCGTACATGTGGATCTAGCCAAGATCAAAGTCATCCGTGATTGGTGAGCCCCAACCACACTGACTGAGCTTCGAAGCTTCTTGGGCCTTGCCAATTTCTACCAAAGGTTCATGTTGGGATTCTCCCATATTGCATGGGCCCTCATCCAAATAACTAGGGGTGTTGGTAAGGAGAAATTTGCATGGGGTCGGTCCCAAAAACAAGCATTCGATGATTTGTAGAAAGTCTTGTGCTCAGCCTCATTACTTTCACTACCATACCTGCAACAACGCTTTGAGATCGAGACAAATTATTCAGAATATGTTGTGGGCCCCGTTCTCACTCATCATGACCACCCCGTGGCCTATTATGGTGGGACATTATCATATGATTTATGTAAGTACCCTACTTACAACAAAGAAATGTAATCCATTTTGCAAGCCTACTGCCAGTGGAGACATTACACTCTTGGGAAGGAGACAATCATCCACACTGATCATAATCCACTGCAGTTCATGCAGACACAAGGAAAATTTTAGAATGACCACCATCAAAAGTGGTCCACATACTTGTAGCAATTCCACCTCAACATCAATTATAAAACAAGAAGCACCAATCACGTCGTTGATTGCCTCAGTAGACCTGCAGTCCCAACACTCACCATCATGCTAGAATCTTGCAGCCATGAGACCTTTGGATGGACCCAACTCTATGAGACAGACCCAGACTTTTCCACCACCTACCAAATGTTGGGTACAAATGCAGTTGTCGATAACTTCCATCATCATGATGGGTTTTTGTGTCATTTGGGCCATATATGTGTTCCATCAAGTGAGCGAGTGAAGTTGATCTGGGAAGCCCACTATAGTCAAGTGGTAGGACACTTTGGTATCTAAAAGACAGTGGCAATGCTGCATAAAAAAATTTATTGGCCGAAACCTCGACAGGAGGTCGACAAGTATATCAGGTCCTGCACTGCCTGCGCTATTTCCAAACCTGACCACTAAGAAACAAGGCCTTTACATCCCTTTTCCTAATCCTGACATGCCATGGGAATCCATCTCAATGGACTACATGACGGGCCTCCTGTCCACCAAGCGGGGAAATGACTATGTTTTTGTGGTTGTTGATCGATTTTCTAAGATGGCGATTCTGGTTGCCTGTAAGAAGAACATCACAACAGAGGCCAATATTGAGCTCTTCCTTGAACGAGTGTGGGTACATTTTGGAATCCCACAAACCATTGTCTCAGATTAGTATATTCGATTTCTCAAGACATTTTGGTCGAGCCTTTGGTCACTACTGGACACCAAGCTCACCAAATGCACGACCTTCCACCCATAGACAAATGGCCAAACCAAGTCCATAAATCAAATGATTGTGCATATCCTTCGCATGTATAATTCAAATCACCCTCGTACATGGGATGAGAGGCTTCCCTATTTCCAACATAGCTGCAACTGAGCCCTGCATAGCTTAATAGTCCACAACCCCTTTTAGGTGGGGTTGGGTTTCCAACCATTGGGTCCCATAGATGTTGCACTTCCCCTTGTGGTCACCTCAACCAACTCATCTCCTTCTCCAATTGAAGTTGAAAAAGCCACCAGGTTCAATGAGTGGATCTAGAACATCCGCCAATAGGTTTAGGATATCCTATAGAAGTCCAATGATAAGTACAAGAAGTGCCATGATCAACATCGGGTGCCACATAATTTTAGGTGGGCGATAAAGTTTGGTTGCACTTGTAGAAAGAACACCTTACAGTACCCCATCGGAAGCTTCACCCACTCTGCTATGGGTCGTACACCATCACCAAGGTCTTGGGGGATAATTAGTTTGAGATCAACATTCCTCCTTTCCTTGGCCTGCACCCAATGTTCAATGTGGATCTCCTTCGCCCTTATTTCCCACCATTATTAGACACCTCATAAGTAGAAAAACAATTGACACCAATAGAGATCAACCCTGAATGGATACAACAGGAATCCAGTGATCATATTGTTGACACACATATCAATGGCACTTGACAGCAAAGGATCTAGCTTTATTGAGTCATCAAAGCAGAGCAGCTCCTGCACCAAGGCAAGTGGCTCAGCCAGGACCAAATTTAGCAGAAATTTCCTCATCTGATGGGGGAAATCAAATCAATGGAGACCATTTCTTCCTAAGGATGGAGGATTGATCCATGTGAATATCGGTGGCCACACACCTTTTCCAACTTTCTCAAAACAATTTTCTTGCAATTTTGGTAATTAACTATTTTTAGCGGTTTTTCACTTCCAGAGCTGTTTTGAGGCCCTAAACTATGGTTTTTGGGAAAAAGGGGGATAAATATGGAATGTACTTAAATATTTCTCCCAAAATGAATCTCTTTTAAGATACCTTTCCAATGGGCTATCATACGCCTAAAACGGAGATTGTATGCAAAAGTTACGACCCCGGGAAGCTGATGTACTAACTTCCCCAAATGGGGCCCGCATGACTTTTGGTGATTCATATCCTAGTGTTAGGTTTTTGGATGTCTAGGGTTTTTTGCATTCCTTTTTATTTTAAAAATGCCTTCAGAGCCTCATTGTAATCATTTTCTTGCGAATGAGCGCAACTGTCACATCTCTTCTCAGAGATAAGCCACCACCATTCTAGCAAGCTTGTTTTCGCTGCATTTTACAGTTTCAACTTATTTCCTTATTGAATAAAAAACTAGTTTTACGATATATCTGTTATTTTGTGTTAAGCACCTATTAATAATCTGTATTCATTTTGTTCTACTCATAAAATGTGGATCAAGGGTGGTGCCTCCAAAGTGGCCCCCGATGAATATGCATCTATTGTTGGCATCTGTAGAAGGATATGGGAAACAATATCCATCATCTCGTTCATTTTTCATGTGAGTGCTTCCTCAAGAAACATTTTAATAGGATATATTTCTCTTTCATCTCTTTGTTCTTCCGCTAGGGGAGGTCGTCGTGGTCATTGAGGATGGTCTTGCAAAGGCTCAACTATTTTGAGTCCCAACTCCTTGTACCCTGACCTCGTTGGGGACATGCACATAGAAAAAAATAAAGAGAAGACTACTATGATACCATTGATCCATATTTCTGAATGGAATGAAATTAAATACATATATGGAACAAAAATAGAGAGATACAATGAAACTTGAATTCTATTAATGAACAGAAAATGTTGAAACTGTAAAAAAGCATAATGAAACGAGTTTGCTCGAATGATGGTAGCTGATCTCTGAGAATAGATGTGACACCTACGCACCTTTGCAAGAAGTTTATTACAATGAGGCTCTAAATTTCTTTTTAACATAAATAATAAATGAGAAAACCCTAAACCCCAGAATATGAAATGCCAAAAGGTGTGTGGGTCTCGATGGGTGTAGTTGATGCGTTAACTTCCTGAGGGTGTAAAGTTTACATAGGATGTTTTCTTGGGACATTAAATACCTCATTATAAATGTATAATTGAGAATTAAAACTTTCTTTGAGGGTCAACGAATGTTGTTGGCTACCCCTATTCCCCCAAAAGTAAAAAAAACAAATGTCATTTAGGGCCTCAAAACGACCCCAGAAGTTTGGGACCCGAAAAACTATAAAAAAATACCAAACTAAATCAAAGACTTGTATATTCATCTTTCTTATTCTCATCATCAAATGAAGGAGGATTAATATTCTTTAAGTCTTCCTACAATTCATCTACCCTAGACCTTCTTCTATGATGTCTAACAGGGGACATACTTGGGCTACTTTCCGACCCTAAAAATGCATGATATCTAGCAGTTGATTTCCTTGGTGATTTATGATGGTGATGATGAAGTCTACTAGAAATTATAGAGTGCCTTGAAATTTTAACATATTCTCTGATGTCATTAGGTTTGTTCCTTTTTACTTTCCGTGATATCATTCTTTATCCATACTCCTCTGCAACATATTCAATATTTTCAACAACTCAATATTGATGTTATTCTTCTCCTCCTAACTTCTCATAATACTCTCATTGTCTTCTATGTATATCCACACAACTCTTTGAAATATTTTCACGATCTCCACTAAATCTAAAATTTCTTCTTTTCATTATTTATTCCCATTTGATTGAATCCATGCATTACCCATGCTAACACACAATCCTTTGAATTCCTCTTCATCGTTGTAAGTTGTTTGTGCATACTCTATGTATTTGGTTCTCATTATGAATTGATTATTCTCTATCAATGCCCTTAAGTCTGCAAAATGTGCATACAACACAATTTTCTAGACAAAAACAATAATTCTAAAATTATGGAAAAATCATGCATTAATTCTCCTTTTTGGGTCACCGATCATCTTTCGTTTTTTTCTTGTGAATTTTATTTCTTAAGTCATAATTATAACTAAATATATGGATTCTCCCATCCAATACATTTTCAATGACTACTCTTTTTATCAAATTTGAGCTATGAGCAGGAAGTTACAATAATCTAATTTTTTCTAATTTACCCCTTTTGTGCACTTTTCTTCCAAGTGCATTTAATCCTATACACCAACTTCAGTCATTTGTAGAAGTGAATATGTCAGGAACCAGGGAAATGTTTTTATGAGACATAGATAATAATGAGGACATTGAATTCATAACAACCCTCATATTTTGAATGTGATGCTCCAACCAAAATTGCAACAATTTGGAAATGACAATTGTGTTCTTTATCACACTTTTTTCTAGACTTCGAATTTTTATCCAAATGGCGTATCTCCCAAGCTAAGAACTTCTGGAAAAACTTCACTAAACCAAATTTGTCTGGATTTATGAGTATCAAAAAATTAAACTTAATAAATTTTTCCATATTTCTCATCCGGGGACCCTTTTCCCCCTCTGAATATCTTAAAAGTCCCCCAAAAGTGGCTCAAAATAGTGGATTTTTCCTTCTTTTTAGTACCTCCACTCCAAACTCCTTGTAATCTGGAAAATTAATTTACAAAATATATTCATGTATACTTTTATAACACTTTGTAAACATTTCAAAAATAACTATGATCTTGCCACTGAGCTTGACCTTGATATTCAAAAACATGTAATTTGCATCTTCTAGAAAATTTGAGCATAATTGGCCAGTGGCCCTCTCTTGCATCTATAAAATTTTATCTTATTTTGATTTATAATTCTCATATGGCCAAAATATGATTATGGCTCTAGACTTGTTTTCTTTTTTTTTAAACTATAGAACAATTTTGTCTTTGTGGCATCTTTGCTAACATGGCTATTGATGTAGCATAGTGGGTCCAAAAGGAACCCTAAGGTGATTCAATTCCACTCTCTTAAACACCCTATCCCTACCATGTCAGTCTCCACCTTCCTCCTCTTGGCCCCCCCCTTCTCTCTCAATATTTCCTTCTCCTTTTTCTTATTTTTTTCCCTTGTTCTTTCTTCTTTATCGTACTTTACCTTTATTGCATTTTATATATAGTAAAATGTTTTTATTTGTGGACCCACCCATACCATATATCACATGGAACCACAATAATGGTCCATTCCTCTAAAGAGCCCCATATCCCTTGCCAATCTTCCACCTAGCACCAATACATAGGTTGTGGGGATGGGCAGATTCCATCTCTCACCCTTTTTTCCCTCGGCAAGTAAACTTGTATGCTCCCGTATCTAATGATGGAGATGATCAGAAGATCAATGGATGTGATTGATATCATATAGTCAATATTATCAAGTATTAATGACCCTATGACATGCAATACATCAAACCGCAAAGGGATACATAACCCTCCCTCACTGGTTTTGCATCCCCAACATGTTTTTCAAGAGTTCTCACCTCGACATGTGATACCACCAATGGTTTTGGTTTATACTACGTCTCATTGTCCTGCAACGATGTTCTACCACCTCACCATTACGTCTTGCCACCATGCCACCAACCCACCACCATGGTAGTCCATATCACCATTAAAAGTCACATGACATGTGTCCTCCACATCACTGTAGAAATCATGTATGGAAAATCTCCAAATTTTCCAAAATATTGAAAATTTAAAAAATACCTATATTCAATGTTTCTTCCTCGACTTCCATGGAAGATCTATATAATTATCTTCCCAAGGAAAATTTCGGCAATGTGCATGTTAAATTGACCACTGTACCAGAAGTTTGAGACTCTTGTGTCTATTTCTGAATGAATTTCATTGTATCAATTGGAATTTTTTTTAATTTCTCCCAATTTCAACATGGCTACTCTACAATTTCCAAAATTTTACCAATTACAAGTCCAAAAACACTCAATAAAAGGTTTAAATTGGGAATTTTAACCCTTTCCCAATTCCAACCCTTTGAACTCAGATCTCACAAATTTATAGGAAAATTTCTCAACTTCTGTATGGAACTTTTGACAAGCAATTTACATACATCTTCTAAACCTTAAATGTGAAAATTTCTACTTCATCATGCTTCCTTTGACCCAGATAGGCTTCTTGTTGAACATGTGTCTCTGATACCACACTGTAACACACCCTCGACTCACTTTTGGGAATATGTCACCAAATCATGACTTCTGTTAAGCAATGAAATTTTATTTTTTGTTTAATTCATCCCATTAAATATCCAAATACCATTTATTAAATAATATGGCATGTATATGAACACAATTATGCACTCCTAACATCATATAATACATGCATAATTAAAATAATTATACCACAATAAAAATAACATAACTAATCACACAAAGTTCATCATAAACACATAAAATAACACTTATCTTTTATGGAAATCACCAACTAGTTGCAGACCCTCAGATGTTCTTCCCATCCATACATGTTGTCCTTCTTTCAATCTCAACAATAGGACACCCTCGAACTAGGGTTATGAATCCACCAAAGTGAAGGCTACCTGATACACCCTAAGGTCCAACATCACACAACCTTAGAAAAGGTAAATAACACTAAATCCAAAAATAGTTCCACCTTATAGCCTCTCAATCCCCACATCTTGTCACACTCCATTAAGTGTACCCCTTCTCTTGTCCATAGTCCTTCTAATGTGTCGCTTCCCTTCTAGGGATTTAGGAACAAGTCATCCAAAAATTATTAAAKCTCTATGGAACTTGGAACACAAGGTTTCTCTCAAKATTTATGGCACCCACTAGCCAAGCACACAAGGAAACCTATTCCAAACAATGCTCTCTCCCAAAGAGAATGATCCATAGCCCTAACAACCTGCTTCTTTAACTGAACAAACCAAATATTTACAAGGTAACAATAACTCCACAGCTCATACTATCCAAGAAATGGTCARAGTGATGGATTTGAAGAATGGAATGATTAGAGTGGATGTCCCACTAAAACCCAACATTATATTTGCATGTTGTTATCTTGACACATGGCACTCAARGAACTACCTATTTCTATACCTGATGATTCATTCTTACACTTAGGAACTTAGRATAAAATCATATCACAAGACTTATGAATTTAGGAATATATTATAATATTGCCTTGGATTTATCCCCTTTGACTTAGCCCGTTTTCTTAATCCCTTAGCCCCCTTTCCCTCTCATGGATTCCTAGCCCACCATACTCTTTCGTCTTAATTGGTATACAACAATAATGTATTTTATAATAATATTCAAATGTCATTACATATTACATTTGTTAGGCTTGCAATCCATTCAACACATAATACCCCTGGGCTCAAAACATATAAACATAGCCGTGATGACCATAAATAATTATATACACATGGGAATGCATGCCCCACACATCCTGGCTTACCAACCTAAAAAAAATATGTATAATTACAACTGAGGGTTAATCCTGGGGGTACTACACTCATATAAGGTCCTCAAACATATTTGACAAGTGTCTTACAAATTAGAGATTCCTAGCCACTCTAAAATTCATCCAATCTTTCATCTCTCCTACTTAATGAAAGTGGTTATATCTAATTCCTGTATTCAAAGTTTCCTTTCAAAATTGGATGAAGAAGTTTACATTTAGTTATAGCCATAGGTAATCCTTGAAAAACGAGAAAGGAATATATGCCACCACACTATATAATATGTACTAATATAGTGTAAGGATACATAGCTTGAGGATGGCCCATGGGAACCAATAGACATCCTTCAACAATTCCTTCATATACTGCTTTGACGATAATGCTACTTTATAAGAGGGATGACATGTTAGTGTCATACCCTAAACCCCTTAAGTAGATAGATAAGTTTTTATTATATAAGGCACTTGTAGTTGATATAATGTTAAATGAATAATTATAATAATGCTTACTATAAGTTTTACCTACTAGAAAGTTCATAGAAGGTTTCATTGAAACTACACAGTGATGTAGAAGCAATGTAAGGAGATTTATTGTGAAGTATATATTAATCAGAGCTATGCTCATCTATAGGTTTCCGTCTCAAGAAGGAAAGTGAAAATTACTTTCATCAATAAAAGTATTAATATTTCTGGTATTATGGTTCTTATACAAGTGTATATTGATGTTATATTCTCTTATTTATACTTGGAATCTTCTATTTCACTAAAAATAAACACTATACAATCAAACAAATTAGGAATAACATAATTTTAACTTGTACTCACAAATTTACTGATATTTTGTGCCTTTGTATTCTTTTTCAAAATGTTCCGATTTCATGTAGAGTGATGATGAAAATACAACAATGTGTAACAATTCATACAAAGAGATTCCAATAAAACAATAACTAATATCAAATAATTTGCAAGTAATAAAAACTATGTAAGAGTGCAAACCTTAAGCATTGTCTTAATTTTAATATTACATGTCCATTACAAATAAAATTAATGGTTAAAAATGGAATTCTTTTTCATTAGGAATTTTTTCAAAAGTTATAATTTCATTAATGATAGAATTAGTGAAATATATTGTCTCTTACTAAAATCTTTTAATCATCTTAAAATAATTCAAATGATGAGAATTTTGAAAAAAAAAATGAATAATAAAAAATATGTTTACCAAATCTCAAAAAAATCAACCAAATTTTTATTTGTCTACATATTAATTCACTCTATTCTAAAATTAAAAATATAACACACACACACACACATATATATATATATATATATATATAACAATGACGAATACT
>JASDQU010735308.1:204850-222495 GCA_032191745.1 Picea mariana
TTTTTATATATATATATATATATATATATATATATATATATATATATATATATATATATCTTCATGACTCAATGAACTTTTTAATTAAAATTCTAATCTTATGGACAACAATTAAAGATGTTGGCATATTCTTGGTAGTTGTCTTCAAATCAATGAATGAAATTTAATGTTGATAACTTCCTCATATTTACTAACACATCCATTAACCTATTTAATTTTTCACCTTTACTTAATATGATTAAGAAATTACTTGTTGGCATTGTCCTGTTTAAGTGATTAACAAAGATTAATATGTATACATGGCTTCATTGCCACAGTTTAAAGATGAAAATTTATCTCAAAATGTAGAAACCTTGATGAATCTTACTAGTCCTTAATATGCAAACTATAAATTGAATGAGAATATTTTTGTAAAAATATTGAATTTTCTAAAGATTTTATATAGTTTCTTGAATTTTGGGTTATTTTTAATGTAAAATAATTTTATTCTACAGAATTTGAACAAATTATTTTTAGAAAAATAGAAATTGAAAAATATTATTTTAGAAAAAATAATGGAAAATTATCCCAGACCATATATAATCCCTAAAAATTCAATTTCCTTGATTGGAAAAATAATTTCATTTTAACCAAGACCATATATAACCACTAGAAATTTAATTTCCTTGATTGTAAAAATAATTTCATTTTAACCAAGTTTTTATGGGTGTGAACAGTGCCATGCTAGCTTTTCAATTAAAGAAGGTGATGCCACCTTTCGCTGGCGTTTCATATTTCACCTCATCTCCCAATGAAGTGAATATGAGTATACAAGAGATTGGCATACTCCTACTTGATTCAGGAAACTACGTTGATCAAGGAAAACCTACTCAATTCCAACGATATTGCCACTGCAACGTGGAGAGAGATCATGTCTAGACATCTACGTAGAAGGATATGCTAGAAGACACATATACACAAGTGAATGTTACTCATGAATAATTGGCTCCAACCGGCGTGACACACCATTGGAAGCACAAATAATTGCTCGAAGCATGTAGATGCCCAGTTAGGGAAGGAACCCTAGCGGCTAGGTTTTTTGCTTTTCAGTACTGCAGATGGTTTTATTTCACTGAAAGTTGTTTTCCATACACATTTCATTTCAATAATCCAGGGTTATTTTTTTGTCAAGCTACTAGAATCTATATTTTGGATGTACTATGGTGGACATCGATCATCTCTTGTACACGATGAGTGCCTAAAAGTAGTGTGTCATGCAGTGCTCTATTTACTCCATGCTTTCCTCTATGTTGTCGAAACCATTGAGGTGAATTCATATTAGTTCCTTTCAAACGTTAAACTAAAATGGAATGATGTCGAATCCCATTCTCAGTAATCTCCCCTCCTTCAATGCCTTCGATATAATTTCTCTCTATCCAGAGTTCAATCTCTCCGAGGTGTTCAATGAAAATGTAGTGAAGTAGAAGGAATCGAGATTCATGTCGACTGAGTCAGCGTCGAGCATAGTGTCAAAGTTGGAGGATATTGTTAGGTTGTTCTGGTTCATATTTAATAAGTCTAAATACTCTAAGGTGAAGCTGCAAAGATCTGAGAAGGGGAAGAAGGAGCATTTGTTTATTGATGCAGAGATATTTGAAGTCACGCCTTAGCTCTTTGTGGTGGAGCTTCGAAAGAATGACAACGATACACTGGAATACAGTAAGTTCTACAACCAAGATATGAGGCTTGGTCTCAAAGATATTGTTTGGACATGGGATGACAATGGTTAATAACAAGAATATACTCATGCATTGTATCTGTTATATCAAATATTAAACGTATATATTCATTGTATATAGTTCAGTTTACTTGGCAAGTGGAAAGAAAAATCACAGGGTGTTATTACCGGACCCTGTCTAATAACCAGTCAATTTATAATACCACTGAAATTGGTATTAACTATGGAATTCTACGAAAGATCATACGAGTATATAAGCGTGTCGATTTTTTTGTTTTGAGAAGAGTTCCAATTCCTACAGGGTTAATGTTCTACAGTCATTTGGATCTCCAACACGTATAACATTAATACAAAAATGGGATATGTTGGTGCTCTATTTTGTCATCCAAAAACCACCTAAACCAATGTATTTTTACCATATTTTTCCGTTTTTTAATATATTTCCCATTCATTTTAGCTAAATAAAGACAACCAAAGGCATATGAGGTAATTTATTATTTTATTTTTATCTTTAAAAATTAGCTAGTTAAAATACTCAAAACTCTGCTTTTATCAATCTTTTAGTAAATAAATATGTTCTTATAATATCTCCGATCATTGCTCCACTCAACGCGGGTATTAGCAAGAAATTCTACAACAGTATAAACAGGGATCTAAGCTGATTCATGAGATCGAGGATAAAATCATGAGATCTATCATTGACTCAACTATATTTAGAAACTAAATGGTTATTTCATTACTCTTTGAGAGTAATTATAGCCTACTTTTTATATTTTTCATTGTATAAATAAGCTAAAGATGAAGCTTTGAGCAGAATTCGAATAGAAACAGAACGTCTTAATTGAAGATTGTAACAATTTTATTATCAATATAATTTCTCTCATCTTCTCTGTTCAGTCTCTTTCCTGTTGTGCATGTGCCAAGCCAGGAGGGCCCCCTTGCTCTAGTTCATGTCACACTTGTATATTTTTGTGCATACCTTTGTTTTTATGAAGCTTTCCATTTTGGTAAATCTTCTCACTCTTTTGTCTATAGATCAACTTTCTATTCTCTAAAATTAAACTCACCTTTTATTTCAGTTCTCATTTACAATTTTCAATTGATTTATTTATTCAATGAGTATTATACATTCTTACAATCTTTAAATTTCACAATTTAGCAGAGCACTGTTACAAGAGCCCACACTCATTGAGGCAATACAACCTTGCAACCTGCTTTTCTACCTATGAGACAACAATAAATCTAGATTGGAGGAATTAGAATTCAGTTTAGAACCCTTTTCAATTGTTTGAGTGATTAACATTCTTACAATCTGTAACTTTCACAAGACATCGGAATATTGTTGCAAGAGCCGACACTCCCAACATTCATTGAGACATTTTGAAAGCAATAGATTTTAATATAGAATATTTTCATTTGAATGTGTGTTAAGTATTATTTTCAGTCTTTAATTTTTGAATGTGTGTTAAGTATTATTTTCAGTCTTTAATTTTCACAAGTTAACAGAGTATTGTTACAAGATCCATCTCTTGTGGAGATACTAAAATATTGCCACATGGTTTTCTACAATTGAAACTGTGATAAACTTAGATTAAAAGAAGTGTTTTTTATTTAAAATATTGAAGTTTAAATATAGTTACCTTGCATTTTCCTTTTATAACTAATTAAGAGATTTCATTATTAATTGATTATTATTTTGAATTTTATTGATATTTTAAAGGTTTGTAGAACGGTTCCAAAGACAATTCCCTCACATATTATACCTCACAAGCTTACCAACCCTGTATTGAAATGATATTGTCACATTTATGCAAATAAATTAGGCTAACATTTTTTGCATTATTGTTAGGGAGGTGATATAGGAATCGATTTTGAAATATTTAGTTTTCATAAAAATGAAAATGAAAAATAAAAAGATTTTTGTTTCTTGTATTTTGTTTGTTTGCACATTTAGTACCAAGACCAGTGAATATGGTAGGATGTAAAAAAAACTTCACTATAAAATTATTATAGTGAGACAACAAAATACATTCATTTCAGTGAGTGTTCACAAGACTTAGTCATGTGTGATTTGTATGAATAAATTGGTTAAATCTAGAGATAATAAATTTAGGTTTTTTAAATTAGAAAAATAAGTTGTTCCAACTTTTTCAAAAAAACCAAAGTTGTAAAAAAATGAAAAGTTTTGGAAAAATAAAAAAATCCCATTAAACCACCCATTAAATCGTATACGCAAATACCTACTAATTTATCTAAAAGACCACCTACTACATCATATACTACATTATCTACCAAACTGCCCATCATATCATCCATAAAACCCCCCACTACTAACTTGCTTGTAGGAATTAAAAGAAATAGAGGGAAACATATTGTTGCAAAGAGCTCAGATAAGACACAAACTAAGGAAACTATTGAATAATTAGAAGACCCACAACACACACTAGAAGGATGGAGTAAACAATTTTGGGTCTTTTGGGGAAATAAAATGGTTGATGAAGAATCTAATATAGGAGGTAGAAGACCAAGAGGTCGAGGAGAATGAGAAAGAATACTAGAAGGAGGAGGAGAAAAATAAAGAGGTCCAAGAGGTGGTGGAGAACGACAAAGAATATTAGAAGGAGGAGGGAAAAGTGAAATAGGTATCATTGATGAAAGGGATAGAACAATAGATATGGAAGAATATGTTACTTTCAATTTTCCTATATTATAAATTCCTACAACATTTGGAGATGAGATAAAAATGAAAACAATTTCACATTCAGTTCTTCCTAACTTTGATGGTATGACCTCTGAAGACCTTCATGCATTGCTATTTGAATTTTATATTCTATGTATCACATATGGCTATAATGATGATGTTGACAAGGTTCGTTTGTTTCATTCCACTTTGAATGGAACTCCCTTAAAATGGTTTATGGGACTAGGAGAAAATAACATTAGGTATTGGGACACCATGAGAAAAATTTTCCCTAAGAAATATCAAGCTTATTGCAAGCCACAAGATTCAAAAGAAGACATTTTTAGGATTCTTAGCAAGAGGATGAAAGCTTGCAGGACTATCTGGAGATATTTATGTACAATTTGCAGAAATCAAAACACAACTCTTTAAATTCTAATATTATTCGTAATATATTTTTAAATGGAACTCGAGATAAATATATAAATATTCTTAACCTCAAGAAATCTGATGATATTTCATCTTTACCATTTGAACAAAATTATGAGATTTGCAAGAAGTATTCTAGAGGGAAATCTAGGGCCATAAGAGGACATATAAATATTCTTTCCAAAGTCACTAAATGAGTTACTGGGAGTATAAAAAAGGTAGAATTAAGAAATTTAGTGCAAACTTTCAAGAGTGATCTCTTAATTACATTAGCTTCTCAAATTGATACATTAAAAGTTAAAAATAAAAAATAAGAACCAAATGATTTTTTATCAATTGTTTTCCCTAGATGTAGGAAAAATCATCAACCAAGAGATTGTCCATTAGATAATATTCAATTTTGTGACATCTTTGTAGAAAATCATTCAACGAAATACTTTCCATCATTATTAAGACTTAAATTAAATTCTAAAGTTGAAAGTCGAGTAACGAAATCACTTTACTATGTTTCACCAAGAAGACCATGGAAACCACTCACATCAAGTATGTCTCAAGATCTTATTCAACAGTTTCCTACATATTATAATACAAATCCTATACAAAATACATAGAATTCCCCTATGCCTTGGAATGCATTGTCTCCTTAGCAGGCTCAAAACCAACCCCATCAACAGGGTTGGAAAGGACCCACTTATGGAAACCAACCTCCCCATAATCTGCAACAGTCATACCAACCATACCAACGATCATATTGTCAATAGCCATATCAACAAAAATATTTTTCCTTTCAACAACAATAATATTTGCAACAACAACAAGTTCCATCTACTCAATATTTACAACTAACCGAACAACCATATTACGTACTTCCTCCACCACATATTACTCAACCACAACAACTAAAACTTCCTTCTAACCAACCACCACACATACCAACTCAATTACCATCCTAGACAATTGAAAATACAAATAATAAAGTGGAGAAACCTATTTATAATATTGAAGAATGAACATTTCCCATGTATTGAATTGTTTCTCTACACAATATCCACTTAACGTCTACAAAAAATATTCATAAGGAATCCCCAATACTTATAGAAGAAATATATAAAGAGGATATTCCTAATAAAACCAACACTACAATTGCATAAACATTAACTAAAACTCAGAAGGATCAATCACAATTGACCAAAACCTGTCTTTTTCTAGTGAGGTTGTATTTGGAGAAATCTATAAACTACTCTAAGCATGATTTCTTAGAAAAATTAAAGAACATTTGTGTTAAGATTCCCTTATTTCAAGATATAAATAATAGACCAAGCTATGCAAAACAAATTAAAGAAGTATTTCTTAATAAATAGGAAGAAAAGAAAGGATCCAACAACAATACAAGTTTTTGGAAAATTAGCTATTCTATTGTCGACAAACATTACAACAAAAAAATATGTTGATCTAGGTGTACCAATTGTTACCATATTTATCAACNATCTATAATCTTCGACCTACACCCACAATATTAGAAAGGGAAGATGGATGTCGAGTAAAACCCGAGGGTGTATTAGATGATATCATTGTATCTTTGGACTCATGGGAGTATCCTGTATATTTTTTTATTTTTTACCCTAAATATGAATTTGGAGGATATCCCCTAATACTTGGAGGACATTGGTTAGCCATAGTTGTTGATCTCATTAGTTGTAGATAAGGGAATATGATTATATCAAAGGGGAATGAAAGTAGGAAAGATACTCCCTATATGGGATGCTTGTCATCTCTCATGAGAAAGTGGTTGAGGATTCTCAACATGTGGACACAAGATCTCAACATATGGTTACTATCTCTCCACATGTTCCCTCATGAAACAACCTGGAGGATTCGAACAATATAGAGGGTATCATTTCGAGGTCAGATGGAATAGGCAGAAATTATGGAAATATGTGGGAAGATGGGAGCTCAGCAAATCCTTTGCACTCACAAAATCTTAATTCAATTTCCTTTGTACCCTTTTTCAGATCAGGTAATCGAAATGGTAGTGGGGAACTTCCTCAAGACAACGAGTATGATCTCAGGCATAAAGTGTTGGACACACTGACCACACTAAGAATGGGGGGGGGAATCAGTGTGAGGTTATTTTTAACTTCTTAAACAACTTTAGTTAGGAATTAACATTTACTCATCATTATTCATTAGATCCATTCACAACTAGTTGTTTTCATGTAAACATATCTCAACAACATACATCAACAATAAACCATCACCATAAAGAACACAAAGGACAATATATATATATATATATATAATCTTTTGTATTATGTGTTACAAGATAATATAATCTCATGGTTTTATCAACCTCAACTGAAAATAGAAATAACTCCAATAGAGTACCAACTCTAAATACAAGACTTGGATTGTAGATCTCAACACCAACTGAGATGTGAGGAATCCAATCCCCAAGTATAAGACCCATCTTGTAGAAGAAAATAATCTATCAATAGGTACATGACCTATCTATACTCCAACACGTGTACGTGCATAAATTGTCTATGCTATAACACGTGTATGTATGTGTCCTCCTCCACTGTCATCCTAGGCACACCTTAAGAAAACTAGGGTTTCTAAAACTTCAAAATTATGGCCCTTTAGACCTGTTACACATTATTTTCATCATCCCTATGAATGTTATTGATGTACACCTATCCTTTTTATTTATAAGGATCAGTGGCCTAAATCCCTGAATAAAAATGAAGATGCATTTTTCAAGAAAGAAGAAAAATATATTTTCCTTTGTGAAAACCTTATAAAAAGGGATTGTCGCACCTTGCTTAATGTTAAGGGTGTGATGATTTAGGATTGTCGCAGGTTGTACCATAGTGGCCTACGATGTTGTCATATTTTTCTCAGTTCTAAGGGTGTGACGATCTTGTTTACGAAGAAAAAGAACATCTTCTCAATGTTTCTGGAATAGAAGCCTCGAGGGTGAGGTGGCCTCCGATCAGTTTGGATTTGAGTCGCATCCTTGTTCTAGTGGGATGATCCTAACCTCCTCACCCTATCCTTTTCATCTTATATAAGAAGAAGCATTCTCATGGGGAAATATAGTTGGCTAGTGATTGGCTAGTAAATTCTTGAGTTAGCTAGTTCTTGAGTTTTGTAGCTTGGGGTTTTTGGAGCTTTTATGTTGGCTTTGAGTTTCACTTTACCAAGGTGAGATTTTGAGTGATTTTAAAATCTACAGTCTCAGAATCTGTAGAGAAGAAGTGTGCAGGAAGCAAGGAACTGTTGGGAGAGACATTACAACATCAAGGCATTGGTTGTATTCTCTTTTTCATATATTTAATATAGTGATATATTTCTTTCCCATAAAATTGTTCTTATTTTATTGTATGACTCGTTGATCACATACCTAGGTTTTGTTGAGTATACATTATTTCTTTCACTTTGTTGGATTATGTCTTTTTATAGGTTCAACATCCCATAGGCCTTGGAACGGAGCGAGGATAACACTAGCGAGGAAAAATGACATTTAAAAGGTATGTCATTTATCTCTTGTTAGTTAGTATGCTTGATAATTAAAAATTAGGGAAACATTTATATTTTGTCTTGTTTTGTTCTAGTTTCAGGGTGAAACTAGGGAGATCTATTTGTGTCTGCACTTATCGATTTATCTGATAAAAAAATTGGCAACCATACTTGGAAACAAATTGCTTCCCTAGTATTCTTGTTTCCTTGATTGTTTTCTTGAGTTTCTGATTTTCTAACTCACTCACTGTTGAATTCAGAGAAAAACCTTCATGTTTTTTAATTTTTCCATTTTTTAGGTGTTTGTCACACCTTTATTTGAGACATAGTGAGAAATCGTCACACTGTACTATTATATAGCTTGTGACGATCCATATCATCTCACTGTGTTAGTCTATTAACCTACGATGATTGGGTGAAAAATTAATTTTTCATGGTTTTTTCTGGCCCAGATCTTAGATATGGTTTTGGGATGAATTTATGGGTTTGATTATAGTCTGATTACAGTCTACTTGATAGTATTTGAATCTTCTTATATTCATATTTGCTTTGCTTTACCTTGTTTTCTTTGGAAATATTTGATCTCTTTCTTTGAGTGTCTTTCAGTTACAAAGCATTGTTTTTCTGTAGGGTTGTTTAGTGAATTAACACTTCTTTTTCTGAATAGTTCATTTGAAAAGAAAAAAAATAGTTAGCTTTCTTTTGTTTTGAGAAATCTCACTATTTGTTTTATTGTATCTTTGAAGAAAAAAAAAATCTTGCTTTGCATTAAATTGGGGGCATCCTTGCAATTGAAATAGTGAAATTGCATGGTTTTCAACATCTTTGGTATTGAATTCTTAAAAAAAAATCCCCCTCATGGCTAGGGGGGCCAAGAATCATGTATTGGTGTATAGTATCTTTGGATCATTTCTTGAAGATCTTGACATTGATGAGTTTAATGAAATTTTGGTACATTGTGCATCTGGGAATGATAAACGTTTTCTCCTTCTCGTAATATAGCTTTCATCGAAGTGAAATATTTTCATTCTCATTTCTTTGCATTGTTTAGAGTCGGTCAAAATATCATTTAGTCCATGCTATTTTCCTCTTGAGTAAATACCATCCTTAAAATAAAGTACTTATAAAAATTGATTAGACATTTTTATATTTTCTGGTAGAAAATCTACATTAGCTTAGGGTGTAGGGCTTTGGAATAGGTATGAAAGAGAACTTTCCAACGATGTAAAAAAACATAGAATCTTGTGATAGGGAGTTGTAAATCCACTTATTACATTTTGTCTTGGGAAACCGTTCTCACACAAGGGTCAATCATGAGGTCGCATTGAGACTACCAGAGTGCCTAACCCTACTTTGTTGGTCTTGATGTAGTGGTTGTGCGTATTATTTGGGGTCACTTGAGAAAAAAACCTTGTGGGGGTATTCTCAAGGCGATTTCAAGCTCAGTTTCCCTTCCCTTACGCTTGTATTGGACTGTCGACTATTTCCAAATGCATCTTTTTTTTATTTGGTAACCTTAGTGGCCTTTCTCTTTAGGGTAATACATGAGGTGGCGATGAAGGGGAAGTCTTTGTTGTACCAGGAATCGATGTAGGAGAAAATCACTCAAGCTCCTTGGAGGATAAATCTACATTTATTATGTGGAAGCTTGCACCAAGGTGTAAGTCCATAAAATCATATTGTCAACGTAAATTTTCCACCCTCTCTATCTCAACCCTTTCTTAGATTGCTCCCACGACATTGGATTTAGTCACCAACTCATGCATTCATTGTGAGAAGGTTTTGTTTGCTTGCTTGCATACTACATTTTTAGCATGTTCTCTTTGTTTTCCCTTATAGGCCTTAAGTTGTATCTGTATTTACGGCATTATTTCCCATAATGACCAATGAAGCAACCCCTTCCCTGGGGGAGCCTTTTGTTTTTCCTTCTTACAAAAATGTTGGTCCTCCTTACATTGATATTTTGAGCCTTCCAAGTCTCACAATTGGATTATCGGTATGTTTTTTTCCACTCAGGTAATCTCAAATGTAGCAATTTCTTCGGTTGTAAGCACTTCCCCCCAAGAACATCAACCTCATGTTGATCCTTCACCTTCTTCACTAGTAAGATATTCTTCACCTTCTTCACTTGCAAGGTCCTCTTTTATTTCATCTTCTTCACCAAGTGAAGCCTCTTAAGCTAGTAACCCAGTGGATAATAAGAAGAAGAAAAGGAAGATTAGGAAGAAGAAAAATAAGAAAGAGTCCAAATTTCCAACCCTTGCAAAACATGTTGGAAAACAACTAGTTACGGATAATTGTGTTGGGAATGTTGATGGTGCTAAGATCAACGAGACAACCCATAATCCCAAGTACCCTTGTAGGATTTGTAAGGGTAGCCATCTTCTTAAAGATTTCCTTGGTTTATCCAAGGTTATAGCAGCATGGTATACACTCCCTCTCTGGCACATGTCATCAACCTTTGAACAACTTGTTTATGACCTCTTTTCAACTAGTCAGGATACTATTGGGAAGAAGAAAAGTAGAGTCAAGTTCTCGTGTTTGTTATGTAGAGGGAGTCATCAAACTCACATTTTCCCTCGTATGGGTGAAGCCTCCAAATTATTGAAATACATGACTGTTTCCTAGCCTAAACTTTTGTCTTCTTACCACAACCTTACTCTTAACCCACCTGTCATTGATGAAATGATCAATATGGTCCCTTCATTGGTCGGTTCAATTGATCACGTAGTCAATCTAGTCACGTCCTTAGTTGAACTAGTTGAAAGGGTGGTAGATTTGATCCCATCCTTAGTTGATCCCACTCTCGCGATAGAGAGTGAAACCCAAGAGGTTGATCCATTTCCATCCATCGACCCCATTCTCCCCTTGGAGAATGCAACTCAAGTGATCGATATGATCTCGTCATCACTCTATCCTACTCTCCCGCTAGAGAGTAAACTCGATACTGCCCATGTTTTTCTTGTTGATAGAGAATCTACCATGCTAGGGGGAATTCCTCCTTCTCCCATGGAACCCCCTCCAAGTAATGAAGATATCATTTTTTATTGGGGTGAGATAAGTGGACCTCGTCTTACCGCTCACATTGCTTTCAAGATTACTGTACAGGTTTGTGATTTGGACGTTCCTCAGATGTTGGTAGATAAAGGTATGCCCATTAGTATTTTTTCCTCTATTGTTCGGCAAGCTTTGGGTTATCCTCAACTTGTTCCAGTTACGCAAAATCTATTATATTTAACTGAAGAACCAGTAAAACTTTGAGGACCCTTCCTCATTTTCCCACTTTGGGAGGGAAAACTTTCTTTATTAACGTCATGGTAGTCCAAGACCTCTTGGATTTTGATTTACTCCTTGGGAGATATTATGTCTATGCCATGAAAGTTATCATGTCCACTCTTTTTTGTGTGATTTATTTCCCATAGGATGGAAAAATTGTGATTATTGATCAACTTTCATTCGTTGGTCTTGACTCAATGACCTCCCTAAATGGTGCTTATATGCAGATGGTATCACCCCTGCCACAATTCAATTGTGTGGCATTGTCTCCCATTCCTTCAGTTGCAGATGAAGATGACCCTCTCACTATAAGCTCAGTCTCTTATCACTTATATCCGGTAATTGACAAGGTGGTCTCTTCAATAGGGATTTTAGATCCTGATCTCCTTACCCTTGTCACGACCCTCGACATGTCTTCCTTCCAGAGTGTGCTTCTTCTGACCAGTGAAGATCTCTTGGCAGCTATGACCGAGTTTTGTCCCTTGACATCGTGTCCTTCCAGAGCATCATCTTATTGGAATCCATGATAAAGAAAATATATTTGAGCATGGTTTTTTGATTTCAAGCTCATTAAAAAATGAAACTAGCTACACAGATAGTTTTTCTTCTTTGCGGCAACCTCATTAAAAAATGAAATAGATCTTGCGAGGATAGGTTTTGTGTCTCTTTGGAAACCTTGTTAGAAAATTAAGCATAGGTTATGAGCATAGTTCTTCTTCTGTTTCAATCTCATTAGACAATGAAACAAGGGTCTCGGGATTGAACCTATATTCTTGATCATAGTTCTTGTTCTTGTGTCAAGCTCATTAAAAAATGAAATAGTGTTTCCCCCCCTCTTTGATTGAGTCAAGTACTTCATTACATATAGTATTTGAAGCTTCATTTCATCCCCATGTTCTATTGGACAAAACAAATCTTGGGGGAAATGGTTATAGCCTCTGAATTTCATGATGAAGTTAAGTCACTAGCTTCTTAATCTAGGAACAAAGTACCAACCATTCCTGGATAATGCATTCGAAAGTCGTAAGCCTAGTTTTCTCTGGTTCAATATTGTGTAAAAATAAAACCACCTATATCAATCATGGTTTCCACTGGTTCAAGATTGTGTAAAAATGAAAGCATGTCCAAGCATAGTTTTGTTTAGTTTTAAACCTTGTGTCAAAATAAAATCTATCCCAAGCATAGTTTTGTTTTGTTTTAAGCTTGTGTGAAAATGAAAACAATCTTGAGCTTAGTCTTTGTTCTTTCTCATGCTCGTAAATCAGCGAGAATGTAACTGAGTAAAATTTTATCAATTTTTAGGACTCGTAAAGGTTATATGAAAAATGAACCCCCTAGACTTCCCTTTAAGCTCTTTTTAGACTCTCTAAACATAAAAATATTTTTGAGCGATCTTGTTCTTTTTCACGCTCATTAAAGTGTTTGAAGAAAGTGTCTGTTGAGTGGTGGTTTATCTTTTTTTTAGTCTCATGAGACTACTTTACAAAAAAGGACATTTTGGAGTTTCCTTTAAGTGTTTTTCAGACTCTCTAAATATGAAAAAACACTTAGTTTACTTTCTTTGGACACCTAAAACAAACATCGAAAGGCCCATATGGGACTGAACCAATCCTTCCTAGGGTTTATTAAACATACTCTGAGGGACTTATTTGAAGGATGAGCTTACATTTCCAGCATATGTTATCGTTCTCAAGGTTGTGTAAAAATAAAGAGGTACTCCCCAAAAATTGTGGGGGAAAATTGGAAAATAAATGTATCTAACCCTTTATTATATGGAAGAGTCACTTTTAACATGATACCCTTTCATTCTCTTTCTGTCTAGGTGCAAAAATTCGCTTGTCTCTTGATCATACTCCTTTCTAAGATTGTAATTTGGTTTGTGATCCCTGTTGTTGAGTCAGTGTTTCCAAGATAATTCTTGTGTCGTCAATATCTTCAAAGAGAATTTCAACCAGGAAATCCTTCTATTGCGTCGACCATTTATGCATTCCTTAAGCTTTCTATTGCGTTATTCATTTATGCAGTCCTTAAGCCTTCTATTGTGTCTACGATCCCTGAGTTAGTCCTAAATCACTTGTTACTCTGATCTACTTCAAATCTTGTTACCCGTTTCATGTCATTGACGGGGGATACATTAAGGCCCTCCTGTTACAAGTCTTTTCCTATCGACTTCAACTCATTATCTAGGAGTTACACTTAGAAACTAAGTGGTACCTTGGAACTTGCATGCCTCAATGGAAGGTTTCCTCGCTTTCGATAGTGGGTTTTCATTATTGAGTCCTGATTGGGAGATCTTGTCAAGTGTTTGACTTCGGCTCATAAATTCATACCCATTGGATTGTACTTGTGTACCTTGGGATTCATTGGTATTAATCGTGATTCCCTTTGCACTTGTTAACAATATACACTAAGGAATGGTAATCAAGTGCTTTCTACCATGTTCGACTTTCAACACATGTATTTGCATGGTTAGATTCGTACTATAGAGTTATGGAGAAGAAGACCCTGGATATTTTATGACAGATTCAGGTTGCATTGGAGTATATTCGGATTGTACAGTTGCATAGATCTATAGTGTATTTCTTGGGGCTATGATAAATTTTGAGTCTTTAACACATAGATCCAGAGTGTATTTTTGGTGGCTATGTTCATATTTGAGTCATAATGGCATGGATCCACAACATATGTTTGGTGGCCATGACCTATCTTACCTGACATGGATCTTTGAATGTCGGCATTTATTCTTTTAGTCACTTTTATTATGATTATGGGAATGCCTACATCAGTGATGATATATTATTGTATTGTATTTCCTTGTTTGTTGGCAGGTTTCTGACCGACGTGTTACCTGTTTCCTACACACACTCGGAAAAGGATTTCAACTCTCACTATGTTCTAACTTCATGCTTTGGGAGACCTACAGTTACAAATTATTTTCTTCACCACTATGACCATTAATGATTTACACCTATCCTTTGTCTTTAGAAGGATCAATGGTCTGAATCGCTGAAGAAAAATGAAGACACATTTTACCAGAAAGAAGAAAATTATCTTTTCCTTTGTAAAAACCTTATAAAAAGGGATCATCGCACCTTGCTCAATGTTAAGGGTGAGACGATTTAGGATCCTCTCATGTTTCACCATAGTGTCCTGCAGTTTTGTCGCAATTTTCCCAGTTCTAAGGGTACGACGATCATGTTTATGAAGAAAAAAGTCATCTTCTTGACCTTTCTAGAATAGAAGCTTCGAGGGTGAGGTGTCCTCTGATCAGTTTGGATCTCAGTCGCATCCCTGTTCTATTAGGATCATCGTAACCTCCTAAACCTATCCTTTTCATCTTATAAAATGATAAGAGTTCTCATGGGGAAATCTAGTTGGCTAGCTCTTGGCTGGTAAATTCTTGAGTTTTGTAGCTTGGAGTTTTTAGAGCTTCTATGTTGGATTTGAGTTTCACTTTTCCAAGGTGATATTGTGAGTTATTTTCACATCTATAGTCTCATAATCCGTGGAGTAGAACTATGTGGGAAGCAAATAACTATTTGAAGGGACCTTACAACATCAAGGCATTGTGTTTCTTCTCTTTCTCATATCTTTAATACAATGATATATATCTTTCCCATAAAATTGTTCTTATTTTATTGTATGACTCCTTGATCACATACATAGTTTTTGTTGAGTATACGTTGTTTCCTTCACTATGTTGGCTTATGTCTTTTTACAATTTCAACATATCATAGGCCTTGGAACGGAGTGAGGACAACACTAGTGAGGAAAACTGACATTTAAAACGTATTTCATTTATCTCTTGTTAGTTAGTATGCTTGGTAATTAAAACTTAGGGAAAGTTTTATATTCTATCTTGTTTTGTTCTAGTTTCAGGGTGAAACTAGGGAGATCTGTTTGTGTCTGCACTTACCAATTTGTTCGATAAGAAGACCCTTACTGCTTCTATCATATCCACTTGTAACCTGTCACTACAACCATCCTATCACTTCCCAAATTGTACCATTCCAACCACAAACAAATATACAACATCCAACAACCTATGCATGCTCCTCGTGCACACACCATCACAAAACATAGATATCCCTAAAAAATATATGAACATAACCACTTGACCAACCAACCCAAATATACCATATCCAAACATCATAACACCCATACCAAGATTACTTTAAGCATTCATGATACCATGAGTATATATTACAATCAAGACAACATATAACCATACCAGAACATCTATAGCAGATATGAACTTGTAAAATGAGATATTGGTAAATTGCTTCAGACTTCAAGAACTTGACACCAGAATCTCCTTAATATTTTCTTAACCTTTTCAAATATATGTTCCTTATTCTTCTTCGTCCTGCGTATGTACGTTCCCTGGCCCACTACAGCCCATGCATAACTTCATAAAACTACTAGAGTTTTCTGAACCTCTGAAACGTTCGTCATCAAACTTCCTTGCAACCTCAGATTTGTCGAACTTCTGATGCATCCATGAGTACCTGCAATGAATCTTTCACGAAAAAGAATTATTCAATATGCACACTAGATTCATTCACATAGGAGACCCTTGATCTCTTATTTATACTTCTCCAAGTGGCTTCCTCTAGGGGTTATTATCTAACCAACTTCCTTCTTTTGGGGTTAACCCACTTCTAACCACTTTGTCCACTTAAAACAACTTTATCCAAAAATAGTAAACCCTCCACTTATAGTTGAAACTAATTTATTTTTAATTATTTTCTTATTGCAAACACTTAACCCATGACTAACCATTTTGACTAGTCAAACTTCTTCATGGAGCTTCTAGAATAATTTGACTTCTTTGAGATTCTTGATTTCTTTGACCTTCAAGGGGATTCTAGATAACTCATGAGGGTTCTCCAACTTTACAAGGTCATATCTCCCTAACCATGAGGATCTAGGTGTCTTACAACATATCATAAAAAATGGCATGACAAGCACTATCCATATAAATTAGTATCACTTACAAATTCATTGATCTTCATTACATTATTCCACAACCAACCTTCGGTTCCTTAGCCGCATGTCTACGATTACTCAACCACTTAACCATTTGGACTTTGCAAAGCATATTCCCGTGAGGGATTTCACCATAAGGGGAACACTTTGGAGTTCATCCAATTGATTCATCCTATCAACCATGACATGACATCAATGTTACATTCATGAAAACACATCACTGTGACACCTCATGACATCAACCCTCTAACATCAATTTCATCCATGACCACATCATCCAAAAATCAATACATCAATAATACAAGCTCATCACTATAAAAATACTTGACATTAACCCTTTGGCATCAATCCTTTGACATCAATGAAAACATAATACAACATAAACTAGGCTCGATAGACACAACTTCAAATAATTCGACCACCCATGAGTAGAAATAATTACGAAGAATAGAATAAATGCCAGATCAATTTCATTCAAGATTTAAGTATGTTAATTGAGGATTGTGATGGTCATACTTATGGTTATGTTCATCTCTGTTATACATCTCACTACCTCTCTTTTATTGATGGTTTGAAAGGCTTAGTTCTCTCTCTCATCGATGTAAACATGGATTCCAGAGGATAGAAACCTCATTCTTCCTTTGTGTATCCTTCTCGTCCTATGAAGGAGACCATTGATGCTACATAAATTTTTGAGGAATTTGTCCCAGAGGAAGAAAAATTTAAAATTTATGAGCTTGGAACCGAGGTTTAATTAATCCGAGACTTTAAAGAAGATGATGAGGTTGATTTTTAGATGGGCGGTTTTATTCCTGATCTGGGGTGTACTCAAACCAAAAACACAAAGTTTTACCACATTGTGGAGCTCTATTTTCACACCAAAACCATGGTGGCCATGGGTACGCTACCCAAACAATGATACTTTCACCAGCTGAAGAGAATACTAGAAGCCTTGGAGATCGAAAATACCTACCTACTAGAGGTGATTACATGGATTACTAAATGCCAAGGTGTAACTCCACAACCCCCCCCCCC
>JASDQU010735308.1:222624-237595 GCA_032191745.1 Picea mariana
ACTAAGATGGGTCCTGGAACTTCAAATCCAGCTGCTAGATGAGGAACCAAGGGTAATACTTGCTCCCAGGTTAAGCACGATCAATGATTTCTCCTTCTTAGTTTATAGTCTTTTACTATGTTTCCCAGTTTTTAAATCTACTATGAACAATATTGATACAAAGGGACCTGTGAGGAACTCTAGTTTGAAATTTTAACTCAGTTACTCCATAACAAACCCTAGTTTCCCCTTTGGGGAAGGCATATTTTTTGTTTTCGATTAATTTATGCCCAAGATAATGTCATGGTATTTGTGCCTCTTGAACAACAAGGCAGCCAAGTCTATAAATGAATGGAACAAATATCGTGGTTTGAAGAGACAAACTCTTAGGATGAAACTATTCATTCTCTTTTCAATATTGCTCAAGATATAAATTTCAAAGAAGAAAAAGGTGAAAATTTACTCAATCATTTCATTCCATTTGAATATTTTCAACAAATGTTCACTAATAATATTTTGGAAAACGTTTTCATTAAAATTATACAATGAATTATTTAAAATCTTTAGTTCAAACTATATTCCTTGTAAACTCAATATCATATTCTCGAAGTAAATTCATTGAAGTTTACCCTCTAAACATTAACTCTATTTTGGAAAAATCTTAGGAGTAACGACTAATTCAATTCTTGCAAAAATATTCTAAAGCATCTGTCTCGAACTACACAAATATGCAATGTATCCATCCATATAATTGAATACCATATTTATATAGAGTAGAATTTCAAACCTGCTAGAAAACTATAAAGATAGATGAATCCTATGCAAAAAGATATGTGAAAAGATAGGATATAGGAAAAGAAGAACTTCAAAAGGTTCTTAAAGTAGACTTCATCTATCCTATCTCAGATAGTCAATGGATTTCTTCTTTGGTGGTAGTACCCAAAAAACAATGGAAAATGGTGAATATGTTCTTCCTTGGTGGTAGTACCCAAAAATAATGGAAAATGATGAATATGTTTGAACAATTTAGAATTGAACAAAGAAACTCTAAAATTAAATTATTTTTTTAATCGTTCATTGGCTAAGTCCTCAAAACTGTTCATTGACCTAGTTCTCAAAACATTAGTAAGAATTAAATATTTTTCTTTCCTCAGTGGATTCAATAGCTACAATCAAATCAAATATATATTTGGTGGACCAAGAAAAGACAACATTTACGTGTGCTTGGGAACATATTCCTATAAATTAGGAAATTATTACCCTTTGGATGATGGATTATGTAATGCACCAACTAGAGTTCAAAGGAAAGTTGTAGTTATTTTTGTTGATTTGTTACATAATGTGTAGAAGTTTACATGGATTACTTTTTAATGTATGGATATTATTTTGAAGATTCTTTATATAATATGTAAAAGGTTTTAATAATATGTTTAGAGATAAATTTAGCACTCAAATTTAATATTCTTCCATTTTAAATATTTAAATAATTTTGAATGATTGTGATTTTGGATTATTATGTTGAGGAAGATTTAAATTGAGGATAATAAAAAAAAAAAATTAGACGATGAGAAATATTTAGGTAAATATTATTTTATATTTATTTGATTTTATTAGAGAAAAATTGATGAGAGAATTTAGTTATAAAAGAGTAATTGTTTATTCCATGGGAGAGTAAAAAGGCATAAAAACCATGAGGGTAAATATTTTCCATGAGGACAAGTGTAAAACTATTCCCAAAGATGTGTTATGTGAAGAAACAAGCTAGCACAAATTTAGACCAATATTCCCTAGGTTTAGGGATGAGGCTAACTTGAAAATAAATACCTCGACAATCTATTATCCTTCTTGGTAACATAGGAGGAGAAACAAGCATAACCATGAAGGACATTGTTGAGTACTTATGCAGGAATTGAATTTACCTCGAGAAGGTTATAGAAATTTTCAATCCCTATGAAATAAAGAATTAGGGGTGATAGGATAAAATAATTTGACTGCTCTGGTCTATGGTTGGGAGGAACTGAATTCTCTCCTCACTTTGTCTTTAATATTTCTTTTTGTTATTTCTAATAGTTATCGATCATTATAGTAATAGATATTTGTAAAAAGTATATTCTTGTTAAAGTACATGAATAATCTATGTTTACTTTTTAGCAATTAAATAATTTGAGTGTAATAATTTTAATAATTAAAGAATGTTAATAATAGACGTAGCAATAAATCACATAATAGAGATCCAATAGCATTCCTCTGCAAACAAAGAAGGTATTCAAGTGTATCCATTTATTACTTGCAAAGGCAAGGTTTATTTCCCACTCTGAATGTAGTAAACAAAATAGATAAAGAAATATTTATTTCGAATAATGGAAAGCATTTCTCAAAAATTACTTCAAACTTTAAATTAACAAAAAAATAATAATTTATTTTTAAGGTATTTCAAAGTCAAAAGTCGTAACAACAATACTCAAGAATAAAATAACTCTAGACTAAAATTATTTCAATAACCAGATTTTCTGAAGAATAAAATAACTCTAGATTAAAATTATTTCAATAACTAGATTCCCTAGTAAGAATAGTTTTTTGTTGGATAATCCACAGTTGGTGTCATTTTTGTCATCGACGTTTCGAATCCGAATCGGGATTCATCATTTTCAAGTTTGTTGATCTTGGTCAATTAATACTAAATGCAAGAAAATTTTGAGATTGTAATTAGGTTGGCTATCTGTAACAATCTATTTCTAGAACTAAGGCAAAATTAAAATCAATTTAGAGTTAATAAATGATGATAATTAATAATAATTGATAATATTTCATAATTCTAGGTTTTTGATAATATTATATATAAGTCTAGGAATTTATTAGTATTGAGTTATAAATATAAAGGTCTATGGTTAGAATTAGATTGATTTTAATTGATTTATTAATAGTAATAGAGTTTCTTAAATGGATTTAATATGATATAATAGGGTGAATTTAAGTTTAGGTATGATGTTTAGTTTAAGAATTAGTTTTAAGTGATTATAAGTTTAGTTTAAGAGTTGGTTTTAAGTGATTATAGTTTAGTTTAAGAATTAGTTTTAAGTGATTATAAGTTTAGTTTAAGAATTAGTTTTAAGTGATTATAGTTTTTAAGTGTAAGATTCTGTATTTGTACTAGGGTTTCTTAAATGGATTTAATATGATTGATTTTTAAGTGTAAGATTGATGTTAATTGATTTATTAATATTACTAGGGTTTCTTAAATGGATTTAATATACTATAATAGGGTGAATTTTAAGTTTAGGTATTATGTTTAGTTTAAGAATTAGTTTTAAGTGATTATAATAAAACTAGGGTTTCTATAGGATAAAGTAGTGTAAAATGTTATACATATATATATAAGCTAAGGTTTTTAAGAAATTTAATAAATAGGATTAATTTATGTTTTAATAAGATTTTATATTATTATTAGGTCTAGGTGTTATGTTTAATTAGTTTAGAAGTGATTATAATAAATCTAGGGGTTCTATAGGATAAATTAGTGTAAGATTGTGTATTTGTTATGTTTTTTGTATATCAGTTTGATAATGTTATATATAAAAAAACCAGGTCTAAGTATTATGTTTAATTTAATAATTAGGTTTTAAAGTTATATATATATAATATTAGGTCTAGGTATTATGTTTAATTAAGAATTAGGTTTTAAGTGATTGTAATAAAACTAGGGTTATTATAGGATATAGTAGGGTAAAATTAAATGTTGTGTATATATAAGTTAAGGTTTTTAGAACATTTTTAAAAATATGTATTTGTTATGGTTTTTGTAAGTCATTATGAGGTTTGAGAATGTTATATAAATATATAAACTAAGGGTTTAGAAATTTTTAATTGGCTTAGGATACTATGTGGTAGGTTTGATTTATAATTTAGGTGGTAGGTTTGATTTATAATTTAGGTCTTAAGTGATTAGGGAGTGTAATTAGTAGTTTATAAGATAATATAGGGTTGGAAAGGTAAAATTGAGTATTAGTATGTAAAGTGTCATTTAGGGTAAATATAGCTTAATTAGTGATAAGTGTAGTAATAGGTTTCTATAATTAGAATTTAAAAGTGGGTAATATAAGGTTAGTTAGACTTCTAGACCTATGAATTGACTCAAAGGTAAACCCCAAACAAGCAGGAAAGTGAGGCGGTATCAAACCTGATTCAATCTATGAGGTTCCCTAATTAGGTTGATTAATGGGTGCCAAAATCTACTTACCTCCAGGCCACCATCTCTGTTTATGTTGTTGGGGTGTTTGATTATCTCTAGAGCTTCTCTTAAGCATCTCTTGTAGTAATGGTCCTCTTTTGCTAGTATCTTTGTATCCTCAAGGAAAACATGGTGTTTGGTCTTAAGTGAGTGTTATGCTAAGGATGAAGTACGAGTGCATTCATTTCTGATGTCTGCTTCATGTTCTTTATTCTTACTTGAAATGATCGTTCGGTTTCCCCAATGTAACATTTTCCGCATGAGCAAGAGACCTTGTAGATGCCTTTTCCTTGTTGTTGGTCTATGGGGTCCTTTACCAACTCCATTCTTTGTATGACAGTAATTAGGAGTTTGAAGGAGGTTTTAATTTCTTTCCTTTTTAACACCTTTTCAATCTTGTCCATGACACCCCTAATGTAGGGAAGAAAGGCCTTTAAGTTGGAGGTTTGATCATTTTGGGCATGAGTCCTTTTATCCTTCTTATCCATTGCCTTTTTGATGTCTCTATCTCTATATCCAATGTTTTTAAGACCTTATTTAAGTGGTCTATTTCTTCTTTTAGATGATCTTTGTCCGAGATTCTTGCTCCCCTTGTGGCCATGGTGTTGAGAACCCCCATCTTTTGTGAGGGATGGTGGTGGGAATTAGCATGAAGGTAGTTGTCCATGTGAGTTTTCTTTCTGAAGACCTTGTGTCCCAGTGTACCATCTTGTTTTCTAGTCATAAGTACATCTAGGAAGGGTATGTTGTTGTTCTCTTCCAGTTCCATGGTGAATTTTATGTTCTCCGAAATACCATTTAGGTGCTCAAAGAATCTGCCCAGTTCTTCCTCTTGATGAGGCCACTTGATGTTAGTATCATCAACATACCTTTTCCATCTAGATGGTTTGAGGGGGTATGGTTCAAGGGCATTTTTCTCGAACTTATCCATGTAGAGGTTGGCTACGATTGGGGATAAGGGGGATCACATGGCTACTCCGCTTGTTTGTTCGAAAAACTCTCCTTGGAAGCTGAAGAAGGTTGATTTTAGACAAACTTCTGCTAGTTTAGTTTTTTGAGGGTTTGCAACCTCATTTATAACTCGAATGGCCTCATTTAACGAGATCTTAGTAAAAAGTGAAACCACATCAAAGATGATGAGCATATCTTTTGATTCAATTTTCTTCCTTTTTATGAGTTCCGCGAAGTCTTTTGAATCCTTGATGTATGAGTCTGTCTTGCCAACTAAGGGTCCTAGGATCCTTGCCATGTACTTGTCTAGTTCATAGGTTGGGGATCCGATTGTGTTGACAATTGGTCTCAGGGGAACTTCTTCCTTATGGATCTTAGGGAGTCCATATATTCTAGGGGTTATTAGGCAGCTTGGAGTTAGCCGTTTCTTCATTCTTTCATCTAGGTTGGAGGATTTTATGGCCTTCTTGACTTCCTTGACGACCTTGGATATTGGGTTGTATTCCAATATTTTATGAGATGCTCTATCATTTTGGTGTTGTAATCCATTTTGTTCATGACTACTATAGCTCCACCTTTATCTGCTTTTAGGAACACAATGTTTTCGTTGTTTTTGAGGTTCTTGATGGCTTCGTGTTCCTTTTTTTTGATGTTATTCTTTCATGGTTTTGCATTCTTGAGGACCAGGGCACATTCCTTCCTGATAGCATCCTTGTCTTCTTCATTGAGGTTTTGTATGCTGTCTTCTACGCTACAGACTATGCTTTCTACTGGGACAGTCTTTGGAGCGATTAGAAAACCTAATTCTTTCTTCAAGATGTTCAATTCTTCGTCATTTAGATCCTGGCTGGACAAGTTTAATACTTTATTGTTAATGCTTGTTGTAGCATCATCTTTGTTTGCCGTGTCCCTTTTACATTCCTTGAGTTTTTTAAGTTTAATTGCATGGCACTGATTAGCCTTATGTCCCTCCCCATCTTCTTTAAGTGTAGCGCTAGCATCTAGGACAATCCAGAGATCCGTTTGAGCACCTCAATGGTATTTCGGAGAACATAAAATTCACCATAGAACTAGAAGAGAGCAATAGCATACCCTTCCTAGACATACTTATGACTAGAAAACAAGATGGTAAACTGGGAAACAAGGTCTTCAGAAAGAAAACTCACATGGACAACTACCTTCATGCTGATTCCCACCACCATCCCTCACAAAAGATGGGGGTTCTCAACACCATGGCCACAAGGGCAGCAAGAATCTCTCACAAAGATCATCTAAAAGAAGAAATAGACCACTTAACTAAGGTCTTTAAGAACATTGGATATAGAGATAGAGACATCAAAAAGGCAATGGATAAGAAGGATAAAAGGACTCATGCCCAAAATGATCAAACCTCCAACTTAAAGGCCTTTCTTCCCTACATTAGGGGTGTCACAGACAAGATTGCAAAGGTGTTAAAAAGGAAAGAAATTAAAACCTCCTCCAAACCCCTAATTATTATCAAACAAAGAATGAAGTCAGTAAAGGATCCCATAGACCAGCAACAAGGAAAAGGCATCTACAAGGTCTCTTTCTCATCCGGGAAATGTTACATTGGGGAAACCGGATGATCATTTCAAGTAAGAATCAAGGAACATGAAGCGGATATCAGAAATGAACGCACTCGCACTTCAACCTTAGTAGAACACTCACTTAAGACCAAACACCATGTTTTCCTTGAGGATACCAAGATACTAGCAAAAGAGGACCATTACTACAAGAGATGCTTAAGAGAAGCTCTAGAGATAATCAAACACCCCAACAACATGAATAGAGACGGTGGCCTGGAGGTAAGTAGATTTTGGCACCCATTAATCAACCAACTTAGGGAACCTCATAGATCGAATCAGGTTTGACAGTGCCTCACTTTCTTGCTTGTTTGTGGTTTACCTTTGAGTCAGTTCATAGGTCTAGAAGTCTAACTAACCTTATATTACCCACTTTTAAATTCTAATTATAGAAACCTATTACTACACTTATCACTAATTAAGCTATATTTACCCTAAATGACACTTTATATACTAATACTCAATTTTACCTTTCCATCCCTAGATTATCTTATACATTACTAATTGCACTCCCTAATCACTTAAGACCTAAATTATAAATCAAACCTACCACATAGTATCCTAAGCCAATTAAAAATTTCTAAACCCTTAGTTTATATATTTATATAACATTATCAAACCTCATAATGACTTACAAAACCCATAACAAATGCATATTTTTAAAAAATTTCTAAAAACCTTAACTTATATATACACAACATTTAATTTTACACTACTATATCCTATAGTAACACTAGTTTTATTACAATCACTTAAAATCTAATTCTTAATTAAACATAATACCTAGACCTAATATTATATATATATATATATATATATATATATATATAACTTTAAAACATAATTATTAAATTAAACATAATATTTAGACCTAGTTTATTTATATATAACAGTATCAAACTGTTATACAAAAAACATAACAAATACACAATCTTACACTATTTTATCCTATAGAACCCCTAGATTTATTACTTCTACATTAATTAAACATAACACCTAGATCTAATAATAATACAAAATCTTATTAAAACATAAATTAACCTTATGTAGTAAATTTCTTAAAAACCTTAGCTTATATATATATATATATATATATATATATATATATATATATATATAAAACATTTTACACTACTTTATCCTATAGAAACCCTAGTTTTATTATAATCACTTAAAACTAATTCTTAAACTAAACATCATACCTAAACTTAAATTCACCCTATTATATCATATTAAATCCATTTAAGAAACCCTAGTATTATTAATAAATCAATTAAAATCAATCTAATTCTAACCCTAGATTTTTATATTTATAACTCAACACTAATAAATTCCTAAACTTATATATAATATTATCAAAAACTTAGAATTATGAAATATTATCAATTATTATTGATTATCATCATTTATTAACTCTAAAATGATTTTAATTTTGTCTTAGTTTTAGAAATAGGGTGTTACAAATAGCCGACCTAATTACAATCTCAAAACTGTCCTCCATTTATTATTAATTGACCAAGATCAGCAAGCTTTGAAACCGACGATTAGTCATGATGATGAATTCCAATTTGGATTCGAAACGTGGATGACAAAAATACAAATTTATACATGCAAAAAATATAATAGATCTCTTGAAATTTAAAAGAAGACTAAAACCTAGTGTTTCACATGAATATATTAGTAATTTAAATGTAGAAAGAAAAATAAACCAGGATTTCTTAACATATATTACATAACCCAGGTCATGTATGAGAGTGCAAAATATTTTATAAATCAAGGGAAGCTGCAAAGCACCACTGTCTTTATGAGAAGGGCTATTAGATTAAGTACATGCATGTAAGCTTTTACTTACAATAAATTAGGTAAGCAAGGAGTAGATTTATTTATAATGTGAAAGGAACTTTCTAAACAATAAGTTAGATTGATAGCTTATCTATACTAGAGGAGCGTCGATCTCATGTATGTCGACATTACACAAAATAAGTAGAGTTCATAAATATATGTTATCAGATTAGGGGTACTTTTTGCTTGCCCACTTGTACAGTACAATTCCAATTCGAAGAGACGGCCATGTATTGAAGACAATGCATACGGCTAAAACCATAGCATTGAAATTCAGAATGCAACTTTCTCATTAATGGATCACGTTGTTGTATCACTAAATTCAATGCATATTGCTAAAATCATAGCATTGAAATCCAGAATATAACTTTTTCATTAATGGATCACATTGTTGTACCACTAAATTCGGAATATTAAAATTGAGAATGCACTTACTTAGTCAGAAATGTTCGGGGTTTTTAATTAGAGTAGACAACCTAAATGCAACTGAATGTGTGCGCATATATGGATATGTTTTTCCCCGTCAAACTTCATCTCTCACAGCATGTGCACTTTTAGTGGGGCTTCTATCAAGCTCAAGAGAACTACCCATAATCCAATTCATAACCATGAGTAGGAGAACAGGCCTGTAACTAGACGACCACGTCTATCATTTGTGATTGCATGGGAAGAGGTGGTTGGGCTTATGTGGTGAAAAGAGAGACTTTATTTATGAGAATATGGAGTAATAAGTAAATATTAATATGAGTGCAGGGCAACAATTATAAAAGCGTGAACAGCTTCAAAAGTCAATTCCCAAATCAAAATCCCAAGACATATCCCAAAAGAATAAATTAACTAAACTAAAAATTCAATTGTATTATTTTTTAAAAAAATTAATAAAAATGATAGTTTAAGTTCAATTCTAAATTTACAATTTAGAAGAAAAAGTAAGTGTACTAATTGATTAATGAAATTTTTATTCATTAAACTTTTTATATTATAACTTTTAACTTATTTTAAAACCCTTTAAATTATCAGAATTAAAAAAGCAACTGAAACGAAACTTTTTAAAAATATCAATTAATTAAATCAATATTTTCCAAGAATGTTAAGGACCCACTAGATTTGTTTTGTTACAAGAGTGTTAGAGTGTTACACATGTAAAGAATTTGGCTTTTATATTTTACTTTATTTTAGGCCAAGTTACGTGTATTCATTATCAAAATCTATTAACAATTCAATATAGTTTTACTGTACTAGTTACTTAGAGCGGAGCACAATTATGTAATAGAGTCCACGGTAGTAAAGAGAGATGACACAGTTATGTAATGGAGTCCATGGTAGTAAAGAGAGACAATTCTGTAGATTCTTATTTACCCAGCGATTTAGTGTGTTTGTTTACTGTGTATATTTTGGTTATATTTCGATGATAAATATTTTGATTATCACCGTTACCAAGGCCAGTCCAGGCCAGTCCACATTTGGATGTCATGCATGACACTACTCACATATCTATGGCGATCAATATTGATCGCCCATATCTATGGCATGCAGTGCCCGCTTCGAAGGCTCATCTGTTATATCAGTCCATTTTAGGGTGGAGACGATGTAGAACATACCAACCCTATGAAAATACTGGTGAATCATGCTATTGAGGTAAAAAAAAATTGTGGGCGACTAGTCTAGTTGTGCTTGCTGCATGGTGTTTGTCACACAGGACTAGTTTAGTTGTGCTTGCTGCATGGACCATATACATATGTATACGTAATGGTTTTATTTATAAATTATTTTATTTATATTAAAATAAAATATGTACCTAAAACAAATAGATAAAGGTAAGCATATACCTTGAAATAACCCATATCACCTAATGGTGATATTTGCAATAACAATGGACATGACACATAGTAAAGTTGGTGAAAGAGTCTTCAACAAGTCATGGTCACGTCTGACATTTATAAATATGAAAATCCAGAAAAAAATAAAGCTTTGACGTTAAAGAAGATTTTATCTATATATATATAAGAACTACATATGGAAAATTGTTAAAGAAAAAATAAATGGTGTTAAGAGACTTTACAAATTGTATTAGAGTATGGTTCAAATACTATGGTTTTATGGATTCAAAACGAATAGAAATGTTACACTTAAAAATGTACTAGTATATGCAATCATTAAAAATTTATTAAAAAGAAATATTGATATCAATTATGTTTTTTATTTATCATAAACAAAAAAAGACGTTATGGCTTAAGAAATTGGAAAATCAACACCAAGTAAACCACAAATGCACGTAAAATTAAATAGTGAGCAACCTCAATATAACTTATTAGGATTGCTAGAAACTATGTGTAACTTAAGGGCAGAATTACAGATTAGTAAAGCACATAAGGAAAATCTTCTGAAGGCTAGTAAGGAACAAGAAGAGTGAAATGATATCCCACTTAAGAACATGATGGAGAAAAAAAAATTAGGAATGTAGGAAAAACCTTCAACAATGCTAAGAAAGAATTCTCTAAGGATGAATCTCACATACGAAAATAACACCTAGTGTTTAGTGACAAAACATAGTGGTTAACTTAAGAAAGTGAAGATAGTTATGAAAACAACACTTTATAGAAGGAAACATTTAAAACTAAAAAAAGGAAGTGGCATAGTAACAAATTATCCAGTGAATTCAAAAAAATTATAGTACCCACTTTTGAAATTTAAGGAATTTGATGACCTTAAGCTAGGACAAATGACTATCGAATATAAACCTGGAAATACATAATATTCATGAAGCAACAATAGTTAACAACATGGCAATATGTACACATAAAATTAATGTAGTCTTCAAAAATCTACAAGCTCATTATCAACTCGTTATGTTGGAAATTAAAGGTATGATTAATCAAAAATATGTATCTATTTTAATAGATCTTGGTGCAAGTTTAATTTATGCTTCCCCTACTATATTATAAGGTTGTTAATTGAATAAGGTTAAGCATAAAACATCTTAGTTAGTATAGTTAGTTATTGGGCCTAAACGAAAGGTTGTAGAGTTGGTAAAAGAATGCATGGTAACCATGGATGGTATAGAAACTCAGGTAGATTTGAACTTATTACCTTTGGGGTCTTTTGATTTACTCATAGGCATGGAATGGCTAGAAAAACATTCAGTTGTTGTAAATTTTCAAATAAAAACTTTTGACTATTTAGATGAATCTCGACAAGGAAGAACAGTTAAAGGAATACCTTGTGGTGTTTCAGTAAGACATATTTCTTCCTTGCAATTGAAGTGAAACACCATAAAAGGTTGCGAAATATATGTGGTACACATAAATGAAAGAAAATATGAAGTGGTTAAATTTTTTCTAACTCTAGACCCTATATTGCAAGGATTTCAAGATTCGTTTCTAGAAGAAATTTTAGGACTGCCTTCCTAGAAGGGACATTGTTTTTACAATAGATTCAACACCAAAATATGAAATAGTATCTAAATAACCTTACATACTGAGTATACCTGATTTGACTGAACTTAGAATGCATATTCAAAAGATGATGGATAGATGGTACATTAGACCAAGTGTGTCTTTGCGGGGATCACCAGTCCTTTTTGTTAAAAACAAGGATGGAACATTTAGGTTGTGCATTGATTACAAGAAATTAAATAATATGACCATAAAAAATAAGTATCCTTTACCCTGTATTGATGACTTGTTTGACCAAGTAGGAGAGGCTAAAATCTTTTCAGAAATAGACTTGCAGTCAAGATACCATCAGGTTAGGATTAAAGATCAAGACATTCTTAAGACTAATTTTTGAACCAGAGAGGGTATTATTGTAAGTTTATTGAGGGGTTTTCAAATTTATGTTATCCAATAACCTATTTACAGAAAAGGGTATCACATTTAAATGGACTAAGATGTGTCAGGAAAGTTAAAAAAAACTAAAATAGTTATTAACCACTGCACCTATTTTTGTTGAAGTTTTACTTATACAGCTAGTACTTAAGATTCTTATTCATTATTATAATCATTTATCACATTAGTTGCACAAATAAGATCATTGAAAGAGAGGAAATCATAGAAACAATAGACACACACAGATTATCTTGGGAAATCCTCATGGGGGAGAAAACTCATCAAAAAATTCCTCAATATAGATAGACCAATGACCGAATAGAATATCCTCCTCTACTCCTTCAATAGGAGTAGTAGTGCACCATTTAACGAGGAATTACCAAGATAGATACCAAAACCCTCCTTGACGTCACCCCTAGTTGCAACAATTTTTCCTCCAAGAGTTGTGCACTACAAAGTTGGATGTTGTGTGTATCCAAATGAGGTGATGGCCTCTCTTAAAACAGTGGTTTGTCCAACCTATAATTAGTTATGGGATGACCTATCACTTTACCCTCTTAATTTACAATTAACTCTCAAGACACAATAGGGATGAATTTTACTAAAGCACAATAGGGCCTAATTAAATATAATATAATAGTATTATTCAACTCTCTCTCAGGTAGAATATTCCTTGAAGTTACAATATTTCAACAATCCCCTGTAACAAGAAGGGAATTCTAAAAAAAACATTAATAACAACTGAATGGACTCAATACATCATCAAGAGGATGGGACATTGTCATCAACATTGGGAACAAAGTTAGTCATATCTATAAATCATCGAAAGTTTTTCTCAGCATCAACATCAGTAGAAACTAAGCATCATCATCATCTGCAACGTGGGGTTGAAGTAACATCATCATCATAAACAGCATGAAGCTAGAACATCAACATAAATAACACGAAGCTGGAACAACAACATCAACAACATAAAGTTGGAACATCAACATCAATAACCCAAAGCTGGAGCAACAATATAAATGGCACGATGTTGGAACAAAAATATCAATGGAAACAAAATGAGGAAGGTCCATCAACGAAAACATCTGTGGTACTATGACATATCGTTCTTACCCAACCTTCGGGATCTACCTAGGAATCATAAGATTACCTAGGATATAGAATCATAATTGAGCTACCACTACTGATCACAACTGGAATATACATGCACATGTACTTTGATAGATCCTCCTTACCGGACCTTCGAGATCTTCCCAGGAATGATGAGTCCCATAGTATATAAAAGTGTAATTGAGATACTCGTTGTTGGTCATGATACCATAGTATCATCAACATCACTCCCCCTTTCGAGGGAGGTCCTTTCAGACTACACCGAGCTTTTCTTGGAAGTACTCAAACTTCACATGAGACAAAGGATTAGTCAACACATCTGCTACCTGCTCATATGTGCCAACATATTAGAGCTTCACAACTCACTTTTGTACCAAGTCATGAATGTAGTGGTACTAGATCTCAACGTGCTTCGTCTTATCGTGGAAAATTAGGCTCTTTGTCATATTTATGCAACTTAGTTTATCACAAAATATCATGGTAGCATCCATCTCTAGGTCAAATAGACCTGTCAACAACTTCCAAATCCATATGTCTTCAAAACTAGAGGAGCATGTTGCAATGTACTCTGCTTCTGTCATACTAAGAGAAATATTGGATTACTTCCTTCCTTGCCATGAAGTCATGGCTAACCCCAAATTTAAACAACATCCTAATGTGCTTTTTCTTTCTGAATCACTTCCAACCCAATCTGAATTAGTATAACCATACAGTCTGAAGTCATGACATCCAATATAGCAGAGACCATAATCCAATGTACCCTTAAGGTATCTCATCAGATGATTTGCAACTACAAGATGAACACATCTGGGATCCACCAGATACTAAATCAAGGTGTTCACAACAAAACATATATTTGGCCTAGTATTTGTCAAATACATCAATGAACCAATAATTTGTCTGTATAGAGTAACATCAATTAACTCTAACGAAGTATCAACCATGAGCTTCAAATTCATATCCATGGGTGTGGGCATGGATTTACATTCCAAAATGTCAAAATTATTCAGTATTTCAACTGCATACTTCCCTTGGTTCAAGAAAATATTCTTTGGGATCTGTCAAACTTCAAGGGATAATAAATAATTCATCAGGCCTAGGTATTTTATCTCAAATTCTGCAGGGAACTTCCTTTTTTTTTTTTTTTTTTGTAAGCAAGTTTTTGTATTATATAAAAGTCCTTCTCAGAACCAGGTTCAAGAATACATTTACTAAGTCAAGCGGTTGTAGTTACTGAACTGCTCCGTGAGGAGAAACCAGTTCAGCCAACCGTATATAAAAGTAACAAAAATTTAACATAGCTACAGAAAACTAAGCTATTTTCTACCACTAGAACTGAAGTAAGGAACAAGCACTGTATAATCCGGAACATACTCGGGCATGGGGGCATGGGGCCCAGGTTCCTCTATGATAGGTGTCCCGCCGGC
>JASDQU010735309.1:70779-91155 GCA_032191745.1 Picea mariana
ATGATGTGCATATGATTTGATTATATACAAATATATTTTTTTGTTCTTTTGTTTCAACATAAATGATATAAATTCCAATATAACACGTATTTAGAAAATGCATCACTTAAATAATTAGAAATTATTGGAACATAAACATAAGTAGTATGATCAAAAAAAAGATCCAAAAAATGTACCCGTAGGAAATGACGATGTAGCATAGGGTTGCAAAGATGATATTATCCGTACAATTGGGATACTACCAGACGAGCATCCAAAAAAAATTCTAAAGACCAAATGTGATGTGCAATAGTGTCACGAAGCTGTTTGATAATAGCGTTATACTTAGCCACATTATTGGTGGAAGGATCAAGCACCTCCTGAAGCAACCAGTTGACTTGTGGGTGAATAAATCACCCAAGCGGCGAGGCCAAGTTTCAAGCATGGAAATTGGCACCATCAAGGAACCCTATGGACATCAAAGAATCTCATTACATATGCCAACCAAGCAAAAGCACCATAAGAACCACTAAAACAAAAAAAGATATATGCTACTACTAAATACAACAATGTACAAAATTTACAAGAAGAACACCTAGGTGTGATGGCTTAAGTATAATACTTATTAAGGTAGAGCCCATTTCTGGGCTCTGGAAGCACATTCCCTTCAAAATCCTCTACCTCGTAGGTCCCTTTCTGCAAGGCATGTCTCACAATGAATGGGCCATTCCATAATGGATTAAACTTACCTACCCCCAAGGTGGATTTGTCTTAGTCATAGACCAACACAAGGTCCCCTTTAGAGAAGACTTTGGGTGTACATATTTTTCCTAATTAGCCTTGACACACTTCTTATGTGTGTCATTTTCTATAGAAGCATCTCAACGTCACTCATCAATATGTTCTAAGTAAATAATATGTTGTTCCATTTTTGTCATGTCAGGAAGGAACTCTATAGCAATCGTAAGAGAAGGGATTTCACATTCAATAGGAAAAATTGCTTCTACCCCATGAATGAGTTGAAAAGGTGAGAAACTTGTTGTAGTTTTGATTAAGGTTTGGTAGGACCATAATGTTGGATATAACATCAAATTCCAATTTGATTTGCTTGCATTGACAGTTCTTCACAAAAATGTTTTTAGGGATTTATTAACAGCATCAACCTGACCATTTTCCTGAGGATAGTAAGGAGACGAATGCTCCTACCTAAAACCTAGTTTTGATGCTAAATCTGACATCATGTGGTTCTGAAAGTGAATGCCATGTCTAGTGAAAATATATTTTGGAAACCCAAACCTAGTTATAACCTGGTTAAACATGAAAAACACCGCGGTTTCACCATCATTAGAAAATTTCAGCATGGCATGTGCCCATTGATATATTGATGCCCCCTAACCAAAACTGGGTGGCACATCATAAGATCAACCCCTCACTTGGTGAAGGGACCGATGGTAATGACAAGAAACATAGGATAAGGATGTGCACACATATTTTTAGAAAATATTTGGCAAGGGTGACACTTCTTGACCCCTTCAACGCAATCCTTACAAATTGTTGGCCAAAACTATCTAGCACACAAAATATTTTGGGTTGTTGCTAACCCAAACAAATTACTGCCACATGCTCCACTATGGAAATCATTCAAAACCAACTACACTTCATTGTGATTGATGTAGTGATGGAGAATTGAATTTACCCCTCGATGATACAAAGTGTCACCAATAATGAGATCTATTTGTTCACCATGTGGCGAATCTATCATTAAACATTTCATGAAAAATGCAAAGGAATCTTCAGAGTCTAGAGATATATAATAATATCTCCATACCAAGATTTAGATGAAGAGATGAGGAATATATTCTCGTCTAGAAATGATTCAATAATTGCATCATCTTCCTTATTTATTGGAAACTCTGACATAAGTTCAGTGAAGACTAATGACTTCTTGGATTTGGCAAAAGAAAAATCCAAATCAAACTCTTGGAGTGCAACAATCCACTTTTTTTACTTCCCTTTGATTATTCACAGAGTCAAAACATATTGAAAAGGATTAACGTCAGTGACGACAGTCATCTTACGCAGTAAAATTTAATTCTAAAGACACTAAACAGCATGGAAGGCTGCTAACATCAAATTCGTGATTTGCAAATACTTTATTTTTTGACCTACCAAGCCACAACTCAAATAATAGATGACATGCTCCTTGAGCTGATCATCTTTCTTAACTAACACCATGCCAATAGAAGACTATGCTGCTACAAGATACAACATGAAATATCTATTATATTTGGGAGGACTAATCAAATGGACCGAAATTATATCTTTCTTCAATGCATCGAATTAATGCTACACCAATTCATCCTAGAAAAAGGGGACTCCCGACTTCAAAAGGCACATAAAGCCTTTAGTGGTATCAACATAGTTTGGTACTAAACACCGAAAGAAAACTTGTCTTTCTTCGTAGGCTCTGAAGTTGATGAATGATATGCAAGTGAGGAAACTGTAGGATTGCCTCAACCTTAAAAGGTTCGACCATGATCCCTTTGGTTGATACGATAAAACCTAAAATATGCCCTAAAGTGACGTGGAAAATGCACTAATGAGGATTCAAACGAATTTGATAATGCCGACACCTTTTAAAGAAAATGTGGAGGTGTAACATATGTTGTTCTCTCTTATGAGGATGAGATGTAATATCATCTAGATAAGCCTCTACTATGTGTTTGAGTTCATGGAAAGCAAACATCATGGCCTGCTGAAAAGTAACCTCAACATTTTTTAGGCCAAAGGGATTTTTTTTGTATGAAAACGTTCCCCAAGGACAAATAAAAGCAGTCTTATGTTGGTCCTCAGGTCAGATTTGTATCTGGTTGTAGCCAAAAAAACCATCCATGAAAGAGAAAAGTTCACTTCCTGTGCATTCATCAAGGATTTGATTGATAAACACCGTAGGAAAGTTATCTTTAGGACAAGATTTATTTAAATCTTGGAAATCCATGTAGACTCGAATGGTGCCATGTTTCTTATCAATCAGAACAAGGTTGGATACCCATTCTATCAATAGGACTGGATAGATAAAGCCTACTTTATGCATTTTTTCTACCTCAACATTAATTGTTGTTGCTTTCCTAGGGTTCACTAGTTGCAATTTTTGTCAAATCGGTTTAACATTTGCATAAGTTCAAATCTCATGTTGGAAAATCTGAGGATATATTCCCAACATTTCCTTATATGAACAGGAGAGCACATTGCAGAAGTATTTAAAAAGGGTCGTGTATGAATGAAGTTCTTCTAGATAATAGACTACTCCAATAAAAACATTTTCCATGACATCAAGGGTCGTGGAGATATTGATCGGGATAGTCTCCAAAATATTTTCCATGTTCCCTTCGGCATATATGCCATGAGTTGCCAAAGGGTTCAATGGACGATCCATTGGATTACTGAGAGGCGGGGTGAATCAATAATAGAGAAATCTAATCTTTTTTAACCATAAAATGCAAGTGTTATATCAATGTAGCATTATCATCCAATAGTTTCAGAGTAAATAAACAATGAACAAATGAGAAATCATACACATACACAGTACACCAGTGTTTTTACGTGGAAACCCAAAGTGGGAGAAAACCTTAGAATGTTTTTTCTTATATGTCTTTAAGAATTACATTCATTGGAAGCACCAACTTCCTTTGTTTTCCAACTGCAACTGGAAGGAGGCTCCAACCCCCTAGTTTCTCATGCTACAACCTAAGGGAAGCTCCAACTCCCCAATTCTCTGGCTACAACCAGAAGGAGGCTACAACCCCCCATGTTCTCTAGATAAAACCTGAAGGTGGCTACAACCACCTATCCTTGCCCCATCCAACCGCCCTAACATAGAAGTAGAATGATGGAACCACTGTCACACTATCATTGTGAGATATACCACTGTAAAACTGTACCAACCTCTACCAAACAACCTGTAATCAACATGTACCATAAACAAGTGCATAAACCATGCACCAACCTATACCTCAACCTGTATCATCAATGAGTGCATCAACCGTGCACCAAATATGTACCATTCATGCATCAAATACACATAGACAATGAGTTATCAAGATGTACCAAAATCATCAAATATACACCTCATGTATGTGCCAACTCATCAACTACTTGTCTCAACCATGTACCCAACATGTACCTCAACCAAAAGCCCTCATCAATTTCATCATCTTGTAACTCTGTAATAGACCTAGTGTATATGATCACATACCTGCAAACCTTCCTTAAATTTAACAACACGAGACTATCATTGTAATCAAACTTTACTTTAGTCTCACATGACTAATTTTGGATTAGTCAACAACCCTAACTTTAAATAATCATAACTATGTACCTATAATGAATAAAGATTTGAAAATAGTACACAATTATCTTCAGTGTCTTTTATGCAATTCCTCCATGTTTCACTACTTGGAACCTCTCAGAAAAAGAGTTATAGCAAAAATGGCATACCTTGTTGAATTCTGGCGTATTCTAGAGAGTAAACATGTAGAACGTTCTTCGCACGGAATATTTGTTTTATGAATCTGAAACTAGTAAAAATAGTGCTAAAGAMTGTAATMTAACCAATACATTTGTTCTTACTGAATTTGGACCTATTATGAAGAAGTTATGACGTTTTTATCCAAAACACTTGTTTTAGACTAGTTTCAGGACTGGCCACAAACCCTATTTTCCACAAAGTGTAACTCCAAAAATACAATRACCCACAAGATGAAATTTTTATCACATATACTTGGATATGTTTTCTCAATGGCCTCTAGATTTCGTGGTCTGAATCATTCTATAAACAAAGTTATTGCAAAAATGGTGAGATGACTTGTAAATAACATACCTTAGAAAGCATCATCAAAAACATTTATCCTCCCTTGAATTTCGGCCTTCTTTACTTCACCTTCCCTCAGAAATTCACCTTAGATATCCTTTGGTTACCTCAGTCACTTGCAAATATTTAATATTCTCAAGTGTAATTAAATGAGAGACCATTGCCTCTTATTTATACTTTTATGTAGCTTCCTTAAGGGGTTACCTTCTAACCATCTTAAACCACTTTCCTTATTTTAGGGCTAACCCACTTCTAACCACTTGTCCACTTAGTAATTTATCCATTAAATTTATTATTTAAATAATTTCTTTTGTATCCACTTTGACTTATAATACACTCATCACTTCACTTTATTATTTACCTTCTAACCATTTTAAACCACTTTCCTTATTTTAGGGCTAACCCACTTTTAACCACTTGTCCACTTAGTAATTTATCCATTAACTTTATTATTTAAATAATTTCTTTTGTATCCACTTTGACTTATAGTACACTCATCATTTCACTTTATTATTTAAATAATTTCTTCTTTGCAACCACTTCGACTACTTTGACCTTTTGGGGCTTCTAGATGACTCACGAGGGTTCTCCAATTTCACATGGCCATAACTCTCTAACCGTGAGGAGTTATGTGACGTTCCACATACCACTGAAAATGGAATGGCATGTACTATCCATGTAGAATATTTTTACCTTCAAATATATTAAAAATCATACCATTATACATCAAACAAACTTGATTCCATTACCGAAACCTTTGTGCTACCGGAATTCACTACCAGACTTTCTTTAAGGGTTGACATCAATGAAAACCAACCCAAATAATCAACAATATCCCCCTTTGGCATTGATGGCAACACTCTGATGCAATACTAAATTCATATCACTCATTCTCCCCTTGTGACCATCAGTCCCCCTGGAACCATGCCTCCATGTTCTTTCTCCAAGCATTTACCTTTGCATCTGATAAATCTCTCCCCCTTTTTCATCAATGGAAAAGGTATCTTTCCATCCAGGGCTACTCCCCCTGACTGAACTCTTCCTGAAATTGATCTCCCAACCTGAATTGTCCTCTTTATGGTCCTTCCTCGTGTAAATATAAGACATATAAGATAAATATTCAAAAGCATTCATTTTGGAGTAGAAATTGCTCTGTGTCTCTGGCGAAGATACTCAAAGGCTTCCCTTGAAAGCGGTTTTGTAAATATGTATGCCACTTGTTCTTTTGTGTCCACATACTCAACTATGATGTTCTTCTATGCAACCTGTTCCCGTAGAAAGTGATACTTTATTGGAATGTGCTTCATCTTAGAGTGCATCACCAGGTTCTTTGACATACTGATGGCACTTGCATTATCACAATAGATTGGAATGGGCTCATAATACTCAACCTATATATATTTCAAAGTTTTTTCCATCCATAGAACCTGAGTGCAAAATCTTGTTGTTGCAATATACTCTACTTCGGCTGTAGACAAATATATTGATGATTGTTTCTTTCTTAGCCAAGATACTAATCACTCATCCAAGTAGAATGTTGCTCCACTGGTGCTTCGTTGGTCATCAATGCAACCTGCCCAATCTGCATCTGTGTAGGAAATAAGTCATAGATCCTTTCCTTTTGGATACCATAATCCAAACTCTTATGTTCCTTTGAAATATCTAAAAATCCTCTTCACTTCTAATACATATGATTCCTTTGATGTTGCTTGAAATCATTCCACCTGTCCAACTTATTGCATTACATATGGTCTGGATGATGTCACATATAGTAAGATACCAATCACTGACCTGTATTGCCTTTGTTCTGTAGACTTTGAATCATCATCTTTGCTCAACTTGCAACTGGTTTGCATAGGAGTGGTAATTGTTTTGCAATCTTCCATTCTGAACCTCTTTAGCATTTCTCTGATATACTTAGTTTGAGAAATAAAAATTCCTTGGTTGCTTTGACGTACCTGAAGACCCAGAAAGGAGGGTAGTTCTTTGAGTAATGACATTTTAAATTCATTTTTCATATCCTTTGCAAATTTATGGCTTAACCTTTCATCAGTACTTCCAAAAATAATATCATCAACATAAACTTCAATTAATAAAATACTATCTTGATTTACCTTGATGTAGAGGTTGTTGTCTGCACTTCCTCTTCTGAACCCTACATGTTGTAGATATTTATCCAGTCTAGAGTACCATGCTCTAGGATCCTATTTTAGATTATATAAGGCCTTCTTCAATTTACACACATAATATGTGTTCGCTGACAACTGAAATCCTTTTGTTATTCAATGTATACTTCTTCTTCAAGTTCCCCATTCAAAAAAGTTGATTTCACGTCCATCTGATACACTTTAATATTCTTAGAGCATGCATAAGCTAAAATCAATCAGATTACTTTTATTCTGGCAACTGGGGAAAATGTCTCTTCAAATTCTATTCCTTCAACTTGTGCGTATCCTTTACATACCAATATAGATTTGTTCCTTGTAGCCTATCCATATTCATTCAATTTATTTCTGAAAACCCACTTTGTGCCAATCACATTCTTATTCTTTGGTCTTGGAACCAATTCCCAAGTGTCATTATTCTCTATTTGATCCAATTATTCATCCAGGGAATTATTCTAGAATTCATCCTTGTTGGCATCTTCAAAACTAATTGGATCAATCGTAGATAAGAGTGTTAGGTGCATTTGTTCTGGTGAATGGATTCTTATTCTAGTCTCAACTCCTGCATCTTTGTTTCCGATAACATGATCTAAAGGATGATTATTTTGTACTCATTTTCTAGGTGTCTTTGGAGGAACTTGCTGAACTTGATCTTCTACTTATGTCTGGTCCTCTTCATCTTCCCCTTCTATTTATTCTTCATCTTCTGCTTCTTCTTCGTAAAGTTGTTCCATTGATTCATTTTATTCTTCATTTAATTCTCGTCCACCTGTTTCATCAATTGTTACATTGATGCTTTCCACAACTTTGTTCAACCTCATATTGTAATACTTGTATGCTTTCCTTGTACTTGAGTAACCAACAAGTAATCCTTTTTCCACATGAGATTCAAACTTTCTCATTCTTCCATCTTCTCTTTTGATGTAGCATTTGCTTCCAAATACTCTGAAGTGCTTCATATTTTTTGGTATTCTTTTGCATAGCTCGTAGGGAGTTTTGTAATTTTTGTTTCTGAGCATTACTCTGTTTTGAATGTGAACTATTGTATGCACTGCATGTGTCCAAAAAATCTCTATCAATTTTGAATCCATTAGCATTGTTTGAGCCATTTCCTATACTGTCATGTTCTTTCTTTCAACAACTCCATTATGTTGAGGTGTCCTAGCAATGAAGAATTTCCTTTTTATTCCATGCCTGCTGCAGTAGTCCATAAATTCCTTTGAAGTGAACTCTCCTCCATTATCAGATCTCAAACATTTGATTTTTGAATCCATTTCATTTTCAACCATTTCCTCATAGACCTTGAAGTTTTCAAAAGCTTATGACTTATTCCTAAGAAATGAAAATGCAGTCATTCTTGTATAATCATCAACTAATAACATAAAGTACTTCTTGCCTTTTAAACCCTTTGTTGTAGTTGGTCCAACTAGATCAGTATGCACAATTTTCAGTGGTCTTGTCATTGAACATTCCTTTTATTTGAACATGGTCTTTGTTTTCTTTCCTTGTTTACAATGTTTGCATAAAGTGTTGGTTGGTTTCGTGATCTGGGGCATTTCTCTAACTGCTTCCTTTTTCTTGAATTTGATAAGGTTATCAAAGTGTATGTGACCCATTCTTTTGTGCCATAGCCAAATTTTATCTTCCTTTCCTAGAAAATACTTTTCATTTCCAATTCACTCAATACATATATGTTGCTTGAAATTCTTGCAGCTGTTGCAATCAATTTTCCTGAACCTTCTTTTCTTATCTTGCACTTCTATGAATCGAAAGTAATTTTATGACCTTGGTCACACATTTGAATTACACTTAGAAGATTATGTTGCATATATTCTACTAGTAGAACATTTTTTGCCTTGGTATTCTTGTTTCCAATTCTATATGTGCCTTTGCAATGATTTTAGTTGAATCATAATTTACGAAAGAGACTGATCCATCTCTTTCCTTTCTTAATGTAAGAAACTTGTCTTTATCACCTATCATGTGTTTTGAACAACCACTCTCAACATAACAACCATGTTTATTTTTATTATCTTGTAGAGCGAGTGTGCATTCTTCATTTCTATATTGATTCTGCTTTCTTATCCATTTTCTCATCTTAGGTTCCTGTCTGTGACTGTTGTAGTTCTGTTGTGGTTCTCTAGGAGGGACTACCATTATACAATTTCTGGCCATGTGTCCAAAGTTGTTTCACTTGTACCATTCCACTTCATTTCTCAATGATTCAAACCTATTGTAGCTTCTTCTCTATTTTTCAATAGGCCTTCTTGGATAACCATTTTGTGTATGACTTTCAAAGTTGTTTTTGTTCCTCATATTAGCTCTGCAATTTGATAGTTTGATACCTGGGAGTTGAATATCTTCTGAAAGGAGTTACTTTTATGAATCCTTCTTATTCTTGTGGATTATTTGTTTCTTTCGGTCGTTGATTATGAAATATGAATCTTCTCGGTGGAGGAGTGTCCCTGTAATCTTTCTTGTAGGTCTTCCTATCCCCTTTGATTGTTTCTGCACAAATTTTTGGATATGTTTCTTGTTTTGTTGTTTTGGAGATTGATCCCTTTTCTTTCTGATTGTATCCAAGTCGAGACTTGTCATGATGAGGCTTTTGACTATTGATAACGTCATCCAAAACTTTTGAGATATTCTACATATTTTTCTTTTGAAGATCCTTTCTCAATGTGTCAATCTCTGCTTCCAAATTTCCAAAGATCCTGTCTCTTTCTTCTAACTGTTCTTTGAGTGATTCTTCAATTCTTTTATCATCTTCTATTTGAACCTTCAATTTCATGATCATTTTTTCTAGCTCCTGATTGTCTTCTTTCTTGTCTAGTTTTGCTTGTAGATTCTTCTTTTACTTCTTTTCTCTTCTTATAACTTCTATGGCACTCAACAATTCTTCTCGGTAGTCAACTTTTTTCTCTTCATATTCTTCTTCGGTGTCTTCTTTATCAGAGTCTTATACTGCCATGAATATAACTCTTTATGTCTCACTGTCACTGATTTCATCTTCATCTGATGAGGAGATGTCTTCTCTAGTGCATAAGATTTTCTTGAAATATTTCTTTTTGGTTCTTTTTCCTTTATATGTTTGTTTTCTATTTGAGTAATATTCATCATTCCTCTTATTTTTCTTATGAGTATATTTGTTAGAAAAATGACAAATACCATCACAATTAAAACAAATCAATGGAATCTTACCTTTATATCTGTTGTTGGTTCCCTTGTTCAATCTTCTAACAAAGTTGGCCACTTCTTGTTCATCGTATTCTGAGAATTCACTGTTGCTGCTATGTTCCTTTTGTTTTCCCTTTTTCTTTGACCTTTTGGATGCTTTGAAAGTTTCTTCTTTTATATCTGGATTTTCCTGTTCAGTTCTCATTTCATATGCTGTGAAGATTCCATGTAGTTCATCCATGCTTATTGAGTCTAGATCTGATCTTTCTTCTAGAGTTGATATCTTAGGATCAAATCTCATAGGAAGATATCTTAGTACCTTTTGAACAATCACATATTCTTCAATTTCTTCTCCCAATACTATTATTGCATTCATTGTTTCATCGAATCGTAAGAAGTAAGCTACAATATTCTCATCTTCCTTCATCTTTAGTTATTTGAATTGACCTATGTAAGTTTGAAGTTTTGCTTCTTTGACTTTTGAATCTCCTTCATAATATTTTAAAGTTTGTCCCTCTTTAGAGGATTTACAATGTACAACTTTGGTATAAACCGATTCACCAAGACCATTCATAAGTGCATTTGTGGCTTTGGAATTATTTTGACTGAGTTTCATTGCTTTTTCACTTGTTGACGGCATTGCTAGTTCTTTGTATCCATCTACTACTAATTTCCAAATTTCAAATCCCTGTGCCTGTATATATGTTTTCATCGTTCTGCTCCAGAATGCATACTTATGTCCATCAAACTGTGGTATTATGTTTTTATACATGTTGTTGTATTTACCTTTTAATGGTTAAACTGATTTCTGAAGAGGGGGGTTGAATCAATAATAGAGAAATCTAATCCTTTTTAACAATAAAATTAAAGTGTTATATCAATGTAGTATTATCATCCAATAGTTTTAGAGTAAATAAACAATGAACAAATGAGCAATCATACACATACACAGTACACCGGTGTTTTTATGTGGAAACCCAAAGCGGGAGAAAACCACAGACTGATTTTTCTTATATGTCTTTAAGAATTACATTCATTGGAAGCACCAACTTCCTTTGTTTTATAGTTGCAATTGGAAGGAGGCTCTGACCCCCTAGTTTCTCAGGATACAACCTGAGGGAATCTCCAACTCCCCAATTCTCTGGCTACAACTAGAAGGAGGCTACAACCCCCTATGTTCTCTGGCTACAACCGGAAGGTGGCTACAACCACTTGTCCTTGCCCCGTCCAACCGCCCTGAAGTAGAAGTAGAATGATAGAACCACTGTCACACTAGCACTGTAAAACTATACTAACCTCTACCAAACAACCTGTAACAACCTGTACCAAACAACCTGTAATCAAATTGTACCATAAACAAGTGCATAAACCATGCACCAACCTGTACCTCAACCTGTTCCATCAATGAGTGCATCAACCATGCACCAAATATTTACCAATTATGCATCAAATACACATAATCTATGACTCATCAATATGTACCAACATCATCAACTATACACCTCATGTATGTGCTAACTCATCAACTACTTGTCTCAACCATGTACCCAACATGTACCTCAACCAAAAGCTCTCATAAATTTCATCATCCAAATCTCCTTTGTAAATTTGTAATAGACTTGGTGTATATGATCCCATACCTGCAAACCTTCATTAACTTTAACAACAAGAGATTATCATTTTCATCAAACTTTACTTTAGTCTCACATGACTAATTTTGGATTAGTCAACAACCCTAACTTGAAATAATCATAACTATGTACATGTAATGAATAAATATCTGAAAATAGTACGCAATGTTCCTCAGTTTCTTTTTTGCAATTCATCCAGGTTTCACTACTTGGAACCTCTCAGAAAAGGAGTTATAGAAAAAATGGTATACCTTGTTGAATTATGTCTTATTCTAGAGAGTGAACTTGTAGAGTGTGCCCCACATAGAATGTTTGTTGTATGGATCTGAAAATGGTACAGAGAATACCACAGACTGTACTCTAACCAATACAATTGGTATTACTGAATTTGGATCTGTTATGAAGAATTTATGATGTTTTTACCCAAAACACTTGTTTTCGACTAGTTTCAAGACTAGACACAAACCCTATTTTCCATGGAGTTTAACTCCAAAAATACAATGACCGACAAGATGAAATTTTTATCACAACTACTTGGATATGTTTCCTCAATGGCCTCTAGATTTCACGGTCTTAATCATTCTAGAAAAAATTTATTGCGAAAATGGTGAGATTACCTGTAAATAACATACCTTAGAAAGCATCATCAAAAGAATTTATCCTCCCTTGAATTTCGGCCTTCTTTACTTCAACTTCCCTCAGAAATTTGCCTTAGATATAATTTGGTTACCTTATTCACTTGTAGATATTCAATATTATCAAGTATAATTAAATGAGAGACCCTTTCCTCTTATTTATACCTTTTATGTAGCCTCCTCAAGGGGTTACCTTCTAATCATCTTAAACCACTTTCCTTATTTTAGGGCTAACCCACTTCTAATCACTTGTACACTTAGTAATTTCTCCATTAAATTTATTATTTAAAAAAATTTATTTGTATCCACTTTAACTTATAGTACACTCATCACTTGACTTTATTATTTACCTTCTAACCATCTTAAACCACTTTCCTTATTTTAGGGCTAACCCACTTATAACCACGTGTCCACTTAGTAATTTCTCCATTAACTTTATTATTTAAATAATTTCTTTTGTATCCACTTTGAATTATAATACACTCATAAATTCACTTTATTATTTAAATAATTTCTTCTTTGCAACCACCTTGACTACTTTGACCTTTTGGGGCTTCTATATGACTCACGAGGGTTCTCCAACTTCACATGGCCATAACTCTCTAACCGTGAGGATTTATGTGGTGTTCCACATACCACCGGAAATGGAATGAAATGTACTATCCATATAGAATAGTATTACTTTAAAATATATTAAAACTCATACCATTATACATCAAACAAACTTGGGTCCATTAGACAAACCTTTGTGCTATCGAAATTCGCTAGCAGACTTTCTTCAAGGGTTGACATCAATGAAAACCAACCCAAATAATCAACAAGATCAACATCTCTAACCATGGTCAATTGACATGCTCCTTTATTTAGGAGACTCAGCTCAAGAAGGAAATAAGACCTATGATGTAAGTCTTCCCAAGGTTGTTCAAGACCTATCATTGCCTCTAGTATTTCCTCGTCTGAAGGGATGACAATGTCCAAGCAATCATGAGAGTTGGAAGAATTAAGAGCCCATACAGACTCTAAAATGGAATCCACTTCCTTCATAGGAGCATGAGATGGATCTTCATCTGTATTATCATGTTGAATGGATTGATAATCTATTTCCACTTGTTACAGGGAAATTCCCCTGCGGACAGGTGAATCCCCTCTTGGGATCTAGACTCCTAAGACCAAGACAGAAAGTTGCTAACGTTGATCACTGACATCCCTTTAAACCTAGCTAAACTAATATATAGAGAAGAGGAATAATATGTACCTTTTTACGATGTTTGTCTTCATCCATTCCGATTTGAGTTCTGAATCTCCAAGCTCTTCAACAAGTCCTTCAATCCAATCAAAGATAAAACATGCTTCCTATTCTACTACGATTAGCTTGAAACTAGATCTACCCATTAAAGACAAGTTCATGTAGATAAATATAATCTTGAAGGAAACAGGCCAAGAACATATATATTAATGAAAACAAAGCAAAGTGCTTACAACTTTAGATTCAGGTAGCAGCTTCACCAAGCTCTCTTTGTCCAAACCCTTTGCTCAAATTATCCACAAACAAAATGACTATGCTTCACTAACTATCCTCCTTATGAGATCATAAGTTTGATGCCTTCAATGTCTCCCCCTTTCACCATGAGGAGGCCTCCTTCTATAGGCTTGGAGAGGCCTAACCATCTTAGAGATTCTTGGGATAGGTTGAGGATATTTCTCCATAAGTTGTGGATCCTCCCTAAGATCGAGCCTTGACCTCAGATTCGAATCAAACCAACTCCAAAGATGAAGGGTATTTTTCCCTCATTTTCCTCAACAACCCAAGATTTCCTCAAACAGGCCAGCACTCCCTCAGAATGGAGTAAAGAGCATTGCAACACTCCCCCAAAGGAGGGTAAGGAGCACTAACACTCCCTCACAGTGGGTAGGGGAGCGATACCCTTCAAAAATGGCTTTTAAGTGGTTTTTTCCATGGTAAAATATTTGTACTCTTCATCAGATGATTTCTCCTTCTTAAACCAGTCTCTGAGGGTGTCTTCAAGTGTTCTTTGTGATGTCGTTCAAGACATGAAATAGGAAATATAACTGTATGATGTCTATGAAACTTGTGACACTTGTGGTCAAAATGCGACATTTGTGATGACGACAATAGGTCATCATTGGAATGAGTAATTTTGATGTGTAACAGATTGCCCCCCAAAGTGCGAAGTTAGAAGATGGAAACTGATGAATGAAGTACTTTGTAGACTTTTTCGAGCAAGGGTAAGGATGCAAAGAACCTGGTAGAAGCTGCACATAACCATCAAACAAATATTATGACATGTTTCAAACCCAAGGCAGGCATACCTATGCTTGGGTGATAAAGACTTGCAAGGTATGGTCACCATAAGATACACTGCGGATCCATAATTATATTGACAAAAGGGTATAGACACCAAAGATACAATGTGGATCTATACTTCCATGACATGAACTGATCGTAGCCACGAAAAATAAATAGTGGATCTATGAGACGACAAGACATAGCCACAGACCAATATAAAGTGGATCTATGTGACAGTATATGTGTAAATATTCAAGAGAAACTCCATCGCAACCTGGGAAAAGTACATATCAGAGTGATCACTCAACCCAGCGTCTTCTTATCGATTCCAATGTAGTACAAATCTAACCATGTGAATAGATGTCCTGATGTCGAACATGGCAGAAACCACTTGATTACCGATCAATGAGGTAAACAGTTAACAAGTGCGAGGTAAATCACCATTGATGTCAATGATTCCCAAGGTACTCTAGTACATTCTAGCAAATGTGAAAAAATGAGTTGAAGTCGAACATCCATGGAATCATCCGATCAGAGGTCAATGATGTAAACCCACTGTCGGATTTGAGGAGGCCCGCCATTGAGGCATGCAGGTCCCAAGGTACTAACTGGTTTCTAATTCTGGTTCCCGGATAATGTGTTGAAGTCGACAGGAATAAACTCATCGAAGGAGGGACTTGATGTATCCCCCATCAACGACACGAAACTAACACGGAGATGTAAATTGGTGGATCAAAATAACATGGACTAACACGGGTATTGAAACAAGATATTTGTGATGGTTGACTCTCAAAGTAGATACTTCCCTTGAACACTCAGGCACAACAGTAGAAACCTAACATGGACCAAAAAATGATAATGCAGTGGATATTGTGACTTTCATCGGGTGACCCAAAGGAGTAAGTAAACTCAGAGGATTGGTTTAGTGTATAGGTTTAGTAGATTAAAATGCGTGCAAAGACAAAGTGTCGTGTTCAAGGGCGATTGTAAGAGTGACTGGTGATGTTTTCAAAAACTGTTTGTCTTGCTTCCATAAAAATTTTCCCCCATCCAGATAGATCAGTACCTCTTTTTAATTTAACGAGCTTGAGGAGGGTAACACATGCTCGATATAACTCACCTTTGGTAATTCCCTCTTCCTTTGTTTAACAAACTGGAATAAGTAAGGGTTCGGTCCCGTATGGGCCCTTCAATGTATGAATGTTTAACAAGTCCAGAGAAGGTAAAATCAGTGATTTTTCATGTTTAGAGAGTTTGAAAAGAGCTTAAAGACGACTCCAGGGGGTTCCTTTTTCGTGTATCCATGCGAGTCTGAAAAAGAGATAAAAGTTTATTCGGTGCGTTCTCATGTTTTTTCGAGCATGAGAACGAACGAAGACCATGCTCTTTAATGTGACAAGATAAAAATCGAACAAAACTACTTCAAAACCTGCCAATAATGACAAAATTGCACATCGAGGTATTAATAATGCCTTCAAAAGATTTCTCAAAACCCAAAATAACTATGTTTTTGTCAAAAATGAAATTTCATAATAGTAATATGGGGCAAAATGTCTTTTACTATTTCATTTGTGCAAAGATTTTTAGCAGTGGAGAAATTGATCTTTGGAGGGTGATTCTTGCATTCGTTGGTGCAAAGATATGGTCATTTATTTCTGTCGCCGTCTGGATCAGGTTGGTGCTCCTTTTCTTTCCTTAAAATTGCATGGTTTACATTTAGTTTTTAGGCAATTATTGGGTTTTAAAAATGATGCCCTGGGAGGTATCAAGCGCCCAAAAGGGCTCGACGCTACCCTAGAATGCTAGGGAGAGTGTTGCTTGACTTTCCAATGCTCTTCCAATCTTAGTGAGGGTGCACTAGCGCTCTGTTGAAAGAGTGAAGGGGGCACTACCCAAAATGCACAAAAAATCCCAAAAAAAACCCAACACTCCTCCAAAAGGGTAGGGGGAGCGTTATGAAAAAGTGATAACTCCCTGGTGAGCCTTTTATGGGAGCGTTGGTGCTCTGATGGGAGTTTAAAGGGAGCGCTGCCCAAAAATGCATCAAAATTCCCAAAATCCTCGACAGTCATCAAACAAGCTAGGGGGAGTGCTAGTTAGAAAAATAATGCTTTGGTGTGCTTGTGGTGGGAGCATTGGTTCTTTGGTGGGACATTAAAAGGAGCACTATCATCATAAATAAAGAAAAAATGATTTTTTTAAGTTTTAATTGCCCAAAATTTTGTCAATTTAGCACGACTAATGATTTTTGGTTGATGATGATTGTAGGTAAATTCGGAAAAATTCATGATCAAGTGGAAATAAAGAGAGCATGAGCTCAATGATGTGGTTTCCTTGCAAAACCCATAATCAAGTGATTCATTCAGGAATTGCGGTCTCCTCAAGTTCTTTAAGATGCAAAAGATGAAGAAGGAAGTTCTTCTTCTCGAGTACATGATCGGTTTGTGGAACGCTGCGGAACAGGGGTTCCAAATTGGGACCCAACTTCTTACCATTGAGTTGGAGGATGTGTATTTTCTGACAAAACTCTCAAAGAGAGGGGCCCCTATTATTTTATCCAGACAGAGGGCACTTCTCGTGCCTGTAGAAGAGTACTTGGAAAATCATTGTGTCCCAGGATCGAGGTTAGCGGGAGGTAGGATCGCGATCAAAGACGTCAGGGATCTACCTCTTCTATCTATTATATTTTCCATTACAAGTATAGCAGGGAGTACCAACTCACACATGGTTTTGAGATCTCAGGTGGCTTATGGTTTACAGTGTCTGCAGCCAACTCTATTTAACAGGAGTGCAGGATTCCTTCAGAATGTGAAGGAGCAGATTTCGAGATGCAGAGTAGGGCAGCAGAAGTAGTTCGGATACTGTTCATTTATGGTTTCATTCTTCCTATAACACATTCCTCATATGCAACCACAGATTGCATTAGCAGTACGGTCGGTGAGTGAACCACACATGGAACGCTAGACAAGTCTGTCTCTCAGGCTGGGAACATAGTCAGAGTTTAGGTTTACAGGTGAATTCTTCACTTGGATGAGACGCCAATTGATAATCATCGAGGATTTCCCATATGCCGTAGTGGATTTCCAGGGGAGCATGAACCTGGTTCTTCCATATGGGTTAGACTGGGATGCATCATGTGAGAAACCAAAAATAATATTGTCAAGTGTTTTTTGATTTTAAAATTTATATTATTTTTTTGGGTACATAGAATATTTTTTAACAGATGTATCGTTTCATCATGCACACAGGGGAGCAACACGTCTGAAAGATATACCAGAACTATGGCATCGCGGGGAAGATCAGATAATAGTAGATCATGAGATAGCAGCGAGGAGTCTCTGGGAGGTTGAAAGAAACCTCCAAGGCCTCGCGATGGGTGTCCCTCCTCTTAGGAGGTGGGATGTGCCCTTACATCTATAGAGACACATCGTGGAAGTTCCTGAGAGTATAAACTCTTTATTGAGATGAGTATCCCACACAGTAGTGTGCTACTTAGAGAATAATGTGATGCAATAAGATTAGAATCTTCCTGATGATTTGATCAGGGGATCAAATTTTGCTCAAAAATTCAAAGTGCTCGGAATCGCTTCAAATCGAATGAGAGTGTAGGCCTCATCGTTGCAAACCCAATGCAACTTGTTTCGTTTCAAACAGACGTCGGGAGCGAGATATATCGCGATCTGTTCGAATCGTCAAGCAGGTAAAAAAAAGGGACGTTGACTGGGCAGTCCATACAGGCTGACGTGGTAGAGGCCGTACATCCATACGTAGATGTGGAAGATGATGATGTGGAACTTCTAGATTGGCAGATTTGGGTGAATGGTGTTTCGACACATGACAGTATTGGGTTTGCGGTTTGGTGCCACGTGGCCCAGTCATGGGTTGCCACATGGCACCATTGTATTGGTTGGTTATTCAAAATTTTATGGATTCCATGGGGATCAAACCCTGAACCTCCCCCAAGGTTCTGTGTTTGGTAGTGTGTGGGCTACCACTAGCCCACATGGTGGTCCTTATTCGATATATGTGTTTTATTGTATTTAAATTTATGTAATGTTGCATATGGTGGGGGGGTCGGGTCAGGGCATAGCCCTGACCCGCGGTCGTATTGTTTTATAAATATGACCATACCATATCGCACATGAGATTTTTGTATTACAAACATATCCCTATCCCCCGGTCGCACGACCCTCAACCACATGACCACAGCCAAAACAAAAGCGCGGGAGTTTAAACGGTTTACACACACGCCCAACACTTGGCGCTTAACTATTGGCTTTAAAGGTTAGCCCTATTTGTATATGCAGTTGGTTCTATGACCCACATGTGCCCACGAGTTTGATGGTTAGGGGCTGGCGCGCCCATAACCATCCTACAATTCACACCGTTGGCGCGGTTGCGTTCGGTGCCAGGTTTTTACGCTTTAAATGGCGTGTGTGCTAGGTTGAATGTACAAGGGTGCAATTTGTAGATGCAGAGACAGCAAGCTTGAAGGGGGGACTTCCAGGAAGCCTAACTTCTTCAATTTTTGGCCAAACGAGGTGCCGAAAAAGCCCAGCTAGGAGTTTTTGAACGTTCTAAAGCCATTGGAGAGTCTATTTGACTGTTTGAGCATTGTAAAGCACATTTTTTAGCACTTTGAGCAAATAATATAAATGATCCATTGGAAGCTGGACCAGGAGATGTAGCCCAAGAGAGGGGTGAACTCCTTTATCATTTGTTGTGTTATATGTTTTCTGTTCACTGATTTTTCCATTTTTTATATTCATCTTGAATGAGTAAATCTTATTAATGATGTGTTGCAAAGTTGATCCATTTTCTTTTAACACATAAACTTTACTTGCAAATATTTTCAAGAATACAAGTCTTCTTCATTTTTAGATCAAGTTGGTATCAGAGCATAGGTTTTTGAAGACTTGATTGTTTGCAAGTGTTTTGTTTTTTGATGCTCACAAGGTTGAAACTCACAAGAGGAGAAGGTCAACTTGTGGAGCCAAGTTCTCATCCTTCAAGGAGGAAGCATATACAATCACCGCAAGTTTCAAGGAGGCATTCACCAAGTATGGCTCATGAAGAGAGTCATGAATGTGTTCCTACAGAAGATGAAGATCTCAGAAAGGTTGTCATGGAGATGAGAGAGATGATGAATATCTTGATGGAAAGGAATACATTGTTGCAAGGTGAAGGCTCCAACCCTTCAAAGCATAAGGGAGACAGTGGTGACAAAACTCCAAATGGAAATGGAGGGAATGGTGCTTCTCCACCACCCTCTCCTTCATCTTCTTCTTCTTCTTCTACCAGTTCAAGACCTCTTCCGAATTCTCCAAAGGGATATGGTAAAACTCCTTTGCAAATTCCTTCATTAAAGCTTGATATTAAATTTGAATTGACAATATACAATGGAGAAGTTAATGCTAAGAAGTTAGATAATTGGATACGTCAGATTGAGGTATATTGTAGAATACAAAAAATTCAAGATGATGAAACCAAAATTCAACTTGCTTCATTAAGATTGGATAGTGCAACACTCATTTGGTGGGAATCCAAGACTCAGGAGGACATGAAAAAGCATGGTAAAATTTTAATCTCTTAGAATGATTTTATTGTTGCA
>JASDQU010735309.1:108552-156141 GCA_032191745.1 Picea mariana
GAGAGGAGACTGTGAGAGAAAGAAGAGGAAGTTACAACGGGTTTTGCTGTAGGTTTTATCCCTTCATTTGCTGGATAATAATAAAGGAAGGACCTGGCAATTTCTCTGGTGGACGTAGCCCACACTGGGTGAACCACGTAAATCTGTGTCTCTCTTGTATTGTGTGTCTTCTGTGGTTTTTGTTTCTGCATTTGTTTTATTTTATTTCTCCGCGGTCCTGTTTTTCTAACAGCGGGTTGTGATGTAGAAGGATCTAAATGAACATGCCCCTTACTTCTTAGGTTGTAAACTATTTGTATTGTTTGGGTAGCATGTATTTATTCCACCATTTTCTACTCATCTTCTTGAATATCAAGTGACACATGTTTTAGAAACATGATTGCCTCTTCCATTTTTTCTTCTTCTTCCATGGCTTCCTCATTTTTAGATTCTTGCATGAGTATTTTTTATTTTTTTTGGTTATCCAGAAATTGATTTGCCACTAGATTCATAGAATGAAACCATTGTGGACATGATTTTTCAGAATGATTTACATGATGATAAGTATAGTAGTTTTCCATCCCTAAATCCTCTAAGGTCAAGTTAAAATTTGTGGGTTCAAGTCAATTCCAAGAAGTGATAGATTTCTTATAGAAAGGTCTAGAACTTGTCATGTTAGAGGTGCCTTCTCCAGATTTCTTTTTCAAATCAACAATATCATTTTATAATTTACTAACCAAACATAAAATGTTCTCCATGTCTGTGGGGTGTTTATCTCAAGGTGCAGTATTTTATTTAGAGGTTGGTTTGGATAGAACAATGAATTTCTTAGGAGTAGCTTTAGTTTCCTCATTTCCTGGATTTTTTGCCAAATTTAGCATATCTTTTCTTCATTGTTGGCTTCTTCAAAATTTTCTACTAAATCATTTTTACCAACTCTATTAACAAATATGGAAATGGATGCATGCAAAGAAGAAGTATAATCCTCAACCACTACTTCTTCAACTATGGAAGAAATTACTAAGAATTTATTTAGGATGTTAGTGAACCAGTGGATAAAATATTTTATCCATTATTTTTTATCCATCTTAATTTCTATTGGTTATTTTAAAAGTGCAAATGGAGTTGATTCATCACCAAATTTACCAATGAATGATTTTTCAAAATCATTGCAATTACTAATGAATTCTACTGGCAGATTGAAATACCATGTGGATGCTTTATTTTCAATATTATAAGGAAATATTTGACATACCACATCTTCATGTTCCACATTCAATTATCTAATAGATAAATATATTTTTTAAATGTGGTCTTCTTGTGATCCTAACTTATCTAGGTCAAACTTTGGAAAAATACATTCAGGATGTTTGCGAAGATCATGGAGTGGGCTTGCTAAATTAAGAGCATCTTGAGCTCTCCAAGTAGGTAAATAAGGTTGATTCACTTCCATTTGGGTAGCAACAAGCTATCTAATAATTTCAGAAGATTTCTTGGAAAAATTGAATCAAAATTTGGACTTTAAGGGTTTGAAGAGGATGAAGTTAGAGGAGATGGTGGAATTGTGTATAGAGGTTGTGGTATTTCCTCAAGTGTGAGATTAATCAAGTCTTCTACAATTTCAATGGTGGTATCTGAATTAGTCTGAATGACACTCTTATTATGTCCTTTTTGTCTAGGGAGTAAGGGAGTAATGGGAAGCTTGCCAATTTTCTTAACATATGCTCAAGTAAGTTGATGAAACTCACTAACTTCTTGATTAAAAACAACATATAATGGTCTATGTTTTGTGAAACTAGGATTCTTGAAATAAGTACTCAGATCTTCAAAAACTTGTTCAGGGTTAGAATTAGTACTAAAAAGACAATAACTTGAATTATGATCAGACAAATCACTATGAAAATTGTATCTATTAGTCATACAATGATGACCCTCCTTTTATTTCCAAGACTATTGACTGGGCTAGATGTCCCTACCCAGTTAGTAGGGGTTCTCCCCAATGAAAGATTCTGATTAGACCTTATAATGTTTGGAATAGGGAACCTATATGGATTATGGTTAGGAAACCCTTTACTGGTCTTGAGGGGCTTACTGGTTGCAACTTGGTCCACCATTTAGGATTTTGTGTGATGTAATAAATGAAATGAAACTATTTAAATATGTAAAATGCAGAATCAATCTTGGGATAAACTAGAAAAACTAAGGAGCTAAACATAGCACCAAATATATCACTACTTTATATCTTTAGCAAGAAAGTTACCGTGGAAATAAAAGCAGAAATGGAAATAACCAGTTGCAAAAAAGAATTCTAAAAAGGAAAAATGGACTACAATACTATGCTTATGTATATAGATAAAAAATTCATGAGACAAACAAAATAAGAAAAATTGATCACATGAGAAAAGTCTATCTTGTAAATACAAATTCTTACACCATTCCAAAATTCAGTAAACGAGTAGAAGAAGTTCTACACATGATAATATTTAGACCTACAGTTTGTCTCGAAAATAACTTGGCCAACAATGGCTTCTCATTCATTAAATTTCTAAATGAGTTTACAAAATTATAGAATCAAAAATACCCTTCCCAGTCGAATTCATCTTATTTATAGAAAAAAGAATGGAGAAAGAATCATGGGTTTGAAACACCTAGCGGACTATTTGTTTCCCTGTGTTGCTTGTTTATGTTCCCTATCAATTTGTCATCTTTGATCATATAAGGATTTAATTCCCTTTGATTGTTTTGAACCTTTACTTGGCTATTCGAATTAACTTTCTGGTTGTTCAAATCCTCTTCTCTAGGATAACATTCTACTTAGCTCGAGGAAGCTCCTTTTCTCTTCTCCATTTCTTGTAAAGGTCACCCACGCCTCAAAAGTTTGACTGAGTGCATCCCCATGAGGAAAAGTATGTTTCTTAGGGAAGGCTCTATCTGATGTAATAGTCAGACTTATTTTATTTCTTCCATTTATTTGTTAAGCATTATATGATTGATTAGTTTCATGTGCCTGGTAGGAGCATCAATAAACTTTCAACTGGCTACTTCATTAACCTCAGGTAGATCTTTGATATCTTTCTTAGCAATGTTAACATAACTTTCCAAATATTTAGGCACCTATGGTTATGGAAAGAAATTATTTCCAAGTCCAAAAGAAGGGAAGTAACAACTGTTTTCTATATTCACTATGAGCTACCATATCATAACAGAGTCATTGAAGTCATGTGTAATCTCTTGGAGGGTGTAATGAGATATTTGCTTCTAGTATTTCAAAACAAACTCCATTTTTTCTAGGCCCTCTAAAGGGAAAACGAAAAATTTAGAAGGAACTTCTTCTATTCAAAATTGCCAATCTTTCACTCGGTCAAACTGCAACTGAGCTTGTTGGTACTCAAGTTCCCATGCTTGAACATATTTCACGACCTCTATTATATCTTTCCCTTGTGCCTATAAATGTTTTGCACTATTATAGAATTCTCTCTCCACAATGTTCAGTTCATTTTTTACCCTAAAGGCATAGTCAATGAACTGAGAAACTTGATAATTGTTGGATTTATAATATATAACCTATTCTTCTCCTTTTCTTCTAATACTGTTTTCTTCAATCTCGTCCCTCTTTTTAGATTCAACATTTTCTTGGGGTTTTTTCTTTGCTACTTCTTCTTCTTATATTATGGTTGTATTCTTGGTTATTGTACTATTTCCTCAGGGTATTCAATTATTTCAATTAGCTATTTAGATTGACCTACAACTGGTCTTAGCTCAAGACATCTCTTCCTCTTTATGCATCCCTTGGAAGCCATATATAAATTTATGCATGTTAGTAAAGAAAAAATAGGGCACGCAAGGTTAATTTACAAATAAAGTTAATTGAACCATCATGTCCCTTTTAACTATTCAAATTAACCAACCTTTCAAGGTTTGAGAATAGTTACCTCGAATTGAGGTGCATGCTATTGCAGTGGGCGGATTAGCCACCTTTTTTGAATGTAAATTCTCAATGTAGACTTGAAATCTCATATCTGTTGAGAGGGATGGATTCCCAATTCTCAATAGTAGGGATTAAACCCAAGGAAATGATGAGTCCCAATAAGACTCTTCCCTGTTTGGTATTGAATCATCATTCGGGTTAATGGTTTGACAACTATTCAATGGGATTTAAAGGTTGTTTCAAAGTTTCTTTCCATTTTTTTTTTTATTGTTTATAGTTTTATAAGAATTAATGCATGAAATAAATTAGTCTAATGAGTTTGAAGAAATGTATCACCTAGGGTAACCTCTGGAAATAGTCAATGAATACTATCTATAACTTTTAATTCCTTAAGAAATAATTCTAACGAGAACTTATTACTACTAGATAATATTAAGGAAAAACAAACCAATTAATTCTAGAAAGGAGTAAAACTAAAACTGTAGAAACACTCATAAATAATTTCAAAGTATTTCATATACAATATAATGGAAAATAATAATAGAATAATAAAACAAATAACCTTCACTGAAAATATCCATTAAATCATTCAACCATATATGATAACTTAACAATGTTGAAATTCTTACTAGGCACCTATGACATTAAACCAATAGTAGAATAATCCATTATAATGAATGGATTCAGATAAATTTAGCAAACCAAAATGTCTTGATGCCAAACATATTTTCTAAATTAATATATCAAGTAATTCGCAGCTACAATCCTTACAAAATTTCTCAGAGAAAAAATATACTTTCTTAGAGGTTGATCCTTTTATTTATAAGAAAATTACATATTAAAAATAGTATAAAGCAAAAAATAGAAAAGCCAAAAAATCTTGCATGCCACTATGACTCTGGTTGACTGGGAAATTCAATGGGTTCATGTTTAGCATCATGTATTTCACACTGATCAAATTAATTCTTCACATAAACACAAGTGAGAGAATGTGTATTGATCCATTTGTAAACCGAGACTTTCATTTTCATGCATGAAACACTTAATATATTTTTCTAATTTAAGAACTGTTGAATTTCGTCTAGTTGTTGTCGTAACTTCACCAATAAGATATGTTTGAACATGGTTTTGATCTAGTGAAGTTATACATCTGATGTGAGCATATCCTTTATCATATATCTATTTGAAATTGGCTAATACCTCTTATGTCAGCCAAAATTACTTAGGCTGAATGAAACTAGGTAGACAACTTTTAGATATGGTGTTATCTATAAAATTCCACACTTTCAAGCATGCCAACCACTTATCACTAAATTTTTTCTATGAAACCTGTTGGTGCATATATATGTTCACTGTATATCTCACACTCATTTAAATGTGAATCCGGGATTCGTAATCGAAAGAGTCGTTACACCATATGTGCTGAGAACAAGTAACCTATCTAAGTCTGTTGCATATAGGAAATAATTAATAACATAAACATTCCATTTCTAAGATCTCCAAATACTTCAAAATATACTTTGAATCTGAAAGAGAAAACTAATAATGAAACTTAGACAAACGGTCAATCAAAGAAATGTTGTACCAGAGAAACAAGTCTGCTCATTTTAGGCACTTGTATTGAAAAGATGAACTTTAAGAAGCTTGTCTCCTGTAGTAATTAAAACAATCAACTCCAACCATTCTTGAAACAAAAACCAACTTCAAATTCATGTAATTCAATCAAACCAGCACAAGGGGAATTTAGTATAACTGAAAGACTTTATTACAACACATGAAGATGAAAGATAAAGTCTCCTGGTCCCTTGCGATACTACAATCATAAACTTAAAATATCAGTCCCACACTTCAAATTATGAGATAGCTACCTTCAACATTGGATAATAAAATGTATATTCTATCTAGCACTTGCTTATACACACCAATTCAAAATGATTAACTCAATGCTCAATCTTGAGAATGAAATAAAGACTAATCACACACACACGTTGTTGTAAACTATCCACACAAACACACAGAACATATACAATGAGGTTTACCTTAGTTGGGGCAGTGGGCCCTTGCTGAACCAACAAGGAACCTCTTAAGTAGTTAACAAACTAAAATTTTCACTCACATCCAAGAATTGACATGAAATATCTTCTGTATTAATTCAGCTGGTAAATTGGATCAATAGTCCTTTACTTCATACATGACGATGACAAGTATTGTCTGATTCTTATCGTATATTTCTTACATTCCTCTCTACACAACATTCCTTATAAAAGGTAAGCCGATACTACCAATATTTATGGATAAACATTAAATAGTTCAAGAAATTCTAGAATTAAGATTTACATCAAATTTTTAGGAGTCGACTCCATCCTCATGACACGAAGTGCATGAGCGATGGAGTCTCTTGCAACTGGAGAACTGACTCAGATGCTTCTATCCAACTGTCTTCTCAAAATATTCACCATTATCCAGGTCCAACTGGCCCATTCTAAAACAAAGGTTTTGGTATCGGATTGCACACAATCGCGAGTCTAGTACTAGAATAGAATAGAGCAAGGAGTATCGGAATAACGCACGTCTTGGTATCAGAATGGAGTTGGTACCGGATCAAAACTGTCTTGGGTACCAAAATGGATTCGGTACCGGATTACATGGTGTCTGGTAGTGCCATATAAACTACTCATAAATCAAATTATTAGAACTATACAAAATAAAACACTTTCAATCGAACTAATTTAATAAAGTTAAACAAACATGCTTTAAATCACCAATTACCTCTTCTAGACATGACATAGCTATTAGGCATGTGTTTTGGGAGGGAATAGTCCAGTATAGGTTTATAACAGAGGCAAAAGACTTATATAGAGGATAAGATAGGGTATTATCTTATGTCAAAATGGAGACTCAGCATTTCTCCCATGCTGAAGATGTTGCAGGTCCTCATGCAATGTTATCAAAAATTGATACCCAAAAACTTTTTGCACAATTGGACCCTCCTCTGTCATTCCTTAGATTGCAAAATGTTAACACTGAAAGCTTCACTCTTCAATTCCTTCTTGATCACCCTAGTGTAATGGACCAATCGTAAGACTTTGTTAAGTTTCGTAGAGACTTTCGCATGCTGCTCCTTCAATTCTGCATTCTCTGCCTTGATATGCCTGTCCAATATTTTGTATTCTTCAATTTTTTGTTTCAATCTCTCAATTTGTATTAATAATGTTGGTTCATTCAAGAACTGGTTTGGACTTGGTGTGAGTACTTTCTTGGCCTCCATATCTTGAGCCTCTTTTTCTTTCCTCAGACTCCTCAGAGCCTGTATTATCATCTTTCGTCTGCTCAAGGATTTTCCTGGACTCGGTGTGAATGCTTCCTGAGTTACTACCTCTTGAGATTTGTATCCCTTCCTCAAATCCATCAAAGTCTTTGTTACCAATCCTTTCATCTCACTTATTGTTACCAGTCCTTCTATTTCACTTGTGGCAGCTCCCCAACCACTCTCTTTGTCTGGAGAACTTGGAATATCCATAGGTTCGCTTTGAGGAGAAGGTATGTTTGGAATTGCCTCATGTTTATCCATACTTATGGTGGTCCTGCGTATGGGTGGCGAGCCTTTCTTAGACTTGCTGACAGGGGCAGGAGTTTCTTCAAATAGTTTCCATTTCTTAGATTTACTAATAGGGGCAGGCTTGGACATCCGTACCTCCTGTGTTGACTGGACCTTTATCTTGCGGGCTTGAACTGTAAATTCTGTGGTTTTCTTTTGCTGGAAAACCCATATTCCTAACCTGAAAGATTGAGGCATAGGCTCTATAACTTGTGCCTCCTTTCCTTCTAGTTTATTTCTATTTTTATTTGTCACCTTTGTTGGACACACCTACCACACTTAGAGGGGGGGTGAATGAGTGTGGGTCTCTTTTTCCCAAAACTTCCCTCTTGCACAAAAACTTATCAATTAGCATTCAACATTTATTCAATACCCATTGCTGTCATTTATAACCAGTTAGATGTGAGCACATATGAACAACATATATCAACAATATATCATCAAGAAGTCATCACCACAATGAACACAAAGAACACAATATGTATATACAATTTTCTTTTTATTACGGACTTCAATCCTTGGGGTTTATCAACAACAACTGAATACAGTACAACTCTACAAGAGCACCAGATCTATATGCAAGACTTAGCTTACATTCTCAGCACCAACTGAGATGAGGCAACAATCCTCATTAGATATCAATCTGTCAACAGGTACGTGACCTGTCAGTAGTGCAGCTCACGTGTGCATGTGCTCTGGCTCACTATAGCTCGCATGTGAATGCGTCCAGTGTATAATACAACAAGTGTATGCTTTTGAGCAACTAGGGTTTTTCTTTTCTTCACATGCTTAGATCCTCTACAACCTGCAATCACTTTCTCTTCTATCTTCCACTATCCGAACTGACCCACAACTAGTCACAACACATCCAAGCTCTCCAATAGCTTGCTCATGCTCCTCAACAAATCAATATGAATGCTATCTCAATCATGTATAAACAACTAGTATACCATAGAAATCATGTCACTACTGAATCACACGAGTGTTTCTCACTCCATCAACCAAATCAACCAAACTGAACCACATCATAGAATCCATACCAAGAATGCCCTAAGCGTTCACAACACATCAAACAATAGTATCCATCAAGACAATAATGTAACCATACCAGTGTCTCAGTGATAGATCTGAAGCTATAGAATGCAGATATGGAACCTGCCTCATCATCCAAGAGCTTGGCACCAGTTCAAACACAAATCTCCATGATTTTATCCACTCTACGCTCCCTGTACATAGTCAGACCGCGTGTACACAGACCCTATACATAGACAGCCCACGTGGGCATCAAAAAATGGGGTTTTTTCTGAATTCGAGAATTTTTCCGTCAAGATTTCCGACATGTCCATGAGATCCTCCTCTCGCTCTCTTCCTTAGAATATATCTTCAATCATTCTCAAGAGATCCACATCAATAATATGCTCTCACAAGAATCTCTCCATCAATACTCCAAAATATATTCATAAGAAGCTCTCCATTGATCCACAAAAGGATTCTTACTAAAATGTACATTTTACAAGAGATCCTAGCTTCCTATTTATACTTTCATCCTCTAGGTCACTTAACCCATTTTTAGGTTACTTAACCCATTTCTAGGTCACTTAACTTATTTTCCTTATTTTAGGGTTAACCACTTTCCATGAATAAAAAGTTCTTCAATACTTTATCATTTAAATATTCCTTCTTGATTTTGTCACTTCATTTTATCATTTAAATAATTCTTTCTTGATTTTGTCACTTTACTTTATCATTTAAATAATGATTTATTCTTTTCAAGCACTTTGACTTCCTTGACCTTTTGGGGCTTCAAGCCATCATATTGGGGTCCTTCAACTTCGTAGAGTCATAACTCACAAACCGTGAGGAGTTATGTGACATTCCACATACCACTAGAAATGACATGTCAAGCACTATCCATCTAGGATAGTTTCACCAACAACTTCATTGATCTTCATCTCATTAATCCACATGGAAGCATGGGTCCTCCAACCATTCTTCTAGGATAACTCAATCTGTAAAGCGTCTTCCCCTGAGGGCTTTCACCATAAGGGGAAAACTTTGGAGTTCATCTATTTGTGCACCTTATCAACCATGATAAGACAATAATGATTCATATTTGCATCAATTCACCACTACATTATATCAATGATCCATATTTATCAATTGGTTTCCACTTGGACAAATATCATTCTCATCAAAGGAATCATATCAATGATCCATCTTTATCAATTGGTTTCCACTTGGACATATATCATTCTTATTCTCATCAAGGGCATCATATCAATGATCCATCTTTATCAATTGGTTTCCACTTGGACATCTATGATTCTCATCAATGCATATGCATTGTTCATTAATCATCAATCAATCAATTACTTGAGATCAATGAATGTCATCAATCAATCAAACCATTGGCATCAATGACGTATGATCCAACAATATCCCATATAATCAAACCATTGGCATAAATTGAATAGAGTACAACTCTACAAGAGCACCAGCTCTATATGCAAGTCAGCTTACATTCCTAGCACCAACTGAGATGAGGCAACAATCCTCAACAGATATCAATCTGTCAACAGGTACGCGACCTGCCAGTAGTACAGCCCACGTGTGCACGTGCTCTGGATCACTACAACCTGCGTGTGAACACGGCCAGTGTATAATACAACAAGCGTATGCTTCTGAGCAACTAGGGTTTTTCTTTTCTTCACATGCTCAAATCCTCTGCAACCTGCAATCACTTTCTCTTCTGTCTTCCACTATCCAAACTGACCTACAGCTAGTCACAACACATCCAAGCTCTCCAATAGCTTGCTCATGCTCCTCAACAAATCAATATGAATGCTATCTCAATCATGTATAAACAACTAGTATACCATAGAAATTATGTCACTAATGACTCACAAGAGTGTTGCTCACTCCATCAACCAAACTGAACCACATCATAGAAGCCATACCAAGAATTCCCTAAGCATTCATAACACATCAAACAATAGTATCCATGAAGACAATAATGTAACCATACCAGTGTCTTAGTGATAGATCTGAGGCCATAGAATGCAGATCTGGAACCTGCCTCATCATCCAAGAGGTTAGCACCAGTTCAAACACAAATATCCATGATTTTATCCACTCCACACTCCCCATACACAGTCATCCCACATCTACACTCACCCTATACACAGCCAGCCCACGTGTACACGCACCCTATACACAGACAGCCCGTGTGGGCATCAGAAAATGGGGTTTTCTATGAATCAGAGAATTTTACCGTCAAGATCTTCGACATTACCGAAACTTTGATGCGTCCATGAGATCCTCCTCTCGCTCTCTTCCTCATAATAGATATTCAATCATGCTCGAGAGATCCACATCAATAATATGCTCTCACAAGAATCTCTCCATCAATACTCCAAAAGATATTCACAAGAAGCTCTCCATTGATCCACAAAAGGATTCTTACCAAAATGTACATTTTACAAGAGATCCTAGCTTCTTATTTATACTTCCATCTTCTAGGTCACTTAACCCATTTTTAGGTTACTTAACCCATTTCTAGGTCACTTAACCTATTTTCCTTATTTTAGGGTTAACCACTTTACACTTTCCATGAATAGAAAGTTCTTCAATACTTTATCATTTAAATATTCCTTCTTGGTTTTGTCACTTCATTTTATCATTTAAATAATTCTTTCTTGATTTTGTCACTTTACTTTATCATTTAAATAATGATTTATTCTTTTCAAGCACTTTGACTTCTTTGACCTTTTGGGGCTTCAAGCCATCATATAGGGGTCCTTCAACTTTGTAGAGTCATAACTCACAAACCGTGAGGAGTTATGTGACATTCCACATACCACTGGAAATGGCATGTCAAGCACTATCCATCTAGGATAGTTTCACCAACAACTTCATTGATCTTCATCTCATTAATCCAAATGGAAGCATGGGTCCTCCAATTGTTCTTCTAGGATAAATCAATCCATAAAGCATCTTCCCGTGAGAGCTTTCACCATAAGGGGACCACTTTGGAGTTCATCCATTTGTGCACCTTATCAACCATCATATGATAATAATGATTCATCTTTGCATCAATTCACCACTGCATTATATCAATGATCCATATTTATCAATTGGTTTCCACTTGGACATATATCATTCTCATCAAGGTCATCATATCAATGATCCATCTTTATCAATTGGTTTCCACTTAGACATATATCACTCTTATTCTCATCAAGGGCATCATATCAATGATCCATCTTTATCAATTGGTTTCCACTTGGACATCTATCATTCTCATCAATGCATATACATTGTTCATCAATCATCAATCAATCAATTACTTGACATCAATCAATCAAACCATTGGCATCAATGGCGTATGAGCTGACAATCTCCCATATAATCAAACCATTGGCATCAACTAAATAGAGTACAACTCTACAAGAGCACTAGCTCTATATGTAAGACTCAGCTTACATTCTCAGTACCAATTGAGATGAGGCAAAAATCCTTAATAGATATCAATCTGTCAACAGGTATGCAACTTGTCAGTAGTGCAGCCCACATGTGCATGTGCTCTGGCTCACTACAGCCCGCGTGTGAATGCGACCAGTGTGTAATACAAAAAACATATGCTTCTGAGAAACTAGGGTTTTGCTTTTCTTCACATGCTCAGATCCTCTGCAACCTGCAATCACTTTCTCTTCTATCTTCCACTCTCTAAATTGACCCATAGCTAGTCACAACACATCCGAGCTCTCCAATAGATTTCTCATGCTCCTCAACAAATCAATATGAATGATATCTCAATCATGTATAAACAACTAGTATACCATAGCAATCATGTCACTACTGAATCACAAGAGTGCTGCTCACTCCATCAACCAAATTAACCAAACTGAACCACATCACAAAATCCATACCAAGAATTCCCTAAGAATTCACAACACATCAAACAATAGTATCCTGCAAGACAATAATGTAACCATACCAGTGTCTTAGTGATAGATCTGAGCCCATAGAATGCAGATTTGGAACCTACCTCATCATCCAAGAGCTTGGCACCAGTTCAAACACAAATCTCCATGATTTTATCCACTCCACACTCCCTGTACATAGTCATCCTGCATGTACACTCACCCTATACACATCCATCCCATGTGTACACGCACCCTATACACAGATAGCCCACATGGGCATCATAAAATGGGGTTTTCTGTGAATCTGAGAATTTTACCGTCAAGATCTCTGACATTGCCGAAACTTTGATGAGTCCATGAGATCCTCCTCTCGCTCTATTCCTCATAATAGATCTTCAATCATGCTCAAGAGATCCACATCAATAATATGCTCTCACAAGAATCTCTCCATCAATACTCCAAAAGACATTCACAAGAAGCTCTCCATTGATCCACAAAAGGATTCTTACCAAAATGTACATTTTACAAGAGATCCTAGATTCTTATTTATACTTTTATCTTCTAGGTCACTTAACCCATTTTTAGGTTACTTAACCCATTTCTAGGTCACTTAACCTATTTTCCTTATTTTAGGGTTAACCACTTTCCACTTTCCATGAATAGAAAGTTCTTCAATACTTTATCATTTAAATATTCCTTCTTGATTTTGTCACTTCATTTTATCATTTAAATAATTCTTTCTTGATTTTTTCACTTTACTTTATCATTTAAATAATGATTTGTTCTTTTCAAGCACTTTGACTTCTTTGACCTTTTGGGGCTTCCAGCCATCATATAGGGGTCCTTCAACTTCGTAGAGTCATAACTCACAAATGGTGAGGAGTTATGTGACATTCCACATACCACTGGAAATGGCATGTCAAGCACTATCCATCTAGGATAGTTTCACCAACAACTTCATTGATTTTCATCTCATTAATCCACATGGAAGCATGGGTCCTCCAACCATTCTTCTAGGATAACTCAATCCTTAAAGCGTCTTCCCATGAGGGCTTTCACCATAAGGGGACCACTTTGGAGTTCATCCATTTGTGCACCTTATCAACCATGATAAGACAATAATGATTCATCTTTGCATCAATTCACCAATGCATTATATCAATGATCCATATTTATCAATTGGTTTCCACTTGGACATATATCATTCTCATCAAGGGCATCATATCAATGATCCATCTTTATCAATTGGTTTCCACTTGGACATATATCATTCTTATTCTCATCAAGGGCATCATATCAATGATCCATCTTTATCAATTGGTTTCCACTTGGACATCTATCATTCTCATCAATGCATATACATTGTTCATCAATCATCAATCAATCAATTACTTGACATCAATCAATCAAACCATTGGCATGAATGACGTATGATCCAACAATCTCCCATATAATCAAACCATTGGCATTAACTGAATAGAGTACAACTCTACAAGAGCACCAGCTCTATATGCAAGACTCAGCTTACATTCTCAGCACCAACTGAGATGAGGAAACAATCCTCAATAGATATCAATCTATCAACAGGTACGTGACCTGTCAGTAGTGCAGCCCGCGTGTGCACACGCTCTGGCTCACTACAGCCCACGTGTGAATGCGACCAGTGTATAATACAAAAAGCATATGCTTCTGAGCAACTAGGGTTTTTCTTTTCTTCACATGCTCAGATCCTCTGCAACCTGCAATCACTTTCTCTTCTGTCTTCCACTATCCAAACTAACCTAGAGCTAGTCACAACACATCCAAGCTCTCCAATAGCTTGCTCATTCTCCTCAACAAATCAATATGAATGCTATCTCAATCATGTATAAACAACTAGTATACCATAGAAATCATGTCACTATTGAATCACAAGAGTGTTGCTCACTCCATCAACCAAATCAACCAAACTAAACCACATCACAGAATCCATACCAAGAATGCCCTAAGCATTCACAACACATCAAATAATAGTATCCATCAAGACAATAATGTAACCATACCAGTGTCTCAGTGATAGATCTGAGCCCATAGAATGCAGATTTGGAACCTGCTTCATCATCCAAGAGCTTGGCACCAGTTCAAACACAAATCTCCATGATTTTATCCACTCCATGTTCCCTGTACATAGTCAACCTGCATGTACACTCACCCTATACACAACCATCCCACGTGTACATGCACCCTATACACAGACATCCTACGTAGGCATCAGAAAATGGGGTTTTCTGTGAATCCGAGAATTTTACCGTCAAGATCTCCGACATTGCCGAAACTTTGATGCGTCCATGAGATCCTCCTCTCGCTTTCTTCCTCATAATAGATCTTCAATCATTCTCGAGAGATCCACATCAATAAGATGCTCTCACAAGAATCTCTCCATCAATACTCCAAAAGACATTCACAAGAAGCTCTCCATTGATCAAGGATGATTTTAGGGGCTAAATTTCGCTCATGGGCTAATTTTCGATGGTTTTTCCAAAAATGAGATTCGCTATTTTAAAAATGATTCGCCCAAATTTTATAGGATAAAATTATTTTACCTTAAAAATCACCAAAATTTTATAAAAAGCATATAAACTACTTAGAAATTTGAATATTTTTACAAAAATATCGCCAAACATATATAGTTGACATATGATGGATTAGTAAGATTTGCCAAGGTTTCTACATTTTAAAACAAATTTCCATCCTTAAAATCATCCTTGCCATTGATCCACAAAAGGATTCTTACCAAAATGTACATTTTACAAGAGATCCTAGCTTCTTATTTATACTTTCATCTTCTAGGTCACTTAATCCATTTTTAGGTTACTTAACCCATTTCTAGGTCACTTAACCTATTTTCCTTATTTTAGGGTTAACCACTTTCCATGAATAGAAAGTTCTTCAATACTTTATCATTTAAATATTCCTTCTTGGTTTTGTCACTTCATTTTATCATTTAAATAATTCTTTCTTGATTTTGTCACTTTAGTTTATCATTTAAATAATGATTTATTCTTTTCAAGCACTTTGACTTCTTTGACCTTTTGGGGCTTCAAGCCATCATATAGGGTTCCTTCAACTTCGTAGAGTCATAACTCACAAACCGTGAGGAGTTATGTGACATTCCACATACCACCAAAAATGGCATGTCAAGCACTATCAATCTATGATAGTTTCACCAACAACTTCATTGATCTTCATCTCATTAATCCACATGGAAGCATGGGTCCTCCAACCATTCTTCTAGGATAACTCAATCCGTAAAGCATATTCCTATGAGGGCTTTCACCATAAGGAGACCACTTTGGAGTTCATCCATTTGTGCACCTTATCAACCATGATAAGACAATAATGATTCATCTTTGCATCAATTCACCACTGCATTATATCAATGATCCATATTTATCAATTGGTTTCCACTTGGACATATATCATTCTCATCAAGGGCATCATATCAATGTTCCATCTTTATCAATTGGTTTCCACTTGGACATCTATCATTATCATCAATGCATATACATTGTTCATCAATCATCAATCAATCAATTACTTGACATCAATCAATCAAACCATTGGCATCAATGATGTATGATCCAACAATCTCCCATATAATCAAGCCATTGACATCAATGACAACATGATCCAACAACCTTAGCAGTCTCCTTCAAGCCACCAACTAAGCTTTGGGAAGGCCGAGTAACTTCATAAATACTTTTCAATTCTTTAGGGGATTTTAGAGGGGGTTTTACAGTTGGTTCTAGTAAAATCCCCTGTTGATCCGTCTCCCCCTTCTTTTGTTTCTTATTCTGTGACCATTGGTCTTTAGGGCGTAGGACTAAGCTAGACGCTTCAACTGGTGAAGACTTTTTCTTTCTTTGTAACTGGAAGTCAGGGGTCTTCTCTATTTGATTCGTTGGTTCTGATGGCATTTCCATAGTTGTTTCGGGAATGCTATCCGATTGACCACATGGTTCTGAGCCCTCCTTTCATCTTTTACCCCTTTGAACTGAGGTAGAGCTTACTCTCTGGAATTGAGTGGTTGTCTTATTTCTTGATATAACAAGCTCCCCCACGACAGAATTTTCTGTCATTGATTTCTTAATGGGCTGAGATGAGTTAGGCACAACAATGTCTTCTTTACCTCGTGATTCCATGTCTTTCTTTTCTTTTCTGCTTGAGCCTTCACTATGTGTCCCTGCCTCATGTGTCTCGATCGACTTTGATTTCTCTTGAGCAAAGCTCTATTGGAGCAACTGCTTCCAACTACCCCCTTGTGTTTTAAGAGCATGAACAACCAGAAGTTTGATTAAACCATGATGATGAAGACTAGTCTCAGTTTTCTTAGAAACTGACCTCACCCCTCTTGCCATTTTCTTTAAAATCATCCATAAAAAATGGGGAAAATTTATTTGTGGTCCTCCCTCAAAATGTGACAAAAGATTTGAATGATAAATGAAGGTCATGACATACCTTCCCTCACAGGTGAGGAATTTCTGCAAACTTATAAGAATTGTCCAATATTTTTCTTTGATATAGCTCCGAGGGATGCCCTTGGTCCAATTGGGATCGTGATGTTCTGGTTTGAGGAATTGTTGACAGAGCTTTTTGTCCACTATCACTCTTTTGAAGTGTCTTTCTCTAGCCATCGGGAGACCCTTGGCCTCTGCTATAGTGGCCTCTGTAATTTTTAACTTCACATCCACAAGCTGCACATTCTCTCCATCATATGTCTGCGCAAAGACGAGAGAAATTCCCTCATGATGGCCCTTAAATTTCTCCAAGAATGGCACCCACCCTGCTTGTTCATATTTTTTCTTACAAGCTTGATATTATGTTGTTTCTTTGTATATTTGAAATATTGGCTCATGCCTGTCGATCCCCATGCTATTTTAAGAAATTATCTTGGGTGGATAAGGCACGGACAGAAGGTTGAGGGTTGAGTACCGGATGATAGAGTGTTGGTTGGGAGAAACATACAAGTGATACGAAGGCATAGGGTGTCTGTAGATAGTGTGACAACAAGGGTAAATAATGCTCATTTGGATGGCGTAGCCATCCAGAGGAGCATTTATGAATGGAACTGGAGATTACAACATTCACATCGATACTCATGATGATATGGCGAGGTAAGTCGGATATACTAACAGTTTCCAGATTTGTGGGAAGCTTGGTGGTGAACGATATTCATGAAAGGAGGTGGTCGTTATGATCGGGACTCGTGTATATGAAATCAACTGGGATCATTACTTGATATGCTGAGAGTTGTGATTCACGTCATCTCATACAGTACATAAACTAATCATGGGGTTTAATTATTAGATAGACAGAGGGAGTTTGATCCGATAAAAGACATCATGATTTTGCATCCTTGATGTTTCGTAGGACACTTCCTTCTCACAGAGGTGAGGTCTAATATTTCTACAGATATTCGTGACAAAACAGGGGTGCGTCATGATCCAAGAGAAATCAAATGTTCTAATGGCATATTTAGTCTAATTCCTTTAAATAATATGAAAAAAAAAGTGTTACTTGGAAACATGATGAAAGTTACCCATCATATTCTTACCAGTATTGGATCATCTAAGTATTGGATCACCTGTGTGTAGGATTTGTAATTGATACGGGATCACCTGAGTGTCAGATCACCTGTGTGTAATACTTGCAGTTGGTACAGGATCGCCTGGGTGCCGGATCACCTATGTGTAAAATTTGCAGTTGGTATAGGATCACCTGATTACCTGAGTGTTGGATCACCTGTGTGTAAAATTCATAGTTGGTACAGGATCACCTGAGTGTCGGATCACCTATATGTAAAATTTGTAGTTGGTACAAGATCACTTGATTACCTAAGTGCCAGATCACCTATGTGTAAAATTCGTAGTTGGTATAGGATCACTTGAGTGCTGGATCACCTGTGTGTAAATTTTGTAGTTGGTACCGAAATAACGCATGGCCCATTCTTTTATACTAGATTTGGTGGTCCTTCATACATAGAGGTGATCATTGATGCAAGATGAGCACAAAAATGAACTTTCTTGAGCTTAAAAATCTTGACACTGATTCTGGTGATAGTGATTTATAGAAATAGCTGGTGTTCTATGGTCAAATCCATCTGAAAAACCAAATTTTATAGAGGAATAATGCAGGAAAGATTTGTAACAGGAGGGTACTCTATAATGACCAGTAACTGAGATGATAGAACTCCTTTTCTTTTGGAGCCAAGATGATCACACTTTTGTTGGCATTTCTTCTTTTATTACAACACGATAATAATCCTAACTACTACTTTTCTGTGGATTTTTATCGAGTCCATATTAGTTAATGCTCTCTGGTATTTTAAATTTTATAGAGTCTGAAAAACTTAAAAGAAACTCTCTATACTGTCCCATGGATTTTTGTCGAGCCTGGGCCAGTTCCTGCTCACCGGTATTTTCAATTTTAAAGAGTCTAAAAAACTTAAAGGAAACTTTCTATACTGTCCCGTGGATTTTTGTCGAGCCCAGGCCAGTTCCTGCTCGCCGATGTTTTCAATTTTAAAGAGTCTGAAAAACTTAAAGAAGACTCTTTCTGGCAGCTGTCCTCCTTATTTGTTTATCTACATGGGAACACCACAAATTTTTCTTTTGTCTTTGTTAGTTAAAAATAAAAAAACGTCATCTCATGACACACCTATGTACAAAAAATGAATTTATACAATTTGAACTTACTATGGTAGGTCAGCAGGAGGGAAAACCCTCTCACTTACTAGTTGCTTTTTGGCAGTCTGAAGAACATTTTTGACAAAATCCTCCTTTGACAGAGGTTTGTGATAAACCTTCAGTCGATGTCCATTTACAACAAGGGAAGTCTGCTTTTCATCAATAGTCTTTATCCTTACTGCACCATTGTCATAGAATGTATCAACCTCATAGGGACCCATCCATCTGGTAGACAGTTTTCCTTTGAAATGTTTAAATCTACTATCATATAGGAGGGCCCAGTCACCTGGCTGGAAGGACTTCTGTTTAATGTACTTGTTGTGCCATTTGGTCCTTTATTCTTGTATCAGGGTGGTTCTTTGTAGAGAATCTTGTCTTATCTCATCAAGCTCGTTCAATTGTAATAGCCTCTGTTTTTTAGCATCATTTAGGTCCATTCCTAATTGCATGGCAGTTCTAAAGGTCTTTACCTGAAACTCTATGGGTAGTAGTACCTGCTTCCCATATACCAACTCATACGGTGTATGGCATGTTGTATTTCTCCAAGCCGTCCTATAGGCCCACAAGGCCTCAGGCAACCTATCAGCCTAGTCTTTGTGATGCAGCTAAATAGTCTTAGTGAGGATGGCCTCAATCACTTTGTTGGTCGATTCTACTTGGCCATTGGCTTGGGGGTGATAGGGTGAAGACTTTCTGTGTCTGATATTGTATTGTTTGGTAAGGGCCTTAACCAAATTTGAGGTGAATTGTTTTCCTTGATCAGTGACTATCTCTCGAGGTACCCAGAAATGAGTGAAAAATTCCTCAAAGAGAAAATCTACAACAGATTGTTCATTGGCTGAATACAGGGCCTTGGCTTCTACCCATTTTGTTACATAGTCTATGAAAACTAACATGTACTTTTTCTTCTAGGACATGGGATTGATAGGTCCTACAAAATCTAAGGCCCATTTTTCAAAGGGTTCGATTAATACTTGGGCTTGGAGTGGCATTTCATTGACTGATGTAGGTATTCCCATTCTTTGGAAATCATCGCAGTTGGCCACGTATTTATTTGCATCTTTAAAAATGGTAGGCTAATAATAGCTAGATTGTAGGATTTTGTAAACTGTCCTTTTGTCAGCAAAGTGGCCTCCACATGGGCTGTCATGGGAGACTCTGAAGATATCCTACATTTTATCTTCCCAGACACATCTTCTGATTACCAAATTAGGTCATGTTCGGTATAGGGTATCTTCATGCCACATATAATTGGCACTTAGCTAAATGATTCTCTATTTTTCTTTGGATGTCATACGTTGATGCAGCTTTCCGGTTACCAAATAGTTGGCTACGTCTGCATACAAAGGGTTGAAAGTAGAAATGGAAAATAAATTCTCATCCGGAAAATCATCATCTACTAGAGTACTGTCACCTGTATGGATAAGCCTAGACAGAAAATCAATGACCAAGTTATCTCTTCCAAGCCTATCTATGATAGTGATATTAAAATCTTGTAGTAACAAAAGCCATCTTGTTACTCTAGCATTTGTAACAGGTTTATTCATTAGAAATATGATAGTTTAGTGATCTGTGTGCACAAAAACTTCATATCCTGTTATATAGTGTCTAAACTTGTTGATGGCATGTACTACTGATAAGAATTCTTTCTCTGTGACAGTATAGTTTGCTTCAGCAGGTGAGAGGTTCTTGCTAACAAAGTGTATAGAATTAAGGAATCTACCCTTCCTTTTGTCCTAATACATCTCCCAAAGTGGTATCTGAGGCATCTGTATAGATATGGAAAAGAAGAGACTAGTTTTGAACTCTCAAAGTAGGAGCACTTGAAAGTTTTGTTTTTAAGATTTCAAAGGAGATTAGGCATTACTCATCCCAACATAATTTAGCATCTTTCATTAGTAGTTTGAAAAGGGGGGAAGCTAGGTTTGTAAAATTTTGAATAAACCTCCTATAGTAGCCGACATGCCCTAAGAAACTTTTGATTTCCTTTTGTGAACTAGGGATCTTAATTTGGGAAATAATGTTGATTTTGGCAGGTTCTACTCTTATTCTGGTACTGGAGATGTGTTGACCTAGAACAATTCCTTCAGTAAGCATCATTATTGATTTTTTGTGACCGAGTGAGAGGTTGGTCTCTTTACATCTAACCAGTGCCTTCTTCAAATTATCCAATGCCAGTTGGAAATCATCCCCATATACCGTGAAGTCATCCATGTAGACTTCCACACAATCATTGGTCAAATCGAAGAAAATAGCCAAGACAACCTTCTGAAAGGTAGTAGAGGCATTACATAACCCAAAGGGGAGAACCCTATAAGCATAGGTTCCCCAAGGGTAGGTGAATGTGGTCTTATCCTGGTCTTTTGGTGAAATTTGTATTTGGTTGTAGCCACTAAACCCATCCAAAAAAGAAAAGTACCACTTCCCAGATAAAGTATCCAAGACCTGATCTATGAAAGGTAAAGGGAAGTATTCTCTATAGGTGGCCTTGTTTATCTCTCAAAAGTCCACACAAATCCTCCATTTCCAGTTTTTGTTTGGTACAATAACTAATGGGGAGACCCATTTTCTATCTGATATAGGGTAAATGAAATTGGCTTGTAGGAGTTTTTGGAGTTCTTCCTTTACTATATCTTTCAAGGTTGGGTTCATTCTTCTCTGGGGTTGTCATATAGGTCTGATTTGATCGTTAGTGTAAATATGATGCATACATGTATCTAGGTGGATCCATTTCATGTCAGAGTAATCCCATGCAAACGCATTGGATTGCCCTTGAATCATTTGTACCAGTTTTTGTTGTTGATCTGTTTCTAGGCTAACATTGATATACAGGGACTTCCCAGGATTGATTTCTACATCTTGGAAAGTAGACTCCTTTCCTTCCTCTATTTTCAAAAGAGTGGCTATTGTAGAAGTGGAAGGGTGCCAAATTTCTTGAAATTCAGGGCTAAAGATGTGTGTGTAGTTGGGGAAAGATTGGGGATAGTCAATGCATGCTGAGGCAGCCAAGAATAGACTTAGGATTTTTTCTTTAGAGTGTTCTTGTACTCCTTTTACTTGTTCAAGTGTCAACAAGGGCTAGGTATAGTCCTCCTCCCCATACAAATTTTCCAACCAGAGAGGGACTTCCATGGTTGGTTGGGCGGGGGGAAAAAGGATAAGTTTTTGACTTTGAGTGCCATTGGAAATTGTCATTTCTCCAGATCAAAAATTGATGAATGCATCAACAATGTCCAACCAAGGTCAGCCTAATACCACTGGGTATCCTGGTTTGGGGGATTTGGGATGGATTACCAAGAAATCCACAGGGTATTCCCAAGAGGCCAATGTCACTGTTATATCATCTAAACTTCATGCTGGGGTGATGATTGATTTATCTACAAGCTCTAGCAAAGTTTGTGTATGTCTTAAGTGATCTAGTTGCAGTGTTTTCATAGTGTTTACTGACATCACATTTATTTATACCCCTAGATCAATCAATGTGTTAGGTAAGGCAACACCATTAATTTCTATGGTTACTGCTGGGTTCCCTGGATCACTATACTTGGAAGGAATTTCTGTTATAAACTCGGATAATTGTCCTATCACCCGTATGACAGGAGACTCTTTCCTCTTTCTCCCTAGCTTTTTAATGCAAAGGTCCCTTACAATTTTAGCATAGATAGGTATGTCTTTAATGGCCTGTAGTAGTGGAATATCTACACAGATATTATGGAGTTCAATCTCTAGATTATGTTCTAGAGGTTCCTCAATTTTCTTTATGAGCAGCGTTTCTAGGTAAGGGGGATTCATTTCATGGGGTGTTTCTACTGCAAGGGAGTTGGGAGAATGGATTTCTTGTGGTACTGGATTGTTTCTTTTTTCATTCAATGGATTAGTCATCTGTTCTTCTCTTTGAACCGTTTGGACATCTATTTGTTCTTTTTGGTTTGTGTGATTATGCACGTGTTCCTCTTGAATGACGATAGTGGGATTTTTTTTGTTTACAATCCTTCCTGATATTAATTCAATTCCATTAAACAGAGCTGGCATTATTACATATGTAGGGAATGTTTGTACTTCAACATTTTGTATAGGTTGTGTTGGTCTATTATTTGGGTTAGGGATAGGTTGCGCAGGAATAGGAGCAGGCCGAGGAGGGTTTTGGATGGGTGCAGCTTGCATTGGTTGCTGCATATTTGGATTCATGGGTAGTGCAAGTGGTTGTTGTGGTTTTCGGGGTGGAAGAAGAGCAGGGGGGTTAAAACCTGGGAGCAACTATGAAATATTCGAAGGATATTGTGGATAGGTGGGAATATTTGTTGGTTGAAAGGGGACATTTCCATATACAGGTCCTCTCCAACCCTGTTGCCAAGGTTGGGTTTGTGTTGACCACTGATGATAAGACATGGGGGGTACCCATTGTTGTTGGGGGTATTGTGTAATTGGATCAACAAACATGTTGGGGTTTTGTTGTCTCCATGGTCTCCTAGGGGGGTAAGATGTCTTAGGTTATCCTCCTCCCTTGAACATGGACTTGAGTCTGGGGAGAGAAGGGCATTCATTAGTATGATGGCCCTCTGTGAAAATACCACAAAGTTCAATAATATTGAGGGGGCATTCCTTTTCAGGGTGTTTCCTCCTACATTGATGACAGAAGATTTCTAACGCAACATTTTATTCCTCTTGTTTTCTTTTAATTTGGATGGTATCTAATTGGGAACTGATGCTGTGTAGGATATCTGTTTTAAATTTTTCCAATAGATTTCCTAGCTCAATCCTTGTGACACCTCCGGATGTGGGTTTAACAATTTTGTTGGTAGGGTCCCTTATACTTTTCCCTGTTTTAGCTTGACTGCGAGAGTATCTTTTACAATACTTTGCTATGTCTGCAAATGGTTTTTGGTATATGTCCTCAAAAATCATAAGGTTTAAAACTTCAATGCAATCATCCCTCACACCCTTTAGAAAGACAACCCTAACTGTAGTTGTATCTAAGGAAAACTGCTTAGTCTTTTGGTAATTGTATAAGAACCTTTCTAAGTAGTCTTCTAAGCTTTCTTCTTCTGATTGTTGCATTTTGAATATATCATTCGTATCATCCCTAGGTCTGCAGTAATCCTGGTATTTCTGGAGGAAGGTCTCCTTCGTACCATCCCAAGACAAAATTGTGTGTTCCCCTAAGCTCATGAACCACCATAGTGCTGAATATTTTAGTGTGGCTGGGAAAAGTTTTAATTTTTAAGCATTATCTGTGTAGTTATAGCTCCTACACAATATGTCAAATTCAAATAAAAATGAGTCAAGGTCTTTTGTCGACATACCTATGAAACGAGGAAGTGAAGATAATGGAATGTTCTTCATAGCAACGTCTTTAGCCATATCCAGTATGGGGAATCCAAATGTCTCTGTTTCATTGGCTGTGTTTCCCTCTTCTTCTGCCATGTTTCCAGACACTCTTTAGGGAGGTGGTGAATTTTCTCTACTGATTGATGTTTCCACCATCGGGTTATCTAGTATCTCTGGCTGTTCCAAGGTTTTGTGTGGTCTGCCAACAGCAGATGCAACCTCTTCTATTATCACCTCTGCTTCCTTTCCAGTTTCTCCTCTGGATGGGGTCGCTAGTGCTACCTCCCTTTCTTGCTGCCTTATGTTTTTAATCTAAACAATGGATTCAGATCTATTGCCATTTGCTGTTGTTGCAATTGTTTCCTTTGAGCTCTCTCCTCTGAGAATTTTTCCTGCATGATTTTTTGATGAATTAGTGTAAAGGGGGGTTTCTTTGTTGTTTGTTTTTCTGGTTTTTTGAGATTTTAGGAGCAATAAATCTGCCTTTATTATCCCTGTACCTACTCATATAAAAAATGAAATCAATGAAAATGCAGATTCCTAATTAGAGGTAGGAGGACAGCCTGACTTTGGAGAAACCCCACCAAAGTGGATGCACAGGTTCTTACCTTTTGTCTTACCGTCTTCTCCCCTCCCTCAGATTATCCTCAAATCCAATCCAATACTTCATCAAACCCAAAAAATATGCTACCTGTTACCGTTTACAACTCCCCGGCAACGGCGCCAAAATGTTGGTGCGTATATATGTTCACTATATATCTCACACTCATTTAAATGTCAATCCGGGATTCATAATCGAAAGAGTCGTTACACCATATGTGCCAAGAACAAGTAACCTATCTAAGTTTGTTGCATATAGGAATAATTAATAACATAAAAATTCCATTTCTAAGATCTCTAAATACTTCAAAATATCCTCTGAACCTAAAAGAGAAAACTGATAATGAAACTTAGACAAATGGTCAATCAAAGAAATGTTGTACCAGAGAAACAAGTCTGCTCATTTTAGGAACTTGTATTGAAAAGATGAACTTTAAGAAGCTTGTGTCCTGTAGTAATTAAAACAATCAACTCCAACCATTCTTGAAACAAAAACCAACTTCTACTTCATGTAATTCAATCAAACCAGCACAAGGGGAATTCAGTATAACTGAAAGAATTTATTACAGCACATGAAGATGAAAGTTAAAGTCTCCTGGTCCCTTGTGATACTATAATCATAAACTTAAAATATCAGTCCCACACTTCAAATTATGAGATAGCTACCTTCAACATTGGATAATAAAATGTATATTCGATCTAGCACTTGCTTATACACACCAATCCAAAATGATTAACTCAATGCTCAATCCTGAGAATGAAATAAAGACTAATCACACACACACACGCGCTGCTGTAAACCATCCACACAAACACACAGAACGTATACAATGAGGTTTACCTTATTTGGGGCGGTGGTCCCTTGCCAAACCAATAAGGAACCTCTTAAGTAGTTAACAGACTAAAACTTTCACTCACATCCAAGAATTGACATGAAAGATCTTCTGTATTAACTCAGCTGGTAAATTGGATCAACAGTCCTTTACTTCATACATGACGATGACAAGTATTGTCTGATTCTTATCGTATATTTCTTACATTCCTCTCTACACAACATTCCTTATATAAGTTAAGTCGATACTACCAATATTTATGGATAAACATTAAACAATTCAAGAAATTCCATAATTAAGATTTACATCGAATTTTTAGGAGTTGACTCCATCCTCATGACACAAAGTGCATGAGCGATGGAGTCTCTTGCGACTGGAGAACTGACTCGGATGCTTCTATCCAACTGTCTTCTCGAAATATTCACCATTATCCAGGTCCAACTGGCACATTCTGAAACAAAGGTTTTGGTATTGGATTGCACATAATCGTGAGTCTAGTACTGGAATAGAACAGAGCAAGGAGTATCGGAATAACACACGTCTTGGTACCAGAATGGAGTTGGTACCGGATCAAAAATGTCTTGGGTACCAGAATGGATTCGATACCATATTACATGGTGTCTGGTAGTGCCAGATAGACTGCACATAAATCAAATTATTAGAACTATACAAAATAAAACACTTTCAATCGAATTAATTTAAGAAAGTTAAACAAACATGCTTTAAATCACCAATTATCTCTTGTAGACATGACATAGCTATTAGGCATGTGTTTTGAGAGGGAATAGTCCAGTATAGGTTTATAACAGAGGAAAAAGACTTAGATAGAGGATAAGATAGGGTATTATCTTATGTCAAAATAGAGACTCAACAACACCTCGACCAATTCTCCCTAATATTTCACTGAACTTTTCATTCTAGATAATCCCTCCTCAGTTAGAAGCTTGATGCCATGATCTTCTTCTCCATGGGATTTCTAAATTTATTTGCTGTAATCAATATGATCCTATATCTTATCTTGCTTCTCATTCCACCTTTAATTTTATTTATGAAGCACTAACAACTATAGAGTTTCTTCTTGAAGCTCTAACACCTTGGCTATAAAATCCTTCTTAACCTAGTTATGCTTCTATCCTCATCCAAAATATCCTCTATGAAGTTAGTAATAGTATCATGGGATCATTTATGGTAATTTACTTGGTCTTTTAGGAATGCAATTTCTATCCTCGTGGTCTCTACTTCACTCTCATAATCTTTGGCTTTGTCAATAGTAGAATGTGAAATTTCTACTCTGATAGAGACCAACTCACTAATTTTTTCTCTTTTAAGTTCCAAAAGAGTGTCTTCTATAGTGCATAACACAATACTATCTATATCTACCCTCATACTCTTCCTTTTTCTTTTGAAATTTGATTGTCTTCGACTATTATAGGAAATCGATTCTAAATCGATAAGTTCCTCCAGGGGACATGGAATTGGATGGTCACCCCATGATGTAATATTTTTTAGACTTGATCAATGAGATTTATGTGGTAGGATTTTCAGTCATGTTCGAAAGAACCACAATGTTGCTGATGGATTTTTGATGTTTCAGATCCAAATCAGGATCCATCTTCAAGAAAAAATTTCTCCATTTCTAGTTATTTTACCTTGCCAATTGCTTTCTTCATCTCCAACTTCTGAACTTGATCAATTGCATTAGCAGCAACTTAATCAACCTGAGTACTTGACTTAGAAGAATCTTCCTTATCCTTATCATCTAATCTATGGGAAACTTTGTTATTTTTAGTCAAATCAATGACTTCACTAGGTATCTTGGTAGACTGATGATATGATTGTTGTTTTGGTTTCTTATTTTTTGTACTCCCAACATTACCTTCTTCCTTTGTAGCTTCCTCTTTCAAAACCTCTGTTTTTCTACTTCTTCTTATTGTTTCTTATTTTCTTTGAATTCTGTATTTTCCTCATCTTGTCTTTTTGTTCCCCAACAATATAATGTTGCTATTCTTCTTCTTTATTCCTAGTCTCTTCTTCTTGCTAAGACTTCTCTTCGGCTGACTCCCTTTCTCATTGTTTCTTCTTGGCTTCTTGTAAATCCTTCTTTTTTTGTTCTACTTCAGAAACTTTCCTCCTTGTTTCCAATTCTTCTTGAGAGACAACTTCTTCTTGTTATCTTCTCAACTCCTATTCAATTTTCCTCTAGAATTTCTGGTTCTTATTGTAACCTCACCTGCTCATATTGAATATCCTTCAACTATGCTTCTTCTTTCAACCTAATTTCTTCCATCCTTCTAGATTCTTCCACTTCTCTTTCAACTCTCACAATAGCTAATCCCAATCATGAGATTTTTCAAAGAATAATTCATATTCCCATCACTCATGACTATATGGCTAAGTTAAAGATATTAAATCATGGTCCTTAGCCACCAGGCCTTTGGCGTCATTCCTTCTAAATTTCCTAAGAAGGAATCTGTACTCAAGATGGATGGATGTTTCTTGCCTTGTGTTCTTGGGTTTTTTAATGAAATGATGGCTTATCTTGGAACCAAAAGGGATAAATATGTTTTTCTTTTATTCTTTTAATAATGAAACATTTAATCCTTGTAGAAATGTACGATAGGATGTTTCACCCACAAAAGGCCTATTTGGTACATACTCGAACAAAATATGAGGTCTTGTAGTTGTACCATAAATCCTTATGTGAGTTAGGTATTGTTGCACATATCATTTATCGATATGACTTATAAGATTCTTTGAATCATCAGGTAATCTGGGGCATTCTCTATAGAAAATGAGGTAATACAATTGTACCAACAAAAATTCACAAATGTTTGCATAGGACCTTTTCTATTTATTGTCCCATAAAATATGACAATAGAGATGTACATGGGCCTTTGAATAGTTCCAACTAAAGTTAATACATGCAAATATATTTGTATCACATAAAACATCCAATAAATACAAAGCCATATAAAAGGTAGGCACAACACTAGGATTTTCCTTATCCTCATGTACTCTTTCAATCATAATATTAAGTTGGTTAGATAAAATTGCTTCCCAATTAAATAATTCTCCTGTTGTGTTTACTATGTAATATAATGGTACCCATGTATATGTGAACCGAGAACAATTTCTCTCTCCATACAATCAAAACAACAAATCCATAAGATACATGTAAGGCTCTCTCAAATTTATAATAGCATACCAACTAGTATTTTTATGGAAGAACCTTTTATCTTCCCTCCACCATCTTGCTAAAGTGTTTTCCACATAATTTTTGTCATAAAAATCATTCATGAAAGGATTAAATAGCATGAATTCAGGTTTTGGAAACATATAATACCTCTCAAATTCTCAGCTAGGAACGAGCCCACACATTCGCCCTTATCATCTACAACCATACTCTTCTCTAAATTAGTCTGGTCTATAATCCACACAATGGCCTCAAAACAAGGGAAGACTGGTGCTCTTGCTCCAACAAAGTGTGGACAAGATTTTATGATATTCATGAAGAGTTTATCATTAATTTCCCTAACCATAGGATCAATATGAGGTATCACCTCTGGATATTCTTCTTTTCTTAACTTCAAATAAAATTCAATCCACCATGGGAAAGGGGTTTAATTTCATATGCTTGCTTCAATGTATTTAAATATTGGTTGTGGTAGATACTCCTCGGGTATAGGGAACTGAATTACAAGAACACATTCTTCTAATGGATCCTCAACCTGTACTGGCTTCTTTTAGGAACCCTCCCATGTTTCTTTAGATTTTTCCTTTGGAGATTTAGCTAGAGTTATCATAGGGGTTCTTCTTGGTGGCATGTTTCATACACCATAATCAATTCAAACCAACATAAATAAAAAATATTGTATCCAAAAAAATTGAATCCATAATCATGATGAACAATTTCTTAGATTAATAAATGTTTAATGGAAGTTCTTCTAAATAAAACAAATCTTAGAGGAATTTCGAATTAGCAGTCATATCATTGAAACAAAGATTCTAAAACATTCCTTTGATCCAAATTCATCATCTAAAATGCATAGACCTAGTTAAAAAATCAATTTTAGTAACTTGTCCATGTTGGGCAAATGGGGAAAAAAATAAATTGAATTAGGGGAACTAATACCCACAATCCACCTTGGCTCATGATTATGTTTCCTTCATGCAGGGGCATGAAAAACACAACAATATTACCACACACAATCAATCACACTGGAAATAATAACTCTAGCTCTCAAACCAAAATCTTATAGGTAGTGAATTTTGTCAATAACACTTGAATTTCACAAAGTCTAAGCTTAATTCATACTCAACATGGTTCAATTGGTTGAAGGATTCAAATTGTATAACAAATGGACCAAATATTGGTGTTATGATGACAAAATCTCTCTAAAAACTGATTGGATTCACCCAATCCCCAAAATGAAATGGTGATTGGAAATCCTAACCATCGAATCATCATATTAATGACCAATAGATTTACTTATTCGATGGTCACTTAACACTTTCCTTCTAGCAAAGTTTTTAAACACAGTGATGTCAAAGTGAATTTGATTGAGTGATCATACTTACCTTGAGAATTATGCACAACAAGTATGTCGATTGCTTTTTATTAGTGGCAAGAGAAACTTTGGACATGCAACGAAACTCACCATTGGTGCAAAAAAACACTTTCATTTTTTTTTGAAATACAAAACTTAAAAGTTGGCCAATGGCCACTTGTTGGTGAAATGATATCCTTTGTATTGGCACCCCAAATAACTTTTGTATCATCGAGTTTAAAAACTTTCATATTGACACATTCAAATTTTGTCGTTGGTACCCGCGATAACTTTCTCTCATTAGCAAGTGAAATAACTTTTCCATCGACACCGAAAATATCTTTCATTATTGGTTCCAAAAAATCACCCTTTTTATAAACACTCGAACCATGAGACATCTCACGCTCGAACTTTAATTCATATTTCAAAATCATTCTTATTAATAAAGTTTGAAAAGGTGGTTGTTCAAGTCATTCATACATAATTATGCCTTAAGGTATTGGATTCAAAACTTAAAAAACAATTGAGTGAAAATAGTTTGAAATAAGGGGGTGAATTGAGAATTGGGAAACATATTCACCAACATTTGATGTGGGAGGCCCCAATTTGGTAATTAGTGTTGATTATGAAATTAGGCCAAAAAATACATAGTTCAAACAAATCTTGTGAAGAGGAGGTCCAATTTAAGGATCTGTATGATTACCTAATCGGGATGAGTTATGAGTGTTCAATGGAAAGGAGGTTCGAGAAATTTGAAATCGGGTTGATTATAATCAAAATTTCAATATTTTTGAAAGAGAGACTTCTCATTTGGGAGCAGAGTTTGAAGGTTTCATGGAGGCTCAAAAAAGATCAAAGAAGTGAACAAAAGGTTGGTGGAACGGGAATCCAATTTGAAAATTGGGACCCCTTCTCGCTAATGTACAATGGGGAAGGCCCGATTTGGAAATTAGGCTCGATCACCAAATTGTACCAAGATTTTAGGAGCCTTGGTGATGGGAGGGTCTGATTCAAAAATTGATTTTATTGAATAATCAAGATTAAAAAAAGTTGAACCTAAAGTTCTAAGAGGAGGTAATATAACAAAAATCATTCTAACAAAAGACTAAAAGTTTGAACAATTCGAATGTTGATAGGAGGGCCTATTTGGGAGATCAGGCTGCAATCTCAAAATTGGGATAGGGTTCAACAAAGGGAGGTAAAGGGCCCAATTTTGAAGTCAGGCTTGATTTGAGGATCAGAGGGAAGGCAAGTTTGAAGGTAAGAAGAATTCTGATTGGAAAATCAGGAAGAGGTTTGATTATCGAAAGGGAGGGAAGGGCCCAACTTGGAAATTGGGATCTATCTAAATATTGAAATCTAAGTTTGAACAATAAATAGAATTAAAATTTGAAAAAGAAATGACCACTTGAATAAAGAATAGAGGGGGCCTAATTTTTAAGTTGGTCTCGAGTTCAAAATTGGAGTAGGAGAACATGAAAAAAATGAAAAGGGGCTTGATTTGACAGTCTGGACTAACTTGAAAATTAGAAGGGGGGAATTTTAAACAAATAAAGATGAGGGAAAAAAGAGAGTTCGAAGAGTTTAAATAGAAGGAATTGGATTTAAAGGAAAAGAAACCTTAATAAAAAATAAAGGGAAATCAAGCTAAAGAAAAAGAGAAGAAACTCGAAACCAAAAGAAAATAGCAGTTGAGGAAGTGACCAAATTTGCAATTGGGGAAAATTCAAGGGAAGAAAGGGTTTGATTTGCAAGTTGGAGAAAAATTTGAAAAGTAAGAAATTTTAAAACCTATTCAAAGGAAACATCGACATAAGCCAAAATCAATGAAACTGAGCCATAATAAAGAGAGTGAAACATGGAGGTTCATATTAATTATTCATTTCAAAATAATTGAAAGAAACTTGGCTACAAGGCATTGAGGAACTAATATCAATACAAATAAAAAAAGATGAAGAAGGAGGGGGGGGGACTAGAATATGCCCACTAGATGGTTACAGGAAATAATATAATAATGAAGGGTAGTTGGAATATACCCCTGTAAGTACTCATGAGAAAGTATATATACATCGAATATCATTGTATTGAGATAGGTTGGATGTTATTATACTGTAGCAATCATGGATTATGGAGTGATTCCTTCCATACAGAGTATTTTTTGGTGTTACCCTACCTTAAGGTTTCTGATCTATATTCTTGTGTTGTTTACGGTCTAAATGTATTTTTCATTTTTGAAGTTAAGAGTTTATTTTCTAATTTAAGGTTATTTCTTGTTTGTGGTTCAATTTAAGGGTTAAGGGTCACTACATTGGGGTTGGACTCTCAGCTTGATGGTTAAGAGTGACTGCATGGTGTTGATACTAGTTGCAATGGTAACCCATCCCTTCCTTTTCCCACCATGATCATCTTCCTTTATACCTCACCTTCTAGTAACCCACATCTTCCACTTTGATGAAGACATTCTAGAGGCCATGACTACCCCAAACTGTCCTTGATACCATTTACACCATCATTCTTACTTTCTTCCTTAGGACACTTTCACACATTCAAACTAGTATACCATTGAGGATAAGGATTTTATCCCGCATGGGTACATAGATTGGTTCAAAACTTATGTTCCTATCCTAGATGCTTTCAAGGAAGGAAACATGCTCAAAATTTCTCCAACCATCAAGGATTGATATTTTCCTCACCCCCAACATCACTGCAAATATAATTCTTGGAACTACATGTTCCCTTGAAGATATTTTAGCTTAAAAAGCATTCATCCAAGAGTTTCATGATGTTTTTTCTTGGTCATATTTTGAAATGATCGACCTAGATCTGCATATTATTGAACACCACATTGAAACATGATTGGATGCATCCCCTATTCATTAGAAACAATGGCCTATCCATCCCACAAAATCCCCAACAATTAAACAAAATTTGATAAAATTCACACAACTATTTTTATCTACCTAATCACCTATACATATTTGGTATCTAATCTTATTCATATTAACAAAAATCAGGGCACCATCTGTATTTGCACTAAATTTTGTGATCTCAATCAATATTGTCCCAAAGATAACTTCCCCACTCCTTTAATTGACCAAGTGACTGATGAATACTTTCTTTCTAAGCACTGATATGAATGGTGAGAAAATGCAATTGCTTGTACACAAGAAACATATGAAACTTTTCTCTTAGTAGGTTGGAGTGATTTTGTTTGTATATATTAGGGTAGGTTTGTATATACTTTTTTTGCTTTCTTTATATGCATAATGTTGCTTTCCCATTTGTCGAATATATAAATATAGTATTGTTTTGTGAGAAACCTAAGTAATGGATATATCCATGAACAATCGATTTTGAGGTAGGCTTGAGTACAATGGTGCCTAAATTTTGTCAACTTTTCCTTCATTTATTTGAACTTAGGAGTTTTGGGATAACTAGTAAAGTATTTGCATTTAATATCTTTAGTGTTTTCCCTTGCCATGTCTACATGGTCAACACATCTCAAAATCAAGTTCAATGACATTCAAGCCCAAATTTCTTGTTTTTCCCTTGCACTACTTCATAAATTCATTTTATTAGTGTAGGTATAAACTCTAAAGGGCTTGGAATTATGAGCACCCCATTGGGGGTTACTGTTCCTAAGGTGGAGGCATTGTTAATTCTAGGCATTGCACCAATCATTTTAGGTTTCAGTTGCCATATGAGCTAGTGTCATATTCCCTCTTCTTTGGGAAAATGCAGGAAGAACATGGTGAGGGGTTCATGATCTTCATCCATTATTCAAATCATTCAAGTTCAAAGCAAAGAGTTAACAAAAAAACTTGACAAATTCTACTAATTTTTAGTGTCAAGCAAAGAGTCTCTATTTGGTTCCCTTGTTAATTATGGTATGATCAACCCATGCTCAAAGGATTGAAGTACAAGTTGTTTCTAACATTGTCGAGTGAGGAGGTTAATAATTTTATGAGCAATCTGTAACACAATTTCCAAGCTAAGGATGGAAATTAAATTAAGAATTTTGGTTTGTTGGAATATTGAGAGGGGGGGGGGGGTGAATCAATATGAGCACTTTTTACTACTTTCGATCACAATATATATATAATTCAACTTTAAAAACAATATTCAATAGTTTTTAACTTATGCATTCAATATAACATGATCATATAATCATAAGCAATACCATTCAACAACATCACATCAAATACACAATACACCAGAATTTAAGTGGAAATTAACCAAATGGGATAAAACCACAGAATGATTCCTTATATATCAAAATAATACATCCATAGGAAGCACCAACTTCCCAATTCTCCAACTGCAACTGGAATGAGGGTCTAACCCCCTATTTACGAGCTCCAACCAAAGGGAAGCTACAACTCTATGATTTACCAGCTACAATTGGAAGGAGGCTCCAACCCCCTAGTTTACAGGCTCCAACCCGAAGGAAGCTCTAACTCCCTGAATTCTCTCACTCCAACTAGAAGGAGGTTATGACCCCCTGATTTACAGGCTCCAACCTAAAGGAAGCTCCAACTCCCTGTGTTCTTCAGCTACAACCCCCTTTCCTTGCCCCGTCCTACTGCCCTGAAATATAAGTGTAGACTTAACCTGTCACTACTATTGATATTGTCACTACCACTATCATTGATACATCAATCAACATTTCACTGTCACTGTCTCATCAACCTGTCCCTGACACTATCACATCAACATGTCATTTCCACTGTCACATCAACTTGTAATTGCCATTGTCTTTGTCACTATAACCGATATATCATCATCAACCTATGTGTTTCAACCATGTACCAAATCATGTACCAACTACCTGCACCATATCATGCATCAACCATGTACCAAAACCCATACCATACCATGCATCAACCATGTAGCAAACCTATGCCATACCATGCATCAATCATGCACCAAAACATGTACCATATCATCAATGATATGCAACCAACCATATACTTCAATCACATACCATAACCATGTGCCATGTACCAAAGAATCAACCATGTACTAAACCATGTACCATAACAACCTTGCACCAATACCTTGAGATGTGCCTTGACCATGTACCATATCACTCATGATATGTCTCAATCATGCCATACACCATATATCATAAGATATCATCAATGAAGTATCTCAACAAAGTACCAAAAGATGTGCCTCATACATATGTTATGACAACCAAAATCATATACCAAATATGTGCCTCAGACATATGCCAACATCACTACTGTGTGCTTCAAGCATGTGATGACATCACCATGACATATACCAAACCAGACACCAAAATATCCAAAATGCACTTCTAACAATGTATCATATCATCACTAAGGTGTACCATATCATGTATTATCACCAAGACATGCCTCAAGTATGTACCATGTCATCAAATGCATGTACCTCAAACATGTTCCATAACATCATCAAGAAGTGCCTTAGACATGCATCAATATCCCCAATAAATGTACCACATACATGTGCCTCTCAAGCATGTGCCAATGTATCAACAATATACTAAAGACATGCCTCAAGCATGTGCCATAATATCACCAAGATATAATCTCATAACAAGCATATAAACATACCTCTAATTCTGTAGCTGACCTGGTTCTTCAAAAACAAACAAACAAACCAACTTGGGCATCAACAACCTGGCACAAGCATCTCTCACCAAAACTTTCTTATCCTCATGGGACTAATATTGGTGTCACATGGGGCCTCACATGATAGGCACTAAGAAAATTGTGGGGGTGCCCCGCATGAAACTAGTAGCCTAACCCATGGGGGTCAGGAAAATTAGGGTTTCTTCAAAGAAACCCCTGCACACCTGCAATCTTGAAACTTTCACACTCTTAACTCTTCTGCTACCTTATATTTTTCATCTTAGATTCGCCAAATACATCAAGTGTGCTCACATAGAAGATATTCAATAACATGTGTGTGTGTGTGTGTGTTATACTTATGAGAGACTCCTTGAGGTGTATTTACAATTTTTATAAATAAATTCTCTTCTTAACTTTAGGGCTTCTTGTTACAACCCTTTAATTAATGACTTGTAGCTGTTTAGGTGATTCTTAACCATTCTTCGGGGCTTCCAACTTCATGAGGGTATATCTCTTCAACCATGAGGAACCACGTGACATGCCACCTAAGGATGGAAATGACACAACGAGGAATATCCATCTATGAGTGTGTTACCTGCATTTACACTATCCTTCATGTAATTATTCCTAAAACAACTTCGGACTTCATGACCAAACTTATGGGGCTTCTTGTAAACTTCTTCAAGTGCACCCATCACATATATTGACATCAATGACAATCACTCATGTTGACATCAATGACAACCAACTTTTCAACAATCTCCCCCTTTGGCATCGATGGAAACACGCATACTCCCCTTGTGACCATCGCTCCTCATATATCTCTCCCGATGTTTCTCTCCTCATGTTTCTCTCCCCCTTTGACATCAATGGAAAAGGGTATCTCTCTTTGAGGTTTCTCCCCATGACTTCATGCTTCATATCTTTCACTCGTGATCTTTTTCTTTCTCCCCCTTTGATATCATGGAAAAAATGCTAACTCCCCGTGATGGTATGTCTCCCCCTGTCTTCATGCTTATGATCTTTCTTTATTGATCTTTTTCTCTGATCATTTATCTCCCCTTTAATTCTCTACAATATGTCATGTAGATCAATGTTGGGCGTCCTGTACTTTCTTTCTTTCCTCTCTTAGGGTTATTATTTTCCATTGGTGCTTCCTCTTGTAATTCTATGACGTATACAAAAATCATTCAAAGTTACATCAATGACCATACTTTTCAACAATTTCCCTCTGACGGTATGGATTATGTTGTTAGTTTCTCTTCACCTGTTCTACTGTGCCTTTCACTTCTTTCCTTCATGTGACTAACCGATTCCACTTGTCAATATTTTTTCATCCTCTATCATGTATCTATCTAGACATACCAAATATCTCATGAATCCATCTCTGTACATGAATCTGCTACATATGTCATAAAATTGTCCATGACTCTGCTACATAATTGCACACAATGTTGACTCATCTATCACTTTACTCTTCTGAAGACTTCTTTGATTTTTTTGTAACTGAATGCATACGTAGAATCCTCTATACAATCATGAACCTCTGCATGAGAATTTTTTCAATAATATACTTCATAATTGTCAGTTGATACCTACATGGGAATGTGTTCTGAAAGTTTCTCCTCAAATAATCAAATTGTCACTCTGTATTTCTGCCATCACTCTACAGATACTTCAGACTACTTGAAAGATAGTTCTTTGATCTTTAGAGTTTCTTCTTAGACTCCCCCTCTTCAATATTCATATTTACTGGGAGTCTCCAATCTGTATGGCTCATAAAGGTGGAGGAAGTCATCCTAATGCGGAGTAATCTTCCTCTTCTATCATATCAATTCTGACATTTTCCTCTTCATCATATTCCTAAATTTTGACATCTTCCTCTTTGCCTATAGATTCATCATGATTTTTCACTACTGCAAATCATGAGAGTATGATCTATGGGAGTTCTTCATTCACATGTTCTTCCTTTACCTATTCTTTATTCACTTGTTCTTCATTCGTCTTTTCTTTCTTTATTTTCCAAACCTTCTTTCATTTGATATTAATGTTTTCTTTCATGTAAGTATGCATCATGATTCTACAATCACGAGATATCTATCCATAGTTGTGGCATTTGTGACACTCAATATTGCATGGAGCCACATAATCATTTATTGTTTGAACATTTCTTCCATAAGCTCTGTAATCTACAACTTTATGTCCGAAGTTATTACAAGTAAAATAATAGCCATAAAAGAAACTTTGATACCTGGAAGTAAATGATATTCTTTTTTATGTATTCCTTCTGAATTCATGCCTTGAATGATCATGATATTCTCTTATGTTGTTTCCTCCACAATGATTGAATGTTTTTTGATACCTGAAAGTATAGGGTCTTCTTTGATATCCATCTCTTCTGTAATCTTATTCTTGAGTCTTCTTCATTTCTGAAGCACCAACTCCCCAATTATCCAGCCCCAACTGGAAGGAGGATCCAACCCCATATTTACAAGATCCAACCCGAAGGAAGCTACAACTCCCTGATTTACCAGCTACAATTGGAAGGAGGCTCCAACCCACTAGTTTACATGATCCAACCTAAAGGAAGCTCCAACTTCCTAAATTCTCTAGCTCCAACCAGAAGGAGACTATGACCCCCTGATTTATAGGATCCAACCTAAAGGAAGCTCCAACTCCTTGTGTTCTCTGGTTCCAACCAGAAGGAGGCTACAACCCCCTTTCCTTGCCCCATCCTACTACCCTGAAATATAAGTGTAGACTCAACCTATCACTGCCACTGATACTGTAACTACCATTGTCTCTAATACATCAATCAACATGTCACTTTCAATGTCTCATCAACCTATCCATGTCACTCCCACATCAACATGTCATTGTCATTGTTTCATCAACCTATCCCTGTCATTGTCACATCAACATGTCACTGTCACTGTCACATAAACTTGTAACTGACACTGTCTCTGTCACTGTAACTAATATACCATCATCAACCTATGTGTCTCAATCATGTACCAAAAAATGTACCAAATACATGTACCATAGCATGCATCAACCATGTACCAAAACATGTACCATAACATGCATCAAACATGTACCAAAACTTGTACCATACCATGCATCAACCATGTACCAAAAYGTGTACCATACCATACATCAATTATACACCAAAACCTATACCATATCATCAATGATGTGAAACCAACTATTGTGAGAAATTTCACCCTGCAGATATGTTTAACTTACCCTGAATCAGGTTCTCTTCGATCCAGGACAGAAGAGAAAAAGTGGATACTAGCATCCCTCTTACCTATCTATTCTATATTTTTATGCATGAATTTTGAGGAGAAAGAGAAAGAGAGATATATATCTAACCTTCTTTTGGTAGGTTGTCCTTGTTTCTCTAGTGTCAGACCTGATCCAAACTCTGAGCATAGAAGAAAACTATTGCAATCTCCCTACAAAAAGTAAGACAAACCTTCTCTTATGCTATGTAATGTTAGATAAAAACCAATCTATCTAAGTTAAACTAGAACAAACATTCATGCATTAAATTGAATAAAATAGGAATGATGAAACAAACCAAGTTGTATTACTCACGAGAAACAAGGGAAACACTTACAACCATACTTTTGTTGTGTTAGCATTCCTCCAAGATTCTCCTTTACATCCCCTTTATGCATATATAGAAAGTAATTATGATGCTTTTGAATTGTTTTTGAACTCCCTTTCACCCTTGAGTGGCCTCACTATATAGGATTTGAAGGCTTAACCACCATGGAGAAGATCACTCATTAGATCCACTAAAATGGGATCTCTAAGATTTATAGGGAGAAAATATCTCTCAAGGATTTTAGAGAAAAATATCTCTCAAGGATTTTAAGGAGGAAATATCTCTCAAGATCCATAAAATTAGGATATTGGTTTGAGAAAATCTCTCAACCATCCATGATACTCTCAACTTCTCCTTGATATTAGGAAACTATATGTGAGGTAGATTCTCACACTAAATTGATTTCCTTTTTTCAATAAAAGTGAATAATACATGTGCACATAGTATTTTGACTTTCATATGATAAATTTCTCCCCTAACATGTCTAGGGATTATGAAAAACACTCCCTCACTCAAGTGTGAAAAATAGGTGTGTAACATATTCCCCCTAAAGTGTGAGGTTAGAAGAGAAACTTGTGGCCGAAACACTTTACAAAAACATGTATGTGAGGGTGATGGAATACGAGATCCTGGAGGAAGCTGCAAATAAACATCAAACAATATATATATATATATATATATATATATATATATATATATATATATATATATATATATATCATCCCCGAGGCAGGCATACCCATGCTTGGAATAAAATGACTCAAAGCATGGATTCCAACCAATACACTGCGGATCCATGAAAGCACTAACTAAGGATATGGCCACTAGAGATATAATGTGGATATGTACATCCATGAAATGATCTAATTGTAGCCATGAAAGAATACACAATGGAGATACGATATGACAAAGTCATAGCCATAGACAAATACAAAGTGGATCTATGTGACAACATATACATAAGTGAGTTGCCAATATCATGGTTATACTGGAATCTACTACATACTCAAACGAACACCAACATAGCTTGGGAAAATCACATTAAAGAGTGAGCACCCAACCCAGGGTCTTCATCCTGATCTCGAAACAGTACGATTATATCCATGTGAATATATGTCTTGATGTCGAACATGGTAGAAACCACTTGATTATCGGTCATTGATGTATACCGTTAACAAGGGAAATCACCAATGATTATAATTATTCCCAAGATACCTTAGTACATTCCAACGAATGTGAATAAATGAGTTGAAGTTGGACACTCGTGGAATAATTCGATCAGAGGCCAATGATGTAAACCCATTGTCAAAAGCGAGGAAACCTGTCATTGAGGCATGCAGGTTCTAAGGTACTGATTAGTTTTTGAGTCCAATTCATGGATAATGTGTTGAGGTCAATGGGAATAGACTAGTCAAAGGAGGGCCATGATGTATCCCCCATCATCAACATGAAATGACATAGGAAAGTGATGTAAGATGGTGGATTAAATGAGTATGGAATAACACGAGGATGAAAGATGGTAATACTGTAGAGTGGTTGGTTTGAAATGAAACTTCCCTTGAACATTATGAAGCATGAAAAATTACTTGGTAGCATTGACTCGACTGAGAGATAGACCAAAACATAGTGAAGATCATCGGAGAACTCTTCGAGTGAGTTGAAGGAGTATGAGGATTCATGGGATTGGTATGACTCAGGGACAAGTAGATTACCCAACTGTAAGACAAGATACAAACAAGTGACATGTTCAAGGACGACAATGAAACAACTGCCATTAAGTTCTAAAAAACTTGACCCACTTCCCTCAATTTTTTTCCCCCACCATCATGGGTGAGTACCTCTTTATTTTTTAATGAGCTTGAGGAGGATAAAAAATGCTTAATATAACTCATCCTCAATGATTCCATCTTCAAATATTTAACGACCCTGCAGAAGGAAGCGTTCGGTCCCATATGGGTCCTTCAATGCATAGTTTTACGAGTCCAAAGAAGGAAGACTCGATGGTCTTTTCACGTTTTAAAGAGTCCAAAAGAACATAAAAAGAATACTCCAAGAATGACTTTTTTGTAAGTTTAGTCTCCCAAGATCGAAAAAGTGTAAAATAATACCTAGGAGAACTCTTCTAAATTCATGATTGATTAGAGTATACATTTTTTGTAGTTATTCTATCTAGTCCAAAAAATGGTTAAACTTACACTGAATAGACACCCTTTCAAACCTTTTAACGAGTGTGAAAGGAAAAAATCTCACTCGACAATCTTTTCATGTTTAGAGAGTCTGAAAAGGGTTTAAAGGAGACTCCAAAGAGTTCATTTTTCATATGGATTTTACAAGTATGAAAAAGAGATAAAAGTATACTTGGTAACCTATTCTCATGTATTTATGAGCATGAGAAAGAACAAAGACTGAGATCAGTAACCTATTCTCATTTATTTAGGCACACGAGAAAGAACAAAGACTAAGCTCATCAAGAGAAGAAAAATAAGTCCCTATTGAGACCCGAAATTGACATTCCCATTACCCTATTTTACTCTTCACCTATACCTTTTTGGCCTACCTAAAGCTTGAGTGAATGACAAGAACTCTACCAATTGCCAGTAATAAGGTCATAAGGTAAAGTATGGTTAATTCATGCAATTTGTGGTTTATTGAGTTAAGGAATTAAATATTTCATGTACTAATGCTCGATTTGTCATATGTGAATCCTTGACCTTTAGATGTCTAGCGTTCCTGTACCAGCTCAGCTATTTGGTACCTATGCACCAAGACTGTTGCTATCCGAATTCGGTACCAAACGCATCTGGTACTAAATCTTACCTGTTGCGATCCGGTACCAACAACACACACTGTTATGATCCAATACCACCTTTTACACTCTGTCATGATTTGGTACCATCTACTTGTTACGATATGGTACTAATATGGAAGAGCCTAATGCACTAAGTTAAGTGCCAAATCTCAACCAAGTCAATTGGTGGACGTCTATTTGCTATGATAAGAGTAGTTTGTTGATTGCCTCATCCTCATGCACTTCGTGTCATGAGGATGAAGCTAAAGATGTAACCGAATGATTAAACTTAACAATTGATTGATTTGCAAATCACTTTGCCTCCTTGTGTTTCACGATTCAGACTATTAAATAGTCATGGGAAGGATGGTAGAAAAGAAGGAGAGTTATCATATCACCAATATGTAAAGCAACGTATGATAGTACAGAACATATACTGAGTGAAGATTAATGGAATGCCATTTTATCTCCATATTCTGATTATCTATGATTAAGAATGAGTTGAGTTGTTAAAGAGAGTTTTGATTTTACGTTTTGAAGTGTGAGTGAGAGTAATGTGTGTGTTAAAAGCAAGCTTCCTGTAGACTTCAGTAGCTGACTTGTTGAAGCGGCAAGGTCCCACCGCCCAACAAAGGTCAACCTCTTTGTAGATTAACATTAGTATTTGTTTTCAGTAGTATAAACATTGAATTAGCTAAAGCTTTAACTTTGTTAGATGATAGAAGTACATATTAGATTAATATTTCCATTCTATAATTGCTTAAAGATCTTTAATTGCTTTGTTTTTTCATATGCCCTGTTTCTATTCTCATGAATTTGATTTCCTTGAGTGATCATAGATGTTGGCAGCAATAGTCAAAACTACTTGGATAAGAACTAGTGAAGTTCATTGTGAACCACAGCAGAACCAACATATTGACTATTGAACTACCCATGCTATGCTGATTGATGTGTGATTTCCTTTCAGAAAGTGTGGATTGCATAGTTAGTTTTCTAGGTCAGACATCGGAGTTGATCTATAAAACCAATTCCATCTCATACTTGCATGTGCCATAATGGAATAGATAGCCTCTCTGTGAAAGACAACCAAAGTGCATTGTAGTTTTCTATTTTGATTTGTTTCCAGCATACATAATCTAGTTTGATTCTATACTCGTGACATTAGAAATTACCTTTCTTACTGGTGTCTTGTAACTCTATTGATTACGAATCCCGGATTGATAATTAATGAGTGCATTATATTAGACATATAAGTAGCACAACAGTCTTGATGGGAACGATCCCCAAGTGAGGATCACTCATAGCAGTGTGTCTCTCTAGAGGTATGTTTCCCCAAACCTTATTAGCAAAGGCTAGCGACTTAACTCTAATATGATTCCTAGCGGCTGGATACATGCCCCCCAATCATCATTTCCGCCATCGACTCTTCTCCCCGACTCATTTAGATTTCTGGATACTAATAGGAATATCTTCACCAGAATGGGAGGAAGAAAGATTAATGGACATAGGCAGAGGAAAATAAGCTTCAATTATTTGATCCATGAGAAGACTCGACTCAAATGGAGAAGGGTCTAGTTCATTTTTTAATGAGCTTGACACAGATAGTGAACTACGCTTAGTAAGACTAGGTACTACCGAAGGATCAAGTGATTCAAGGGATTGTTGTACCTTAGTTGAAATCATGTTTAACGTGGCAACTGTTGAGGCCTCAGGAGGAGGCAAAGGGAAATTTCCCATTAGCAAGGAACCCTTTAAGAGACCTACCCCTACACTCTCATATGGAAAACTAGAATGTCCCATGAAAGGAACATTATTAGTTGAGTTATTAGTAATATATGGTGTGAAATAGTTAAGTTGGTCAATGGTCACAATTTTCCCTTGATGGGGAAATTGAAAAAGATGAAAAACCAATTATGACTTAAGATTATGACTTACGTGAGGAAGGAAGAAACCTACGTAAACCTGCGTATTGAAAGGGAAGATCTTTGATCAGCTATAATTTGATGTGAAGCGTGGATTAGTGAGTGACTTGGTTAAGACTACTAACTTACTGGTCTTGGTTAGTGAACAACTTGGTTGGGACACTCTTGTGGGCCATCCCAGTAAGGTGGGTGGTGGGAAGTTGCTAAAGAAGTGGCCTGCCTTCCTAGTTATAACGTTACCTGACCTGTCTTTCTTCTTTGGCCTGCCCAACAATACCAAGAGAAGGATATTTTGTAACCAACAAAGAGAGGGATATTCTGTCCTACCTATGCCTGAATTAGTAAGTGAACCGGAAGATATTGTGATAGTAGTCATGGCATAAAACCATCTACGACCGAGAAATAAATTATAATTGAGGGGTGCATCAACCACTTCAATGTCGATAGAAATAGTTTTTACCTTCAATTCCACAATGAAAGACTACAAGAGTACGTAAGGTGTAAAGCCACATCCATCAAATGCTTTGAGGGTGGTAGGAGACTAGTTAATTTGAGGAGAACTAATGGCTCTCCAGCAGGACAACGACATGACACAGGTGCAGGCTCCTTCATCCAAAACAATGCAATGGATGTTTTTCCCACGAACCATAACTTGAATTTGGAATGTCAATTGGTGGGAGAGCCTCAGTTTAAAATAGTCCAGATTGAACATAATCATATTTGATACCTCTAGATCCACAACTCTAATGGTTGACAACATGGTTCTACATTGACTTGGATAGTTTTGTAGAACTTCGAGTGTCAACATAGCACAAGGTTCTTGCACCAAATCTTCAACAATGTTGTAGTTTTGAGCAGCATAGACACTTGGATTAAATATCAATTTTCAAATTGTGCCCTTGGGTGGGTGCAATACTAAGTCACCAACTGTCCTCTCAATCTAAAGAGGGGTGAAATATGGAAGGGGAGTGGATGTGGAGGGTCTATCAATAGCACCTCCATTGGCATGATTATCTAGAGTAGTATCATAAGTCTTAGCCCTAATCGTTAGACTAACTGTCTCCTTACACATAAAGACCCGAGTGATGCTTTAGGAAGCATCCCCATGGTGGGAATGACCTGCATTTCCCCCTTGCAGAGGGGCAAGATTTTGTGCAACCATTTGTTGTTGCTAAACCAGGAAAGGGTCAATTAACACTATGGGTAAGGAGGTACCTTTCATAAATTTAGTGACTTCCTCATGATGAGGGTAGTATTTCGTATAATATTCCTCTTCACAAATCAAGCATGGAAACTTGGCCTTTTTCTGTGTTTGGTTATCAACAATATTTTCATTATCGTGTTGGTTATAATATTTCTTGGATTTATCCTTGTTTTTTTTCTTTCCTCCGGTTGCTAAGATGAAGTGGATTGGATCTCATTCATGTCAGAATATTGGGTAGGAGAGGAACCAAAGGTGGCAGGATTAATATAACCTATTACACCATCGAAATGAGCATATAAAGGTGGTTTTGATGGATGAGGAGCATGAGGGATTGGATCGTAAAGGGTGTCATGTTGGGAATAAACCAAATCCAAATATTGAGCATGAATAATCGCCCACTCCTCGGTAACAATGCCTCCCATGGAAACATCTCTGGCAATAGGTAGAAAAAGTGACATTGTAAATCAATTCGCTAGGAGTTGGTCTAGAATGGTAGCTTTGATTAACCTTCGTCACCGCCTCCACTCATGAATATGGTCTAAAATGTGAGTGGAAGTGGATTTCCTAAGCAAATTCAAAAGCTCTATTCTGGTTTCATATCAAATAGGAAGTTGAAAATGGATCAAAAATGTTGTTTCCAGTGAATTAAAATCGTTAAAGAAAGATTGTGGAAACTCAATATACCATTTTGTTTCCGAACCTGTAAGGGTTCTCTAGAAAATACGTAGCTGAATAGAATCATTCATCAATGAGTTTGATGAACACCAAAGATGAAATTCATCACATGGTTATTTGGGTCTTCTCCTGTTTTACCATCAAACTTAGGGATATCAGATCGTAACTTAGCAGGAATCAGTGGCTAGAACGAAGCATCTTGAATAGGGTCATTTGTCAAATGTGATAGGTTAGGAAGGTGCATGGTGGCCAAAAAAGGTAATTGTTGGTTGAGTTGTGGGTATTGGTAAAATTGATGTGGCATGGGGACACTAGTGGGACCATAAACAGATTGTGACTATACATTATAACCTGATGGTCCTCCGATATTTTGTTATTGAGGAACCTAAGGAGTAAACGACATGGGGTTTGTTGGCTGATTGGGCACACCTCCTTGCAGAGGGATACCTGTTCGAGTAGGTTTACCCCATGTAGGGTTCACAACTCATAGATATGGATGTCCAGGATAGAGACCTGAGCGAATAATGGTAGAGGATCTTGCCTGAGTGGTTTTCCCCCAAGGTTGTTGTTGACTTCCAATAAAAGGTTGGTTAAAAATTGGTTGTTGTGTCCCTATAAAAGGTTGCCCCATGGCTAAGGATTGGTCGTCAACCATAACTTGCCCTCCAAACATAGTTACCAACTTAACGATAGCTCTACAGAGTTCTTATTCTTGGGGAGGTCAAGTTTTTTACCCCGTTTTTAAAAATGGTGCTACCGGTAGCACCCTCCCCCTTGCCCCGCCCCCCTCCATTTTTAGGTGGTTTTTTGATATTTTAAATTTTCTGATACATAATGTTTCCACTTTTTTTTTTAATACTTGTTTTTTCATCTATTTTCAAATTATTTTTTTTCAACAGTGGTTTTCATCATTTTTTCATGTTTCTTTCAATCTTAAAAATATGTTTTACCATTTACATTTTTGAAAATACGATTTTTCGTCTCCTTAATTAATTTATGGTTCCATACATTTTTTAAATATAGTGGAAAAATATCTTTTTTAACACATTTTTACCTTTACTTTAATACATAGAAAATCATTGTAGTTAAATAACAATATTTTTAAATTTTTAGCAAAAAAATATAATTGAATTTTTTTTATATAAATAAAAAACTAAAAAAATCTAAGAAAAATAAAAGAATTGAAATTAAAAAAGAAAGAAAAATAAATTAAAAAGAAAATTTATATAATTACAAAATAAAAGAAAAATTAAAAAAACTAAAGCGGAAAAAAAACACCAAAAAATTAAAAATATATATAACCTAA
>JASDQU010735309.1:156313-191079 GCA_032191745.1 Picea mariana
AAAACAAAAAAAAAAAACTTAAAAAACCTAAAATTCTAAAAAAAAATAAAATAGTTATATTATATATAACTATATAATAATAATAATAATAATCTAACTTTAAGGTCACGACGAAGCCATCACACCAAATTGGTGTATGAGACCCCCTTGTTTGTGGGACAAGGGACCCCCCTCCACCCAGCGATTTGACTGGTAAAGTCTACGAAGGTATATATACCCTACCCCCCTCAGGATTTGAACCTGTGACCTATTAAGAGGAAACACATGTTCTTAACCATTAGGCCCACTCAGGCCTATCTCTCTCTATATATCTTATGTAATTTTAATGTTTTGTTAATTTTTTTTATTTTAGATTTCTTTTAAATATTTTTTTGAATTTTGACATGTTTTTAGTATTTTTTTGGTTTTTTTGTCATTTTTTTTTTTAAAGGTTTTAATGGATTTTTTACTATTTTTTTTTATAAAAACAAATATATTTATTTTTTTAATTATTGTTTTCCGAGGAAAAAATTAATTTTTTTTTATTCTTTTTTATTTTTTTTTTCCACTTTTTTCAATGTTTTTTTTTCAAATTTGGGTTTTGAATATATATTTTTAAATGTATTGATTTCATGGCATTATGTATTATGTTGTGTTTGGAGTGATAAACTAAGATTTAAAAAGTAAGCATTTAAGGGTTGTTTTGATGATTTTGTTTGCAATAACGATAATTTCGATTACCACTTTAAAAAAATGTGTCATTTTAATACCCCAAATTTAAAATGGGTGCTACTGGTAGAAATTCTTTTCAATTTGATGGTTGATTTTGAGGTTTTGGTTTTAATGGTACCAACTGCTAAATATACGATTTTAAAATATCTATAAATTTAACGTTTTGAAAAAAAAAATATGTAACATCATTTTTTATTTAGATGTCGATTTGAAGGTTTTTCTTAGCTATTGTTTGAGTTTTGATGGCCATGTTTGAAAAATGTTTTAATTTTGACCCCGTTTGAAAAAATGGTGCTACCAAAAGCACCACTTTTTGATTTGGGGGTTGATTTTCATGTCTTTTTTGCAAAAATATGGGGTTTTTGGGCCAGATTTCTTGTTTTGAGGTCACAACTCTCATTAAGTTGGTAACTTTGTCTCCAACTAGGGGTTTCCCCCCAATTGGGATTTTTCCCCCAAGAAAAGATGAGAATGAGTTGCTTATAGCCATAAGTATAGTTTGAATAGATTGAGCAACTATAGTTTTAGTACCAACTTGACTAGAGGGGAAAAAATTGAAGCCACTAGTAGAATAACCACCCGGAGTAGCAACACTACCAAGTACTTAGCTAGATGAAGGCGTTATATTATGAGAAAATACTGCACTTGGCATGAGCAAAGATCCAATAGAACTTTCATTTATTGGTTGTTGCTACAAGATTATAGGTTGAGAAATATTCAATTGACTAATCTAAGGGATGATCTAGCCAAATGATGTTTCAAATAGAGGAGAAGCAGAAGTAGAGGGTGCTTGTGTAGGATTATCTACAACATATGTGGACAAAGGAGGTGGTAACTGTTCTGATGCCATATCTAAATATTCACTGAGACCTCTAAGTGGTGTACGCAAAGAAGAAAAATCTATCACAAATTCAAACTTTCTTGAAGAGGGTTACTGTACAACAATTAGGCCAAGAGGATCAATCAAAGGTGGATTTACAAGAGGGACAAAGCCTTCCTGGAAACTTGTGGTCACCCCTTCAAAATGATCAACCAGAGGAGTATGTATACTCCCAATCTCAGAAACAATCTCTTTGTCTATAGTTCCTTTGTTAGAAGGGTGCAATGAGTGAGGAGGTATAGGTTTGTACCCTTCTGGTGGAAACCCTTGCATTGTATGTGATCTACGCAGATCGTGGTTGGCCATGGAGAGTGTAAAAGAACGATAACAATCGCTAAGGCCAATTACAAATAACAAAAAAACACACACTTAAGAAAGCTAAAGATAACCAATCAAGCAAACAATAGGCAAAAGGGTCTTCCGAAGATGGGATATCAAGTCATCAACGAAGATATGAGAAGCAGTTACCTCAACCTCCACATAATAACCCTTCTCGGTGCAAGTAACCCTTGCTTCACAGGGCCACCCTCAAAGGGTACTGAAAGTGTGATACAAAGTCTTCCCGAGGTACTGTGGAAATCCCCCCACAGTCACCTCTGTAGATACCTAGGAAAGGCCACTAGGACTACCAACTTGTAGTCGGCCTCCAGGGAGTACAATCGACATCCGGGATTGAAAATATGGGAAAGATATCAAAGTACAAAGTTCTTCAAGAGAACTGAAGACAAGTGGAACAGTAAGACTCCTGAGGTACCCAAACAGATTTGGGATTCACGAAGCACCGAGACCAAATGCAACCAATAGTTTCTCAATAAAAACCCCCAATATATGCTCGTTCCACTACAATTGGTCAAGATTTGGAGGGGTAATCTTCACTGCTCTTCCGCACATGACCTCATGTATAGCCCCTGTGTTAGAAGGGGTTCCTAACTATGCCTATACGACAACTGGATTTTTGTCTCTCTTTGGTAGTCTATAGTTGTATTTTAGTAGTCTTGGATGATTTACTCACTTTCCTAGTCCAAAGATCCAAACCTTAAGCTATTGTTGGTTTTCTATAAATAAAAAGTCTAATTAGTTTTATTAATGTGTTGGTTGATTTTTTATGGTTGTTTTTACTCAAGGGTAAACGGAGGTGAAACTTGCGATGTGATGACCTGACTCCAAAATCATGCAGAAAGGAATGAAATGAAAAAATTGTTTTTCAATGAATCCTATTTATAGGATGGAGAAGATGTTTATTTTCTTCCTAGTACAATAAAACACTCAATGCAACACTTAGTGTAACTTTGCTTCTCTTTAAATGAATAATATGAACATTTGCTAAATTATCTGATTGATATCCTTAAAATTTCAAAACTAATAAATAACAAGTTCCTTTAAGAGACATACCAAAGCTCTATGTAATGAAGATTTGAATTAAAAAAAAATCTTTTTTTGGTTCTATATGCAATGAAATCACTTCAAATGCAATTTTTTTCTACTCCTTTTGTTCCAATTAGAATGAAATAGACTAATGCTAACATAAAAGAACACAAAGAAAAAGAGATCCAAACAAGATGTACTCAAAGGTTTAATGAAAACTGAAAGCATTCAAGTGTAAGAATACACTTAACACTTTCTCAATCAAGTACTCATTATTGGATAGAAAGAGAAGGAAATCACTCTTTGAAAACCTCCAAAAACAAAGATCAAATATCACTTAAAACTTGCAAGAAACCCCCAAAAATGAGAATTCACTCAATGGATTAGGAATTTTATAAAAAGAAGAATTCAAGTAGAGGGTTTGGGGCCACTTTGTATTATCCTTAAGTTAATGAAAGAGACTTTCAAAACAAACAAGTAAAGGGATTGAAGGCTTTTGGAAAGTAAATGACAACAGTATGATGATGTACATGTTAGCACTTTGTAAATTTGTTCGGCTGATAAAAACAAATGACAGAGGTAACCTACAAACCACTTTAGAGTTGGGTACTAGCCTGCTCAGCTCAGAGAGGGCTCTCTCCTATCACTTGGTCTTCAATAGATGAGCTTTCTTTAACACTTCACTAGCTAGGTTTAGTTTCTTTGAAGGGTTTTTTATAATTTTGTTGGMAAGGAAGGGGAGGGACACTTAGGGCTATGGAGTCAAGCTTCTGAAAATGAATGGAAGCATTGACTGGTCGTTTGAACTCTCCAGAGGATAAAAGCTAAATGAGGTGATAAATATGAGTTAGAAATTGTAATTTGCAGAGTGTAAGAAGAAAGGAAAAAAATGTAACTACATCAGAGCATTAAATAAAATGAATTCTGACTTAGTTAGGAAGAACTTAACACAGTTTAAATTTCTTAAGTCAAGAGCATCACAAGATGAATTATGATCCTTTAACTATCCAATTTAAACATAAGACAGTGAAAATGGAATTTAAACACACAAGAAATACATACGAAGAAAGAAGACGAAAATCAGACCACCACCATTAGAATCTTTTCATGGAAAATTCATGACATGTGCATCTGTATTCTATTCAGCTTCAGAAAATTACATTCAAGTTCCAAATAACTAAAATCATGGCCTTTCACTTCTGCCAATCTATAATACATTTGAAACTCCTAATATTTAAACAATCCGAGTTTCTTCGTTTTGAAACCGGTTATAATGATAAGAAAGAAACATTTCGATTCTAAAACCGATTACAATGATAAGCAAGAAAACGTTTCAAGACCCGGATTTTTGCTTCTCTGGCATTTCGGTCCCTTTCTTTGCCACTTGTTTTTCTTCTGAGGTTATGATGGGATCCATGGTTGTGGTGAAAAATACCTAGAAATGAGCGTAAATAACGTGCAGTTGGTGTATTGTTGAGATGCAGGTGGAAGACAGTGGTTGCGCCAAGGTTTTAATGGTCCAACATTCAAATAATAATCAAATAAAATAAATGACTAAAAGTCCCTTTTTACTTTTCTATTTTGTGGGGGTGCAAGGAAGTGATTTTGAGGTAACCTGCCTTTTTTCCCACAATTCACCTGGTGATGCCACATACCCCTGAGAGAAAACCATGGTTTAAATTGTGGGACCTCTCTTCAAAATTAAACCCCGCGTAGCTTCACCCCCCAAAATCGTTCTCGATCGTTGATCTTGTTGCAATCTGCGATCTGGGTAACCCTGTTATTTTAGCGCCATGCTAAAGTTTATCTGTCTGCCAAATCGAGAATCCTTTTAACCATGTTTACAAATGGCACCAATTTGGTGTTCAAGAGATTTGAATGCTAAGAAAGAATACCTCCCAGAGGAATATCTCTCAAATCTGGTGTGGTGACCTGACGTCATTGTGTTGATGTGTCATGGAAAGAAGGGTGATACGTGTCACGTGGAAATGGGCAAATGATGCAACCAAATGACCATAAATGAGTGCCATGGTCATGACTGATGAGTGTGATCCGTGTCTCAACTAATGGTTTCCACATGCTTTGACACTTTAGACTTCGAGAGTTTTGGATTTTGAAGCATGAAGTTCTCCCGGAGTAGTATGGGCCCAGAGTGATGTGGCGGCCTAACATCATATGATGTCACAGCTGTTGATGTGTCACAAAAGGGGAGTGATATGTGTCACTCGAAAATGAGTGGATGAAATTCCCAAAGGTGCCTGATATGAGTGCCAGGTATCAGTGCTCGATGGATGCCACACGTCTCTGACGGATGAGCGCCATGCGTCTGAACTGAGGAGTGTCAAGTGGCTTCAAAATTTTGGCACTTCGATGCTTCGACGTTTGAGAGTTTATGTTTGCTTTGAATTGAAAAATCCCGAAGTGGTATGGTCCCGGAGTGACATGGCGGCCTGATGTCATTTTGGCATTTCGATGCTATGACATTTCGACACTTTGGCACTTCTGTCTGGTCATTAAGCCTTGCGCGAATTTGAAACTATGAATGCACGAGAGTCGTTAATCTAAATTGTACATGGGATCTCCACCGTTGAAAATTGAACCTGTTTGTTTGCTTGTATTTCAAGCCCAAAATGGACTGCTCTGAATGTTGCGTTTTTTCTCATGGTTGTTCCTTGTTCATACAACATACTTGATAGACCCGTCGCAAGCTCAATTAATGGAAAACAAGATGACAAGTAATTCAAACCAAATCATGATATATGTTTACCCTTCAAGAAAAACATAAAAACTATGTGCCAAGAATCAATCGAGCATGACAATAAGGAAAACCAAGTCATTGAACAAATGGGACAGTGACTTGACGAAATTTAAGAGGAAATATTTCTAGGAAGGTATGCGGAAAAGAGAGAGAAGGGGTAGGCATGCAGACTTAGGTCTTAACATGGGGGACATGATTATTTGGATGATTAGTTGAGTGAAGGATTTAGGTGATGGGAACTTGACGGAGCTAGTGAAAACATTTTAAAATTTGAGTGGAAAGAAATCACAAGAACAAGATGTTTTGGAAAAATTAATACAAATTAGCATGTGCTAACAGTACAAACAACAAAAATTGAGACTACCGACAATCAAAACTATATTCAAGGACCATATCAACTTTGAACATTTTATGACATTTTCATAACTTAATCCGAGAGAACACTTTAAAAGAGGGAAAAGGAGTGATAAATACAATATTTATAATCAAACAAGGTCCTAACTAATCATACAAGACCTTGAGACAAAATTCCAAGTCAAAAAACCCTAGAAACATAGTAAAAAAAGGCCTAAAATTGACCTTGGAAGGAGACTAATGCTCCCATAAGACCAACAAGGAGTGTTACTATAGGGGGTAACCCTCCGCAAAATATTGTCAGGGAGAATTACTAATGCTCTGTAGACCACTAGGGGGTAGCATTACTAATGCTCTATAGACCACTAGGGGGGAGAGTTAGTGTCTAAAAATGCTTCAAACAACCTGAGCCTCAACCCAGATTCAACAGGGAACAAGCTAAAAATTCTGTAAGATTCTTAATGAAGACCAAAAACAAATAAAATTTCAAAAATCAAGCATTCATCAAGAATACACAAAAAAAAGGGTTAAAAACCTAAGAAATAATCGTTCCCTAGTGGAGTCGCCATTTTTCTATTGTGATAAATTTCACCCTATGAACAGGTTGAACTCCCTTGGATTGGGTTCTCTTCGGTCCAGGATTGAAGAGAACAATTGGACACTAGCGTCACTCTTCCCTATATATTCTATATTTTTATGCATGGATTTTGAGGAGAAAGAGAAAGAGAGAGATAGATCTAACCTTCGTGTCGTAGGTTGTCCTCGCTTCTCTGGTGTCAAACCTGATCCAAAATCTGAGCATAGAAGCAAACTCTTGCAATCTCTTTGCAAAAAGTAAGACAACCCCTCACTTTAAAAACTGAACCATCTAATTTAAACTAGAACAAACATTCATGCATTAAATTGAATAAAACAGGAATGATGAAATAGGCCAAGTTATATTAATCATGAGAAACAATGGAAACACTTACAACTGTATTATCGTTGTGTTAGCGTTCCTCCAAGCTTCTCCTTTCCAACCCCTTTGTGCATAACCAAAAAATAATTATGATGCTTCTGAACTATTTATAAACTCCCTTTCACCCTTGAGTGTCCTCATTATATAGTATTTGGAGGCTTAACGACCATGGAGAAGATCACTCATTAGATAGACTGAAATGGGATCTCGAAGAGTTTTAGGGAGAAAATATCTCTCAAGGATTTTAGGGAAAAATATCTCTCAAGGATTTTAAGGAGGAAATATCTCTCAAGATCCATAAAATTAGGATATTGGTTTGAGAAAATCTCTCAACCATCCACAAGACTCTCAACTTATCCTTTAGATTAGGAAACTAGATGTGAAGTGGATTCTCGCACTAAATTAATTTCCTTTTTTCAATAAAAATGAATAATACATGTGCACATAGTATTTTGACCTTCATATGATAAATTTGTCCCTCAACATGTCTAGGGATTATGACAAACACTCCCTCACTTAAGTGTGAAAAATAGATGTGTAACACCAACCATGTACTTCAATCACATACCAAAATCATGTGCCATGTATCAAAGCATCAACCGTGTACTAAACCATGTACCATAGCAACCTTGCATTGAGAAATTGAGATGTGCCTCAACCATGTACCATATCACTCATGATATGTCTCAATAATGAAATACACCATATATCATAATATATCATCAATGAAGTGTCTCAACAAAGTACCAAAAGATGTGACTCATACATATGTTATAACAACCAATATCATATACCAAATACATGCCTCACACATATGCCAACATCACTAATGTGTGCCTCAAGCATGTTATGACATCACCATGCATGATGATATATACCAAACCAGATATCAAAATATCCAAAATGTACTTCTAACAATGTATCATATCATCACCAAGGTGTACCATATCATGTACCATCATAACCAATACATTCCTCAAGCATGTACCATAACATAAAATGCATGTACCTCAAACATGTGTCATAACATCATCAAGAAGTGCCTCAGACATGCATCAATATCCCCAAGAAATGTACCTTATACATGTGCCAATGTCTCCTTAATATACCAAATACATGCCTCAAGTGTGTGCCATAATATCACCAAGGTATAATCTCATAACAAGCATATAAACATACCTCTGATTCTATAGCTAACCTGGTGCTTCAAATCACAAACAAACAGACCAACCTGGGCATCAACAACCTGACACAAACATCTCTCACCAAAATTGTCCTAGCCTCGTGGGACCAAGACTAGTGTCATGCAGAGCCTCTTGTTACAAGCCCTAAGAAACCCGTGGTGGTACCTCATGGGATGCTAGTAGTATGACCTGTGGGGCTCAACCAAATTAGGTTTTGTTCAGAGAAACCCTTGCACACCTGCAATCCTGAAACTTTCACACTCTTAACTCTTTCATTGCCTCAGATTCGTCGTCTCAGATGCTCCTAATAGATCAAGTGTTCTCACATAGAATATATTCAATAACTTGTGTGTGTATTATACTTAAGAGAGACTCCTTTACGTGTATTTATACTTTTTCTAAGTAACTTCTCTCCTTAACTTTAGGGCTTCCTGTTACAACCACTTTACCCTTTAATTAATGACTTGTAAATGTTTAGGGGCTTCTTAACCATTCTTCGAGGATTCCAACTTAATGAGGGAATATATTTTCAAATTTGAGGAACCAATTTACGTACCACCTATGGTTAGAAATGACATGACAAGGACTATCCATCTATGAGTGTGTTACCTTCATTTACACTGTCCTTCATGTTGTTATTCCTCAAACAAATTCAGGCTTCATGACCACACCTATGGGGCTTATCGTAGACTTATTCAAGTGAAGCCATCACATATGTTGACATGAATGACAACCACTCATGTTTACATCAATGACAACCAACTTTCCAACATAGTTAAGTACTATCCCATCGAGCAAAAAACTCTTTGCTCAAGGCTAGTGCTTTGTGGTTGGTTGAAGACCTATACATATAGAATTAACAAGTAGTTTGAGGCATTGCACAATGAGCACATGTGAATGATGGTATCTCAAATAAATAATGCATACATGTTCCATGCTAACAATGGGGATCACTTTTCAACAACATAACAAAATGAAGTTAGGTGCATAGGCCTACCATAAAGGATCAATTTGAAACCCTTCATTCCCTTAATCCTTGAACTTTCCCCTAAGAAAGAGAGTATAAAGGAAGTCCTTTGAATGTTAAAAATTTGAAATACATGGGACTTACTTTGTTGTGCTACCAAAAATGTGGGATAAGGGGCACTCATATCGCCCTCCGTGTTCGGGGAAAAAGGGCTCCAAATCTAGTAGGAACTATGCTAGAATTCAAATGTCCACCTCTATGATGGGAAATTTTCCTGTGGGGGTTTTGGCCAATTTGAATATGACTTGGATCATTGGTTTTTAAAAAATGATAAGTAAATGTAGAACTTTGACTAGTTGAACAAAAAGAGGCTTGCTGAAAATGGGATGATTACAATGCCCCGTAGTCGACACCACTATCAAGTTGATGTTGGGACCCTCCATGCATTATTTTGAAGTATCTTACTTTTCAAAACTTTGAGTATTCTTAAGAGTATATTACTCTTTGAAACTTTGAGTATGCTCAATACTATATTACTCTTCAAAACTTAATGTACATAATAAGAAATCCTTTAACCATTGGTACTACAAAATAAAAAAAGGGCATTCAATTATTCTAGGAAGTTTATCTTCCAAAGCCCCAAATACAACCTGTGCTCATTGGAGTTACAAATATGAAAGAATTTAGAGTGTTTCACTTCCAAAGCCCCAATACAAAGGTAAAGGATCCTTTCACTCATTGGAAATATAAAATATGGAGGACCTTGACTACAAAGCATTTGGCTCACCACTCGCACCCCCAATTCCCATTATAAAATGAATTAAATTAATTTGTTCAATGAAGCTATTAGCTATTTTGTTTTATTAGTTTGGATTGGTCATTGATTGTTGGTGCAGGACATTCCTAAATGTGTAAATCATTAACTAAAAGTAACACTTTTTTTAAACATGGGAGTCTTTGGTTTGTTAGAATGATTTGGGCTAGGCCTGCGATCAAATCAATTGGTTGCCACTATAACATAAGTGTATATACAATAGTTCACAAGACATATATATCAATAACTTGTGACTTAGCAAAGGTCGATGCATCTCGAGGTGCATTGGAGTGAAACTCTATCCCAGGGGGAATCTACCCTTATAGCCTTATCACAATGGCCCAACATGTCACATACCGAGAATTGAACTTGGGTGGGGAGGAGAACAATTAGTTCTCCCAACCACCCGAGCTAAACCCTTAAGTAACAATTATACAAAATATCTTAAATATATGTAGTTCATTTCCAAATATGTGTGTAGGTCATTAACTACAATTAAACACATATTAAATATGCATATAGGTCATTGCTAATTAAATATAACAAATAAAATACAATGGTATTCTATATTTTAAATATAGTCGTCATGGAGGAATCTTTGGAAGCTCTCTTGATGGATTATTAATTGAAGTTTAATTGTTTTCTATTTGCATTCTAGATTAAAGTTGATCACACATACTCAATTAAATGGACATAAACTCAAGTATCACTTAAATGATGTATAGAGAGACATATAGAAGACTTATCATCTCCTTAAATATTGGGGTGATAATTCTTCCTCATATCAAGGGTCATGCTATAATCCTTTTGTGTATTTAAGTGATAACTTAATTAAATATAGGAATGGAAAGTTTTTGGCCCCTTGATACACCTCAAAACATCCACTTCATTAACTTTGTTATCTTTATTCTTGTGGCAATGTTCATTACCATTTCATTGATTTGGTTCTATCTAGAAGTGGAGGAACATGAAAAATGGTGGAGGCACTGACTCTAGGATCCCAAACTAATGATAAAGGAGAGAATGACTCCCTATTTTACATCATTACCATACACAACAAACTGACATGATAGAGTAAAGAGAAGCTAGGTAAATCTATGCTATCAATTCCTTCAATGATTACAAAGACTATTGATTAAGCACATTACAATATTTTTCTTCAATTTCACGGGTCTCAAAAACCTTTCCTTTACCATTCTGTTCCATCCTAGTGATATTTTTTGTGTCCTACATGAAAATGAGATGGTCAATGTCTTGAGAGTGCTCTAAGAAGCTTGATATTTTAAAACGGTTATATTTAATATCAACACAACACTCTATAAGTCTAACTTGCAGAGATCTCCCTATCTCATCAATATAATGGTTTCCACATAAGTAGGGAATGGTATAAACACCCTTTTGATGTTTTAGATCAATGGTATCTTTAGCATAATCCAACATGTTCTTTAGAATGTTAGGGGGGGTGAAGGTCACTTTGATGTTAATTTTCTTAATAAGTTTTGTAATTTTGTTTGTGGTTCCTTTGATATAAGGAAATGTGATCATATTTCCTTCTTCAAGTTCACAAATATTGTGGTGTCCCCTCCTACATTTTAAGACAAAGTTTTTGAATTGGTATTCCTTATAGCCATTTTTTTTGGGAAACTTTGGCCAAGTGTCTCAATTCTTTCTCTATGTGATCATTATCTAAAAGTATGATAGCTTGAGCCACCAATGTGTTTATGACACCAAGATTTTGAATGGGGTGGTAATGAGAATTAGCATGAAGATACATGTTTATATGAGTTTGTTTTGGTATAATTGATGGGAGAGAAGACCACCATTTCTCTTATTGATTATAAGGATATCAACAAATGGGATGCTATTGTTTTCTTCTATTTCCATTATGACTCTTATGCTCTTAGATTGATTGTTCAAATGTCAGATATTTAAACTTGTCTATGCTTTCTTTTCCATGTGGCCAAATTATGTACGTGTTAGATACAAATATTTTCCTTAGTTGAGGATTGAGAGGAAACAAATCAATAGATTCCTTTTTAAGCTATTTCATGTACAAATCAACGACTGTCGACAACAATTTGGATCTTGTTGTGATGCCTTCAATTTGTTCATAAATATTGCCATGAAACCTAAAATGCATTGATTTCAGGAAAACTTTAATAATATTTTCAAATTCCTCATCTATGATATCCTTGATTACCGTGATAACATCATCTAGTACGCGAGTTTAGGTAGATAGTGAGACTACATTGAAGTTGACCAGAATATTTTGTTCTTCAACCTTTGTATTTATTATTTCTTTGATCACATGAGTAGAGTCTTTGATAAAGGAGTGTGTTTTCCCAACCATAATCATGAGTTTCTTTGCAAGGTATTTCACTAATTTGTTTGTGGGGGATCCATATTATTTACTATGGGTATGAGTGGATAATTTTCTTTGTGAATTTTAGATATCCAATAGCTTGGTGAAACCACATAGTATTTTGGAGTTATCTTATCCTTAACTTCCTCATGGAGAGAATTATTTATGGGCATTGTCACCTCTTTCATGATTTTATTGTAGAGTCTATATTGAGTTTTCTATAGCTTTTGTTGATGGCTTAGGTATTGAAGCTAAATGACACAAAAATGACTATCCATCTATGAGTGTGTTACCTACATTTACACTGTCCTTCATGTCGTTATTCCTCAAACAACTTATGGATTCATGACCACACCTATGGGGCTTCTTGTAGACTTATTCAATTTCACCCATCACATCTATTGACATCCATGAAAACCACTCATGTTGAAATCAATGAAAACCAACTTTCCAACATGGTTAAGGGGCTTCTTAACCATTCTTTGTGGCTTCCAACTTAATGAGGGCATATCTCTTCAAAATTGAGGAACCACGTTACGTACCATCTATGATTAGAAATAAAATGACAAGGACTATCCATTTATGAGTGTGTTACCTGCATTTAAACTGTCCTTCATGTCATTATTCCTGAAACAACTTTAGGCTTCATGACCACACCTATGGGGCTTCTTGTAAACTTCTTCAAGTGCAACCATCAAATATGTTGACATCAATGAAAACCACTCATGTTGACATGAATGAAAACCACTCATGTTGACATCAATGACAACCAACTTTCCAACATGGTTAAGTACTATCCCATCGAGAAAAAAACTCTTTTCTCAAGGCTAGTGCTTTGTGGTTGGTTGAAGACCTATACATGGAGAATTAACGAGTAGTTTGAGGAATTGCACAATCATAACATGTGAATGAAGGGATCTCCAATCAATAATGCATACATGTTCCATGCTAACAATGGGGCTCAATTTTCAACAACATAACAAAATGAAGTTAGTATCATAGGGCTAGCATAAATGAGCAATTTGAAACCCTTCATTCCCTTAATCCTTGAACTTTCCCCTAAGAAAGAGAGTATAAAGCAAGTCCTTTGAAAGTTAAAAATTTTAAATACATGGGACTTCCTTTGTTGTGCTACCAACAATGTGGGATAAGGGGCACTCATATCGCCACCCTTGTTCGGGAAAAATGGGCTCCAAATCTAGTAGGAACTATGCTATAATTCAAATTTCCACATTTGTGATGGGAAATTTTCCCATGGGAGTTTTGGCCAATTTTAAGATGACTTGGATCGTTGGTTTTTAAAAAATGATAAGAACATATAGAACTTTGACTCGCTGAAAAAAAAGAGGCTTGTTGAAAATGGGATGATTTCAGTGCCCTGTACTCGACACCACTATCAAGTTGATGTTGGGACCCTCCATGCATTATTTTGAAGTATCTTACTTTTCAAAAATTTGAGTATTCTTAGGAGTATATTACTCCTAGAAATTTTGAGTACGCTCAATAGTATATTACTCTTAAAAACTTAATGTACATACTAAGAAAACCTTTAACCATTGGGACTAAAAAATGAAAAAAGGGCATTCATGTATTCTAGGAAGTTCATCTTCCCAAGCCCCAAATACAAACTGTGCTCATTCGAGTTGCAAAATATGAAGGAATTTAGAGTGTTTCACTTCCCAAGCCCCAATACATAGGTAAAGGATCCTTTCACTCATTGGAAATATAAAATATGAAGGACCTTGACTACAAATCATTTGGCTCACCACTCACACCCCCAATGCCCATTATAAAATAAATCAAATTAATTTGTTAAATGAAGCTAGTAGATGTTTTTTTTTCTCAGTTTGGATTGGTCATTTATTGTTGGTGTAGGCCATTCCTACATGTGTAAATCATTAACTAAAAGTAACAATGTTTTTTAAACATGGGAATCATTGGTTTGTTAGAATGATTTAGGCTAGGCCTACGATCAAATCAATTGGATACCACTATAACATAAGAGTATATCTAATAGTCCACAAGCCAAGTATATCAATAAATTGTGACTTAGCAAAGGGTGATGCATATCGAGGTGCATCAGAGTGAAAATCTATCCCATTGGGCATCTACCCTTCTAGCCTTATCAAAACATGCCAACATGTCACTTAGCAAGAATTGAACTTGGGTGGGGAGGAGAACAATTAGTTCTCCCAACCACCCGAGCTAAACCCTTAAGTAAAAATTATACAACATATCTTAAATATGTGTAGGTCATTCCCAAATATGTGTGTATGTCATCAACTACAATTAAACACATCTTAAATATGTGTGTAGGTCATTGCTAATTAAATATAACAAATAAAATACAATGGTATTATATCTTTTAAATATAGTCATCGTGGAGGCATCTTTGGAAGATCTATTGATGGCTTATTAATTGAACTTTAATTGTTTTCTATTTGAATTCTAGAGTAAAGTTGATCACACATACTCAATTAAATGGACGTAAACTCAAGTATCACTTAAATGATGTATAGAGAGACATATAGAAGACTTATCATCTCCTTAAATATTGGTGTGATAATTCTTCCTCATATCAAGGGTCATGATATAATCCTCTTGTGTATTTAAGTGATAACTTAATTAAATATAGGAATGAAAAGTTTTTGGACCCTTGATACAACTCAAAGCATCCAAGTCATTATGTTTTTTATATTTATTCTTGTGGCAATGTTCATTACCATTTCATTGATTTGGTTCTATCTAGAAGAGGAGGAACATGAACAAATGGTGGATGCAATGACTCTAGGATCCAAAAATAACGATAACGGAGAGAATGACTCCCTATTTTACATCATTACCATACACAAAAAAGTTAAATGATAGAGTAAAGAGAAGCTAGGTAAAATCTATGCTATCAATTCCTTCAATGATTACAAATACTATTGATTAAACACATTACAATATTTTTCTTCCATTTCATGGGCCTCAAAAAACTTTCTTTTACCATTATGTTCCATCTTAGTGATAATTTTTTGTGTCCTATATGAAAATGAGATGTTAAATGTATTGAGAGTGCTCAACCAAGCTTGATATTTTAACACGATTATATTTAATATCAACACAACACTCTATAAGTCTAACTTACAGGGATCTCCCTATCTCATTAATATAATGCTTTCCACATAAGTAGGGAATGGTATAAACACACTTTTGATGTTTTAGATAAATGGTATCTTTAGCATAATCCAACATGTTCTTTAGAATGTTAGGAGGGGAGAAGTTCACTTTGATGTTACTTTTCTTAATAAATTTTTCAATTTTGTTTGTGGTTCCTTTAATATAAGGAAATGTGATCATATTTCCTTCTTCAAGTTCACAAATATTGTGGTGCCCCTCCTATATTTTAAGACAAAGTTTTTGAATTGGTACTCCTTATATCCATTGTTTTTGAAAAATTTGGCCAAGTGTCTCAATTCTTTCTCTATGTGATCATTATCTAAGACTCTGATAGCTTGAGCCACCAGTGTGTTGATGACACCAAGATTTTGAATGGGGTGGTGATGAGAATTAACATGAAGTTACATGTTTATATGAGTTTTCTTTTGGTATACTTGATGGGAAAGAAGACCACCATTTCTCTTAGAGATCATAAGGATATAAACAAATGGGATGCTACTGTTTTCTTTTATTTCCATTATGACTCTTATTCTCTTAGCTTGATTGTTCAAACGTCGGATCTTTAAACTTATCTAAGCTTTATTTTCCATGTGGCCAAATTATGTACGTGTTAGCTACAAATCTTTTTCTTAGTTGAGGATTGAGAGGAAAGGAATCAATAGATTGTTTTTTAAGCTATTTCATGTGCAAATCAACGACTGTCGACAACAATTTGGATCTTGTTGCAATGCCTTCAATTTTTTCATAAATATTTCCATGAGACCTAAAATGCATTGGTTTCAAGAAAACTTTAATAAAATTTGCAAATTCCTCATCTGTGATATCCTTGATTACCTTGATAGCATCATCTAGTACGAGAGTTTTGTAGATAGTGAGACTACAATGAAGTTGACCAGAGGATTTTGTTCTTCAACCTTTATATTTCTTATTTCTTTGGTCACATGAGTAGAGTCATTGACAAAGGAGTGTGTTTTCCAACCATAATCATGAGTTTCTTTGCAAGGTTTTCACTATGTTTTTTGTGGGGGATTTGGTATAACCCTAAATTGCTCCATACATGCATACCTGGCATTTGGGCCTCTTATTTTCTATTTTTTTCAAGCCATCACTGAGTTTTTCTTATTAAAAACTTTATTTTCAAAGATGTACGCACCCTGCACAATTATTGCCCGCGTACACACGCTTGCTACACCACTACAGCCTGGGTACATATGCTAGCTGCACCACTATAGCCCGCGTATACTTGCAAAAGTTGCAAGGAATTTGTTGAGATTACAGGCTATTGGGTAGTTTCCCAACTAATCCACCGCCTATAGCCCGCCACCCAACCGAATAACCACCCTTTTGTCATATAAAAGGAGGTGTTGGGGTCCCATTACTAAGGCCAAGCATAAGAATAGTGAAACTCTGCCCATTTCACATCCCCTCCTTGCCCCAAGAATTTGCAGCCTTGTTGAGAGAATTGAATCAGAATTCTCCATTTTTCCCTTTTTCCTCCATTATAAGCCCATTCTATTTCCCAAACAGAAGGTTGAGAGGAGAAAGATACATGAAGGTGCACTTGGAGCTTGGTGAGGAGGATCCCGGACCAGGTTCGTGGAGTAGTAGCCGACCTTGTTGTAAGTGAACATTGTGATATCAATAAAAGAAATACTTTTCCTTTCCAGAAATATGACGTGTCAAATGTTTTCATTTGATTTATGATTTATTCTAACATCTAACCCATGATTTATATATGAGATGCATGTTTGTAGTTTCATGTTTATCTATTTTTGAATGCAATTCAGCCTTGGGAGGAGGCTTGCAATCATCAAAGCTATCAAGCGCGAGAGGATCGACACCAGACGCGGAGAAAAAGGTATAGTTACTCGATCCTTCTCACTTTGTATTTTATGTATGAGTCTGGGGTATGTTCGGGGTAGTTAGAAAAGTAGGATACTTTTAGACGGTTGTGATCTGCCTACATGTTGAACCCTAGTGTAGTCTATAGGGGGGTTTTCCCACTATAGAAGGATCCATAGTATTTACTATCGGTATGAGTGGATAATTTTCTTTGTGAATTTTAGGTAACTGATAGCTTAGCGAAACCACATAGTATTTTGGAGTTAGCTTAGCCTTAACTTCCTCATGGAGAGAATTCTTGATGGGCACTGTCACCTCTTTCATGATTTTATTGTGGACTCTATATTGAGTTTTATATATCTTTTGTTGATGGCTTAGGGATTGAAGCTGAATTGTTTTCTATTTGTACATTGGAGTAAAGTTGATCACACATATACATAAATGGATGGAAACTCAAGTATCATTTAAATGATGTATAGAAATACATATAGAATACTTTTCATCTCCTAAAATGTTGGTGTGATGGTTCTTCCTCATAGCAGGGGTCTTGCTACAATCATCGTGCATATTTAAGCACTAAATTGAATATAGGAACGATGAAATTTTGGCCCCTTGACACAGCTCAAAGAATCCACTTCATTAAATTTGTTATCATTATTGTTGTGGCAACCTTTGTTACCATTGCATTGATTTGGTTTTACCTAGAAGTGAAGGACCATGAATTATTGGGGTGGCAGTCACTGTAGTATCTCAAACTAACGATAAAGGAGAGAATGAATCCCTATTTTACATCATTTCCCAGACACAACACACTGACATGACATAGTAAAGATAAGTTAACTGAAATATATGTTATGGATTCCTTTAAATATTACAAATACCACTAGTTAAGAAAATTGCCAAGATTTTCTTGTGCGCATGTGCTAAGTGATAGTGCTTGCAAACATGAAGCTTCCTCCATTCACTGTTTTAGTTTTCAATAATGGTAATGGTGATGGAATGATTTTATAGGGTGGAGAGGTTCTTAATAGGGTTAAGCATGACATTGTTAATGGGGTCCCTTGTCCTAATAGATCTAGTGTGCTCACATAGAATATATTCAATAACTTGTGTGTGTATTATACTTATGAGAGACTCCTTGAGGTGTATTTATACTTTTTTTTAAGTACTTCTCTCCTTAACTTTAGGGCTTCTTGTTACAATCACTTTACCCTTTAATTAATGACTTGTAATTATTTAGGGGCTTCTTAACCATTATTCGAGCCCTCCAACTTAATGAGGGTGTATCTCTTCAACTTTGAAGAACCAGGTTACGTACCACCTATGGTTAGAAATGGCACGACAAGGACTATCCATATATGAGTGTGTTACTTGCATTTACATTTTCCTTCATGTCGTTATTCCTCAAACAACTTCGGGCTTCATGACCACACCTATGGGGCTTCTTGTAGACTTCTTCAAGTGCACCCATAATATATTTTGACATCAATGACAACCACTCATGCTGACTTCAATGACAACCAACTTTCCATCATGGTTAAGTACTATCCCATCGAGCAAAAAACTCTTTGGTTGGTACTATCCCAATTGGGTTGGTTATCATTGATGTCAACCATTGAAGAAATTTCGGTAGAAAATTCTGGTAGCACAAAGGTAATGGACCAAAGTTTGTTTGATGGATAATGGTATGAGTTTTGATATATTTTTAGGAAAGACTAATCTAGATGGATATTACATGTCATTCCATTTCTAGTGGTATGTGGAATGTCACATAACTCCTCACGGTTAGAGATTTATGGCCATATGAAGTTTGAGAACCCTCATGAGTCACCTAGAAGCCCCAAAAGGTCAAAGTAGTCAAAGTGGTTGCAAAGAAGAAGTTATTTAAATAATAAAGTGAAGTGATGAGTGTACTATAAGTCAAAGTGGATGAAAAATAAATTATTTAAATAGGAGAACCCTCATGAGTCATCTAGAATCCCCAAAAGGTAAAAGTAGTCAAAGTGGTTGCAAAGAGGAAATTATTTAAATAATAAAGTGAAGTGATGAGTGTACTATAAGTGAAAGTGGATGCAAAAGAAATCATTTAAATAATAAAGTTAATGGATAACTTACTAATTGTGTAAAGTGGTTAAGTTAAGTGGACAAGTGGTTAGAAGTGGGTTAGCCATAAAATAAGGAAAGTGGGTTTAGATGATTAGAAGGTAACCCCTTGAGGAAGCTATATGAAAGTAAAAATAAGAGGCAAGGCTCTCCCATTCAAATAAACTTGAGCATATTGAATATCTACAAATGACTGAGGTAACCAAAGGATATCTAAGGAGAATTTCAGAGGGAAGGTGAAGTAAAGAATGCCGAAATTCAAGGGAGGATAAATTCTTTTGATGATGCTTTCTAAGGTATGTTATTTACAGGTCATCTCAACATTTTCGCAATAGCGTTTTTTTTAGAATGATTTAGATCACAAAATATGGAGGCAATTGAGGAAACATATACAAGTAGCTATGATAAAAATTTCATATTGTAGGTCATTGAATTTTTGGAGTTACACTCTGTGGAAAATAGGGTTTGTGGCTAGTCTTGAAACTAGTCTAAAACTGGTGTTTCAGGTAAAAACGTCATAACTTATTCATAACAAGTCCAAATTTAGTAAGACCAAATGTATTGGTTAGAGTAAATTCTGTATTATTCTTATTACCATTTTTAGATCCATACAAAAAATATTCTGTGTGGGGAATGCTCTATGAGTTCGCTCTCTAGAATAAACAAGGTATACATTTTTGCTATAACTTCTCTTCTGAGAGGTTCCAAGTAGTGAAACCTGGAGGAATGTCATAGAAGACACCGAAGAAAATTGTGTACTATTTTCATATCTTTATTCATTACAGTTACATATTTATGATTATTTCAAGTTAGGGTTTTTGACTAATCCAAAATTAGTCATGTGAGACTAAAGTAAAGTTTGATGAAAATTCTAGTCTCTTGTTGTTAAAGTTAAGGAAGGTTTGTAGGTATGTGATCATATACACCAGGTCTATTACAGAGTTACAAATCAGATTTGGATGATGAAATTGATGAGGGATTTTGGTTGAGGTACATGTTGGGTACATGGTTGAGACACGTAGTTGATGAGTTGGCACATACATGAGGTGTATAGTTGATGATGTTGGTACATATTGATGAGTCATAGTTTATGTTTATTTGATGCATGATTGGTACATATTTGGTGCATGGTTGATGCACTCATTGATTGTATAGGTTGAGGTACAGATTGGTGCATGGTTGATGAACTTGTTTATGGTACATGTTGATTACAGGTTGTTTGGTTCAGGTTGGTACATGTTGATTACAAGTTGTTTGGTTCAGGTTGGTACAGGTTGTTTGGTGCAGGTTGATTGGTACAGATTTATAGCAGTATATATCACAGTGATAGTGTGACATTGGTTCCATCATTCTAATTATATTTCAGGGTGGTTGGATGGGGAAAGGACAGGTAGTTGTAGCCAGAGAACATAGGGGGTTTTAGCCTCCTTCTGGTTGTAGATAGAGAATTGGGGAGTTAGAGCTTCCCTCAGGTTGTAGCATGAGAAACTAGGGGGTTGGAGCCTCCTTCTAGTTGCAGCTGGAAAGCAAAGGAAGTTGGTGCTTCCAATGAATGTAAATCTTAAAGACATATAAGAAAAATAATTATGTGGTTTTCTCCCGCTTTTGGATTACACATAAAAACATTGGTGTATTGTGTATGTGTATGATTGATCATTTGTTCATTTTTTATTTACTCTGCAACTATTGGATGATAATTCTACATTGATATAACTCTTTCATTTTATGGGTAAAAAGGATTCAATTTCTCTATTACTTATTCACCCCCCTTCTCAGTATTCCAACAATTGGTATCATAGTAGAAATTGGTATCAGAGCAGGTTCCTTCATAAATTAGTTTAACCACTAAAAGGTAGATCATGGAGACCAACAACATGTATAAAAATAGAATACCACAGTTTGATGGACAAAAGTATGAATTCTGGAGTAGAAGGATGAAAACATATATACATGCACATGGATTTGAAATTTGGAAATCAGTAGTAGATTGATACAAAGAACCAACATTTCCGCCATCAAGCGAAAAATCAATGAAACTAAGTCAAAATAATTCCAAAGCCACAAATGAACTTCTGAATGGTCTTAGTGAATCGATATATACCAAATTTGTACATTGTAAATACGTTAAATATATTTGGGACAAACTTCAAAATATTTATGAAGGAGATTCAAAAGTCAAAGCAACAAAGCTTCAAACTTACAGAGGTCAATTCAAACAGCTAAAGATGAAGGAAGATGAGAATATTGCAGCTTACTTCTTACAAGTTGATGAAACAGTGAATGCAATCAGAGGATTGGGAGAAGAAATTGAAGAATCTGTAATTGTTCAAAAGGTGCTAAAATCTCTTCCTATAAGATTTGATCCTAAGATATTAGCACTAGAAGAAAGAGCAGATCTAGACTCAATAAGAATGGATGAACTACATGGAATCTTCACAGCATATGAAATGGGAAGTGAATAGGAAAATCCAGATATAAAAGAATCAACTTTAAAAGTGTTGGACATATTTTCTTTAATATGTTGTCATTGATGTTAACAGTCGATGTTATTGTGATGTGATGAAAAGTTATCATTAATGAATTTTCATTGATGTCAATAGTGTAACAGTTAGCAGAGAATGAAAATGTCAAAAAGTATGCAGATATTCAAGATCATAAGCAAGGACATTAATCAAATCTCAGAAAGTGCATTGTAGAAATGTCATCAGGATTGAAATCCCCACAACAAAACTCCAAAGGATTCAAGAAAGAATCTCGTTCATTGAGATAGTTTTAAAGAGTAGTCACGCATAAGACATAACGTGAGGTGCAGAGGAAACCACTCTAAATCTCAGGAGAAATAACAATGAACATATCAGAAGAAAGATTGTTAGATCAAGGTGAAGTTAGAGTTTGGAATAATTATATCTCAACCATCAGATCTGGGAGTTACAAGAGAAGGACCTTTGAAATTTTGTTCGATCCATTGGAAGATTTGTCAACAATCAGATCAAGTCGTGACTGTTGGATACACAAGCACTAGATCAAGGGAAGGGATTGATTACAGAGCGCGAAGGGAGAATCAAACAATGCGTTAATTCCAATCCCACAATTAATCTAGATCGTCAATCGTCACCCGCCAATAGATCTATAGTTGGCATCAGTTCCACTACCAACGAGCAGTTTCCATTGTGAAACTTGATGATAGTTTTAAACATCATGCAATTTGGTACACCACAATCATCTCTGGTCGTTGATCTACTCCGGGAGAATTCTCGACCATTGGATTGGTTAAAAATGGATCATCAGATGATTTCAAGATGATCGAGGTTTAATCGGTGAAACTTACTTTGGGATATTTGGGAAATGGAAGAATATAACCCAAAGTCCCAAATTCTGAAATGAATCTAGACAATTGATCTAGAACTAATCACACCCATTGATCAAGAATTCACGATATCCCGAAATAGCTGAAATATCGACAACCATTGGATCGTGTTAGGATTTTTGCATCAAAGATGGACCGTTAGATGAAGTCAAGTTTCTCTATTTATATTCGGGGAATCTCACTTCGGGAGAATTGAGAATTGGGAATGGATAACCCAAATTCTCGAAGGCCAAAATGAATCTAGACCATTGATCTAGAACTGATCACAGTCGTTAGACTCAGGAGCAGGATATGTGTCGTGACAAGATATCTATGTCAGCAAGGAAATGTGGTGCAATCAGATGGTGACAAGTGTCAACATCCAATTGGCATTTCAGGTACATTTAAATCATGAATCTAAGTGACACATGGCAGCCACTCGGCTAGTGCCAAGTCAACAGTGATGTTAGGAAGTTACATCACTTCGAAGTATGTACTTCAAGGGACATCTGTTTTTAACATCAGAAATCACCCGAAGCGCCGAATGTTGAAATTAACGCTAACCGTTGATATAATTCGAGAGTGTTCTCGACCATTGATCAAGTACAATGGAAGGATAGCATAAGTGGAGGTGTTAATCGACAACAAGCAGTCACCATTGTTGTATAACTTATTCAGTAGGTAATTTCTTTGGAGGAATTGTTACTCCAGAATTCAAGAGCCACGAATAGTCAAAGTTCTGAAGTGAACGAGAATCGTTCATAGTGCAAATAATATATCGATTGTACGATATACTTTGGAGAAATCTTCTTTGGGATATTTGAAATATTATAGAGGTTGGAAGTCATGAAGGACAAAGTCCCGAATTACCAACAGTCGTCCATCTCATTGGGAGATTAAAACATGATCGTTGATTTTGATAAGTGATCAAGCACTCGCTTGTCCTAGCGCCTGGTCACCACTTGCGATCGTATGGAATAAAGAAACAAAGAGCGAAAGAAGAGGCAGCACTGGGAACATTGCTTAGACAATAAGCCCATGGTTTTGAGAATATGTTCATATGTAAATGGTTTGAAGGAAGCGCCTCATATAGATTTAATTCGACATATAGTTAGCACTATAACAATACAATAATTGATAAAATATCAAATATGATATGTTGGTGAACTGAGAACATAACATAAGCATGAGAACGATATAATGAGTTTATCCATGTCTCTGATCAACTCATGAAGACAAAAGAACCGACACACAATCATTATTAAAAGAGAGTTAATTCATGAGCATTATGAATAAAGGATAAAAGGAAAAATGATATTATTTAAAGATTAATATTATCATTTAAATGAAAAGGTACAATGGTTCAAATATCAAAAGACACAATGATTCAAATACACACCAGTTGGAAGACTATATAAACAAGAAAGAATGGTGAGAAGATGTGTAGTTGAATTTGTTGAAGTATATATATTTATATTTAATGGATTGAATGAATGTTCATTCTATCAGGTTGGTGCTTGTTTACAAGAAGGGTCTTGTATGAGGATTGGATTCCTCACATCTTAGTTGGATCTGAGATCAACAATATGGGACTTGTTATGAGGGTTGGATTCCTCATTTCTCAGCTGGATCTGAGAACTACAAGCTGGGTCTTGTAACAGAGAGATGGGTCTCTCATAAGTTGTTTAAAGATGATATTCAAAGATTGGTCTTATGTATTAATTGAATTTAAATAAATAAATAAAGTATTTATTCTTTTATATATTGATTGAGAAAATGAAATAAATATTTGTTGTTTAGTTAATTTATGAAAAGTGGAAAATTGTCCAAAGTTTTGTGACACTGATACACTGCCCCCCTCTCAGTGTCAAGTATCCATTTCAACAATTGGTATCATAGCAAGGTTCCTTCAGCATAGTTTAAAAATTGAAGGTAGATTCAGAAGAAATGGATGGAAAAATTGCTATCTCCACAAATGAAGCTCCCTTATTTGATGGAACGGATTATTTATCATGGAGGGAAAAAATGAAAAGATATATGAAGTCAAGAGGATCTGTAGTTTGGGATTCGGTAGTAAGTAAGCCCTGACACTTAACTATTTCAAAGAGCAAAACCAAAACTGCAAAGGAGGAAAGGAGAAACAATTTAGTAGCCTTAAAAGCAATCCATGATGGATTGTTAAACCAAGTCAAAGAAAAGATGAGGCACTACAAATCTGCTAAAGAAGTATGGCTCCAACTAGAAAATTGTTGTCAGAATGAAACACAAGAAGAAGAGAAATCCTATCAAAGTAAGGAACAAGACTCAGATAAAGAGGATTCCTATCAGAATAAAGAACAAAACTCAAAAGAAGAGAATTCTTATCAAGATAAGGAAGAAGATAAAGAAAAGAAAAATTGCAATCAAATTGAAGAACATAGTACAGAGAAAAATATTTCTACTCAGAATGAAATGCAGGATTTGATCTCAGTCAACAATGAGGAAGACAACCTCATTGAGGAATTGAGGCATACCTCAGTAATCGATAAAGAAAAATTACATAATCCTAAGACTGATGTTACAGTTGCAATAGAAGAATGTTATGTTAACATTTATCCCATGGAAGAAGTAGAAGAAGAACTATCAAAGGCCAAACAGAAAGTTGATTGGAGTCTCTATGAATACCACTATGACCATAATTATTCAGACTATAGTTTTCTTCATGACTACACTAAATAATTTCTTGAAAAGAGTCAAAAGCATATCTTGGAAATAAAGGAAATTCTTAAAGACAATGAAAAAATCATATCTGAGCAAAATATTCAGCTAGAAGAAAAAGAAGAGAAGATTGAGAAATTGAAGAATGAAATTAGTCAAGAAAAAGAAGAAAAGAAGGAAGATGATGAAAAATTTGAATAGAGAGTTTAGCTAGAATACAAAGAAAAGGAGATCAAAAGATTGAAAACCAAAGTTACTAATCTAACAGAAGAGATGGAAGAATTAAAGACACATGATAGTAAAAGAAGAGATGGAATAATTAAAGACACATGACAGTAAAAGAAAAGAAGCACTAAAAGAATTAGAAGAATTAGTTAACAGTCTAAACACTCAACTTCAGGAAATTAAATAAAGTGAAGAAGACCTAAAGATCCAGTTAACAAGGAAAGATAATTATTACCACATGTTGGAATTGGAAATCATCAATTTCAAAAAGATAAATGAAAGTACTAATGCATATCTAATGACTCAAATTGAAGAAGCCATCAACCTCAAAAGGATTCAGCTAGAATACGAGGAAGAAACGAAAAAATTGAAAACTCAAGTTTTTTATCTACCAAAAGATATGGAAGAATTGAAGACATATGACAAAACTATTAAATGCAAAGAAGTATTGGATGAGACAGAAGAAATAGTCAATCTCAAACAGATGAATGAAAAGAGAAATAAGATTGTCAATTTCCAGAATAGCTTGGCTATCCTAGATAATATTTGGAAGAGCCAAAGATTAGTTGTTGACAAAACTGGTCTTGGATACAATAAGAAATAGAATTAGATGACATATCTCTCAAGCCAAAATAAAATCGAGAATGGAAACACCTTCAATGGTTATTGTTTTTCTTGTCATAGTTTTGGCCATACAGCAATGGACTGCAAGAAACTAGAGGAAGGATATACAAGAAAATCCAAAAACTCAATTAGATGTTGGAGATGTAATTTTGTTGGGCACACATCAAAATTTTGTCATACAATGAGATGTTACAACTGTGATAGGTTTGGGCACAAATCCCAAAACTACAAGAATACAAAAAGTCAATATTTGAATAAGTCATTCAAGTCGATGACAAAACCTAATAAAAGTTGGAAGAAGAAAGGAGATGAAAAATCTCCAAAAACACAATTAGAAAAAGAAGATCCAAAAAGCAGAATAACTCATAGAAAGATATGGAGAAGAAAATCTGAAGGAGAAAGCAAGAAAGATGTTATTACACCTGAAAATGAAGAAATTAATAATAAGAAAATGATGGGTGAATGTCCTAATAAATAATGTGAAATTCAATATGAAATAAATCAAGCTCAAGAAAAGGAAGTACCTATAAAGGAATATGAGACAATATCAAATTCTGATGATGTCATAAGTTGTTAGCAAAAGAAAGAAAATACAAAAATAAGCTTAAATTGGTTTTTACAAAAACAAAGGATTATGCCAAAGAGTTTTTAAATTAACATATGGAAAATCTTGACTATCTATAGATTAGTGGTCAAAATAAAAATCATTGGTAGGGTTAGTTGTAGAATACAATATGAGGAAAAAATAAAGGTAGCAGAGAAGTTCAAGGAGTATCATTAACCAAATATCAATTGATAACAAAATTGGTATTTAAACCAATTGGTATAATTCCTCAATTGATATTCCTGTGAAAGATCAAAGAAGAATAAGAAGAAAATAAAAAAGATCAGTAAGATTCATACTCTTGTTCTATTTGACAAAGGAAAGTCAGTAAAAACTCAGGAGGAGTATTTTTGTTATTAAATAAGAAAGTAATTAGATTAAGTTTTGAAAGACTTGATCACTGCAAATGGGTATCACTACAAAATTGGTATCAAGAAGACTACTTATTTGAACACAAAAATCCCAACCAACTGAGATAAGAAGTTAGTAAATTAATAGGGGAAGAAGCCTTGTCAGAAAAAAAATACCCTTTCAGAAACAAAGGGGGAGAGTAGCCAGAGGAAGAGAGAGCATATTGGTAGGGGGAGTTACCCAATTTCATATTTTGGTCAACAAAATGCAGACAGACAGAGGTTGATCATAAGGGGAGAAACCCTTTTCCATTGATGTCAAAGGGGGAGAGTAACTTCATAGAGAAAAGCATCATCACAGGGGGAGTTTGAGTATGAAGTTAGTGTGTTTCCCTCATTGACAAAGGGGGATATTGTTGGACATATTGTCTTTAATATGTTTTCATTGATGTCAACATTCGATGTCATTGTGATGTGATGATAAGTTATCATTAATGAATTATCATTGATGTCAACAGTATAATAGTTAGCAGAGAATGAAAATGTCAAACAATATGCATAGATTCAAGCTCATAAGCAAGGGCATTAATCAAAGCTCAAAAGGAAGAGCGCATAGTAAAAATTTCGTTGGGATTGAAATCCCCACAGGAAAAATCCAAAGGATTAAAGAAATAATCATGTTCATTGAGATAGTTTTAAAGAGTAGTCACGCAGAAGACATAACGTGAGGTGCAAAGGAATCCACTCTAAATCTTAGGAGAAATAACGATGAACAGATCAGAAGAAAGATCGTTAGATCAAGGTGAAGTCAAAGTTTGGAAGAATTATATCTCGACCATCAGATCTGGGAGTTACAAGAGAAGGACCATTGAAATTCCGTGCGATCCGTTGGAAGGCTGGTCAATGATAAGATCAAGTCGTGATAGTTGGATACACAAGTGCCAAATCAAGGGCATGGATGGATTGTGGAGCGTGAAGGGAGAATGAAATAATGCGTTAATTCCAATCCCGTAATTATTCTAGACCGTCAATTGTCACCCGCCAATAGATCTATGGTTGGCATCAGTTCCACTACCAACGAGTAGTTTCCATTGCAGAACTCGACGATAGTTTTAAACATCATGCAAGTTGGGACCCCACAATCATCTCTGATCGTTGATCTGCTTTGGGAGAATTCTCAACCGTTGAATTGGTTAAAAATGGATCATCAGATGACTTCAAGATGATCAAGGTTTAATCAGTGAAACTTACTTTTGGATATTTGGGAAATGGGAGTGTATAACCCAAAGTCCCGAATGCCAAAATGAATCTAGACCATTGATCTAGAACTAATCACACTCGTTGATCAAGAATTCACGAGATCCCAAAATAGCCAAAATATTGACAACCATTGGATCGTGTTAGGATTTTTATGTCAAAGATGGATCGTTAGATGAATTCAAGTTGCTCGAGTTTTATTCGAGAAATCTCACTTTGAGATAATTGAGAATTGGGAACGGATAACCCAAATTCCCTAAGGATGAAATGAATCTAGACCATTGATCTAGAACTGATCACATTCATTAGACTCAGGAGGAAGATATGTGTCGCAACAAGAGATCTATGTCAGTAGACCATGTCAGCAAGGACATGTTGCACAATCAGATGGTGACAAGTGTCAACGTCCAATTCTCATTTCAGGTACATGTAAATCATGAATCTAAGTGACATGTGGCAGCCACTCGGCCAGTGCCAAGTCATCAGTGACGTCAGCAAGTTACATCACTTTGGAGTATGTACTTCGGGGGATGTTGGAAGTAGGCCAAAGTAGAAAGAAAGGCTATTTTGGGAAGGAAGGCATGCATGAGGAAAGTGACTTCTGAAAGGAAGAGAAACACGTGTGCATGTATGGAAGACCTAACGATGTTAGGGTTAGGGTTTTTGTAATACATTGTAATGGTCGATGAGCCAAAAACATATATATAGAGATGCTTAGGGATGATTTAAGGGGATTTGAGGATTCTATCAAGAGGATATAGAGAGACCTTTTAGGGAGGTTTCAGAGAAGCACTACTATAATTCAATACCCTTTTGTAAGTTGTTGAGTTGTAGAGGAGTAAGGAGGGTAGATCTTGAGGGTTAGATCACAGGCTAAGGAGCCTGGTGTGATCTAGTCCGCATCATAATAGATCTTGACCCGATTGAGGATGAGTTGTAAAGCATGTGGTGCTATAGTTTTGGAACTACCATAATAGAAGAGATTAAGAGCCAGATCTTTGTGGACATAGCTCAGGAGGGGGTGAACCATGGTAAAACATGTGTTATGTGATTGAATGCTTGTGTCTCTTTTATTGTTTATGAATATATTAGCATGATGAATGAATTGATTACATTACATGCATAATCGAGAATGACAGTATATTGCTTTAATAAGATAAACATAACACTCAGTGCACACTTCTCAGATCTCCAGTCAATCCTGGGCTGTAAACACTTGAGTATTATAGTCACCCATTAAGACTATCTTGGGTGAGACTGTGCATTGCACTTTGTGTACCGCGTTGCCTTCTGGTTTACCAGGGGGGCCGATAGTTTTAGAGGCTTTGTTGGAACCCTAGGAGACTTGAACCTAGGTCAATCAAATTAAATTTATAACTGTAGATAATTATAACCAACAAATGGTTTTGTTGCTGGTTGGAACAATATAGGATTGAGTAGATGGGATCTGTTGAAAATATGTTAAAAGAAACGTAAGATTTGTGGAAGGCGGGTCAAGAGAATACAGAATTGGATGATAAGAAGGTAAGAAGAATGCACTGCTAGAAGGGGATTTTGAGACCGTGGAATCCCACAAAATCAGAGATCAAAAGTTGGTTGAAGACAAAGGATTTGGAGTTTGCACAGAAACATAACAGAAACGCTAGAGTAACACTGTGCAAATATCTTGAGAAGTATGTGTTTATTGATCTGCATGAAGTATTTTTCTGTGATTTTCCACACTTATTGTAGGAGTGGATATTGAGGTTGAAGTATAAACTTGCAAAAAAATGGATCCGACAGTTAGAGTGGACCTCAGTTCAGATTGAAAAGTTACAGCAGGTGAATAAAAAACTCACCCGTGCAGTAGATTTTTGGCTTGACAGTATTGTAGCAGGCTTTATAACAGAATTTGCAGTAGATACAGTGAAGTTGTACAGCACAGTGGAGAAAGAGTTTCTACGCAACCCTCGAGGAAGGTATATTAGATCGTTGTATACTTCTATTAAGATACTTCTCTATAACAAAGGTGTAATGATAATGGATTCAGACAACTAAACTTCCCTGTGTGCATGGGGGAAGGGGGGAAGCACTAATAGAAATAGGAGAAATGGAAGGAGAAGTGTATAAAGGAAAGAAGGAGGAACCCTTGGACCCAATCATGATGGATGATGACCAAATCAAGCGGATCATGCCGACAACTAGAAAGACGTACAGTGGAGTACCCTACCAATACAAGGTGAACACCAAGAAGAGAGTCATAGCCGCAAGGGAAGGCTTGGAAAGTGATGAAGAAGAGGTAGAGGATCTCCGGACTATGGAGAAGATTGAGGAAATTTTTCTTGCAACATATGAGAGGAAGACGAGAGGTCCAAGAGCAAGAATAGAAGGAATAAATCCTATCCATATTAATGTCAGTGTGAAAACCATGAACCCATGTATGAATAACACACCAAAAAGAACACCACTGTTTAGACAACCGAACTTTGGAAGAAGGAAGACAGCAAGAATTACATCTACACAAGGAACAAGAACTAGAGGAACCAGTTTAGGAAGCACTAGTCAAGTATCTACACCGCGCGGAGGTAGTAGTTTAGCATTCAGGATGGCAGGACATGATCCCACCATCAGGTTACCAGAATTCAAAGGAGAAGCGTCAGAGGACCCAGAGAAGCACATGTTTATCCATGAGAAGATATGGGAAGCAAAACAGATCACAGATGAAGATACTAAACTTTCACAACTAGTGATTACACTAAGAGATCGCACACTGGATTGGTATATGAGTTTAGCTACAAACAATCTATCAGGGACAACTAGAATGATTGTGGATATCAAGAAGTTGTTGATAAATGAGTTTTAGAAGCCAAGTTCATAGGATCAGTACATGAATGAGATGATATAAATTAGACAAAAACCAGGAGAATCTGTATGGGAGATTGACGAGAGATTCAAGCTACTGAAAGGAAAGTTGAAATATCTCATGACATATATGTATCACATGCACATGTTCATTAATTCATTATTACCACACTTTAAATATCCACTGCGACAACAGAAGTTTTAGACACAGGCAGAGGCTCTGCAGGCAACCCTGAAACTGGAAGAAAACCAATATCAGAAGACGGATCCAACCATCGAAGAGTTGAAGGAGGATTTGAAGAACTTAACATTCTAGATAAACCAGAACAAAAATTAATGATAAACGAGAAGTCATTTGGTGTACCACATACAGGATGGAAGGACACCATAAGAACGAATGTCCAACATTCACGCAGTACATGGCAGTAGGAATGTCAAATCCATTACCCAGGAGGACTATGGTGCGAAATCTGTAAGAAATAGGGCCACGATCCATATCACTAACCAATGATGCAGAAATAGCAGACAGTCCCAAAGATTTCATATCAAAACTTTTGCAAGTCAATGGGCCATGATGACAAAGACTGTAGAACTATGGACTTGATGAGAGAGAGGACATCAGATGCATATAGGGTGCTGGAATAAATGATGACCAGGCAATCCGCACCTTAGTTTAACCAGGTACCAGCCCCATACAACACTGCACAACAACCATATAATACCATGTAGCCACAGTACAACACAACCCAACCTCAGTACAATAATGCGCAGTACAATCAGGTGCCTCAGTATAACGCATCGTGAGGAGATCAAGCTAGCTACAGAGATGGAGGATGAGCAAGAGGAGGCTTTGGAAGAGGTAGAGGACCAGTGTTATGTCACAACTATCAACAACCAAGACATTATTCAAGAGAATCTCCACTTCTACCAGCGACTTGTATGTATTGTCACGCATCGGATCATGACATGGAACAATGTCCTATGCTACTAGGGAAGATCCAGGAAAAGAGGAATCAGAACAACCAGAATGTTCAATGGATTCCAGTCGAAGCAAGGGATGAAGGGAGAAACATCAACATAGTTACATGTGGAGGAGATAAAACAAGAAATGACAAGAGCCAACACAACACCAGTGGGTGAAGAAGAATGTTGAACCAAGGAAATAGTTCGACATGCAGAATGAGAAGGAAACATTTAAGCAAGATAGACAAGAATTTCCAAAGCAAGCCACCACGTCGACCTCAACTACGCAACAGACTAAGGAAGTTCCAGAGTATGAGATGCCTCCATCATTAGATCATACCAAGGAAATGCAACCCCTGGGACAAGTAAGTACAATCAAAGGCTTCTTGCAATCATGTGTAAAATTATTGAATGATCCATCTGTTGCACAACTGAGAGGGGGGGGTGAATCAGTTGTTCCTGTGCTTAAACAATTATGATTCTTTTAAATTCCTTACAAGGAACTCAATGATGATTACAATAATGCAGGGAAATAAGCAATGGCACATTCAACATTAGTCACATATATGAGAAACACAGAGACAGATATTTTCTTAAGGAAACCCATATAGGGTAAAAACCTCTTCTTATTTAGATGATAAGTATTATTTACATTCGTTACATTATCATACATATGAGCACCAACTCATTGTGAGGATACAACCTCTATTTTGCAAGCTCCAACTTGCTGAGAGAACCAACTCTTTGTTTTTCTCTAGAACCCACTAGAAGGAATCACCAACTCCCTGTATTCTCTAGCACCAGCTAGAAGGAAGCACCAACTCCCTGGTTTCTCTAGCACCAACTAGAAGAAAGCACCAACTCCCTAGTTTCTCTAGCACCAACTCCATGTGTTCAAGCTCCCACTTGAACCTCTAAGGACACTAGTCCTCCCTTGCACCTCCCTACCACCCAGAAATATAAATCTTTTCTAATGAAACTTATCACAGTGATACAATATTTATCATTGGCTTACCAGACTTATCACTGTTCTGTTATACTCACTGCTCTATCTACATCAGTGTCTTTTGCACACTCCTCTACGCTTTATGTTCTTCACCCATTACACATTGTGTGCCATATCCATTTTATCCACCATTCTTCTGATCTGCATTTTAGTGGTTGTACTCTCCTCCTTCTGCCCTCCTGAATCCCTCATCACAACCACCACAGCATCTCTTCTTTGTCCCCTCTCCTTCTAGCTTCCCTCCCCTTGTGTATGCAATGTGCACAATACCTTTGCATACTCACACCACGTCAATATCCTCCACATATCGAGTGCTCTCCCTAATCATCACAACTCTTTAGCTTCTTTGGTGGTTCCCACTACGCGTCCAACATCACTCGGTGTTCAGCTGAGATTCCTCAGCCTCTCTATCAGTTGAGACTCCTCATCATCTCTGGCACAATCGAGATTATCCTTTTTGTTTCAGTTACAGACTTCCACACTCATCCATATGTCAATCCCCTCTAAGAATAGTCTTCATTCACTGGAAGAAGCTTGGTGACTCTTCAGCTCCTCTGGCGATCACACAAAAGTCTCTTCGATTCTTTTGGTAGAAACCATCAATGGTTTCTAGCAGTTACACCGTGAAGAGAAAAATTAGCCCTTCGATCATACTCAAATTCACCTGCACCATTGGATTGGCTCCATGAGATCTTGCATTCATTTAGGCATTTCGGCATTTGGCAATTCGGCATTTGTGTGACCAAGTTTCTCGACACTCCCAGTCGCGATCCCTGAAACTCTGAAAAGGAACTTTTTTGCACTAGCTCCTTCCCCCATCTTCCACCGATGTGACCACATGCTACATCCATTTCACCTTTTTGGTATTTTCGCAAACTTATGACCTTCATCAACCCTGATCGATGGTCCACGATCTCGATGAATTGACGGTCCAGATCTCATCGTGAATTCGCATCTCATTGTTCCTTAGATAGAGGCTCTCATTAATTCAAGTCGCGATAGGCAAGACTCTGAGATGGAGCTTAGATCAATGGTCTATAATCTTGGTGTATTGACAGTCCATATCTCATCGTGAATTCGCATCTCGCAATTCCTTAGATGGAGGTTCTCATCACTCCAAGTCGCGATAGGTGAAACTCTAAGATGGAGCTCAAATTAACGGTCCACGTTCTTGATGATCTAACGATCCTGATCTTTTCACGATATCGCATATCACAAATTTGAGAGGTTAGGGAACCCTGTTCCTTTGACTTTCCAGTCAGCAACATGACGATATTTCACCACGTGTCCTATAGAACCAACAGTCCAGATCTTGTCGTGATTTTGAGACTTCACAGACCTTCTTTATTATTGATCAACAATCCACAATTCTTGGTGATCTAACGGTCCAAAT